>VZTU01017470.1:0-42544 GCA_013400835.1 Zapornia atra | reverse complement strand
GGGGGTGGTGGTGCTGATAGGGCAGCCTTCTTTTCCGAACTGGGGGAACCTAGCAGCCCTGAAACCGGAAAGTCGCGTGGGTGAGGCTGTAGGGCTCAGAAGCCTGCAGCCTGGAGTTTCCATAGGGTCCGTGTAACCTGTATTGCTGGGACTTGAGGGGAGTCACTTCTGCTTTTCTGCTACGGTTATCTGGGGAGAAAGACCAGCAGGAGAACAGTGTCACAGGGATTGTGGTGAATAAAAGAGCTTAACTTTGCTGAGATGGTGGGGGGTGCGTGTGTTTGTTTCCTGCCTATGAGGAAGGTGTGATCGATTCTTTTTAGGTGCCATCAAAGACCTGTGCTGATTTTTAGCTTAGGAGGGTTAATATCTACAGGCAGTAATCATTTAATGTGTATTTTAATGCAGAATGTAGCCATTTTGCTTAGAACCAGCTTCACAGACTGCAGTGTAGATGCACCTGAGCCGACCAATCCAAAGATGCCTTAATTTAGTAAGAAAATGATGGTCCATCTGGAAATTAAGGATCAAAAGTATAAACTGTGATAGAGGAGAGACCGGCCGAGGATAAAAAAATCTGTACTGGAGTATTTAGTTCAAATTACTTTACCAAAAGTGCCTTTCAGTGGAATTCATTTCAAGCTTATCCTAGAAAGCTTTTTGGGGAAAAAAAGGCACTTAAATCTCAAATTGTGTGCAGATTAAAGCATTATTTATTTCAGTTTTTGCATATGAGGCTTTACCTGTGGTAAAAATAATACACTATGAAGAGCTGCTTTAGAGTTACATACTGTGGCTTTCATCCAAGTACCACAACAAAAACCAACGTAGTGTCTATATACAACAGTCTTTCCAAATTAAACATGTATTGCATCTCAAGTTCTGCCCACAACAAATATGGAAGTGGACTCTACAGTTATGACAATTTTTATATTTGTTTTAAAAGTGAGGAAGTCATAATAGTGAAAACAAGATTTCCTGGCGACTCATCCCATTTTGCAACATGTATTTTTCCTTGTATATCTGTGTGTGTGCACATGGCACCATTTAATGTCAAGAGCTATTGTAGATGTGGAAGTGACCTATGAGGCTTTATGTTCTAAATAAATCTGTTCATTTGTTTATGCAGGATTCTTGGTAGTTCTCAGCAGCAAAAAATTACTGTAGAGGAACACTGGAAACTGTGGTGTGTAATATGTCAGATTGTCATTGTATTAGACATGTAAGATTACATTAGATATGTAACATTGTCAGATGTTGTTGTATTAGAATCATAGAATGGCAGGGGTTGGAAGGGACCCCAAGGATCATAGAGCTCCAACCCCCCTGCCACAGGTGGGGCCACCAACCTCCAGGCCTCGATATAGACAAGGTTGCCCAGGGCCCCATCCAACCTGGCCTTGAACACCTCCAGGGACGGGACATCCACCACCTCTCTGAGCAGCCTGTTCCAGCACCTCACCACTCTCTCTGTAAAGAACTTCCCCCTAATATCTAACCGAACCCTTCCCTCCTTTAGCTTCAATCCATTCCCCCTTGTCCTGCCATCATCTACCCTTTTAAAAAGTTGAATCCCCTCCTGCTTATAAGCTCCCTTCAGGTACTGGAAGGCTGCAATGAGGTCCCCCTGCAGCCTTCTCTTCTCCAGGCTGAACAAGCCCAGCTCCTCAGCCTCTCTTTGTAGGGGAGATGCTCCAGCCCTCTAATCATCTTCGTGGCCCTCCTCTGAACCCTCTCCAACAGTTCCACATCTTTCTTGTATTGGGGGCCCCAGATCTGGACACAGGACTCCAGATGGGGCCTCAGGAGGGCAGAGTAGAGAGGGACAATCACCTCCCTGTCCCTGCTGGCCACCCCTCTTCTAATGGAGCCCAGGATCCCATTGGCCTTGCGAGCTGCAAGAGCACACTGCTGGCTCACATTAAGTTTCTCATCCACCAGAATCCCCAAGTCCTTCTCAGCAGGGCTACTCTCAAGGAGCTCTTCTCCCAGTCTGTATCTATGTATATATTAGAGTTCTTGAGAGATCATTTTGGAGTACGTGGAAGTATTTTTCTTTGGTTGACCTCTTGCTGTTGAGGAGCTGGACTTGTGATGACTCTCTGGGGACAGTAGAAGGTTGTTAGGGTGAGACATCTAACTGTGGGGGATCACTGTAGTACTGTATGCAGTTCCTAACACTGCAGGCATTTATTTTTACAGTAGTAATGCCACCATAGTATCGGCAGATAGGAAATTACCCCTTTTAAATGCAGCTGAAGTGCTTTGAAGGTAATACATAAAACTTTAACTAATTGTCAATGAGCATTTCTGCTTGTATTGTAGTTTGAAAACTGGATTCTTAAAGTGGAAACCGGATTATGACAGTGCAGCTACTGAATATGGGAAGGCAGGTATGTATGGCTGTAAATATGGTTGTATACTTCACAGCTTCAAAGTATTCTTTAAGATTAATCCCTGGTAACCTGTTAACAGTTTACATTTCTCTGTACTTTGCTGTGTAAGTACAACTCTTGTGAAGGCAAAGTAAGATGAAACAACCAAAAAAATACTCTTACTAGTACTGTAAAATAAATTTCAGATTGTACTTTGAGATCTAGAACAGTTGTCAGTTTTATTTCTTTCCAAGGTGTCGTGGTTTAACTAGACAGAGAGAGAAAGCAACCACACAGCTGTTCACTCACTAACCCCTGCAGTGGGATGGGGGAAAAAAATCAGAAAGAAAAAGGGTAGAACTCATGGGTTGAGATGGATTAATAGGAGGGCAAAGGATGAGAATAATAATAATTATGATAAATGAACATCCAAAGCAAGTGATGAACAGCACAATTGTTCACCACCCAAAGCCAGTGCCCAGTTAGTTCCCAAGCAGTGTCACCTCACAGCCAACCTATATGCAGTGTGTAACTGTCATCATGTATGGAATATCCCTTTGGCCAGTTTGGGCCACCTGTCCTGGCCGTGTCCCCTCACAGCTTCCTGGGTGTGCACCCACCTCCCCACCCCCACTTTCTCATTGCTAAGTCAGTATGAGAAGCAGTCAAGGACTTTTTAGCAACAACTGAAATATTAGTGTGTTACCAACATTATTCTCCTCCTAAATCAAAAACACAGTATTGCACCAGTCACTGGGAAGAAAAGTAACTCTGTCCCAGCCAAAACCAGGACACAAGCTTACAACTTCTATGTTGTATATTGCTATTTGTGATAAAAATCAAGTTTTCCTTCTTGTCCACCCCCAAATCCTATGAATGTAACTACAAAACAACAAATATTCAAGCTGGTTTTAAGATGCTTTTTCATGGTCTTGTGAAGAATGTCCTGGCAAAGACTGTCTCAGTGAGAGAGATGCTTTCAGTTTCATGGGGTTTTTTGGGTTGGTTTTTTTTTTAGGGTTTTTCCTCCTTTCTTCCCATTTCAGGTATCAGACTGAATATAGAGCTCTTCCTGGTTGATTCCTTTTTGCTCTTCAACAATTTTCTTTTAGATAATGATAATCTATTTTCGGAGTTGTTTTGTCGTCTTGCTCTGGGCAATCCTACTGATTCATTTAAGCCTGAATTAAAAACAAAACCAAACTTGGAAGAGCAACTGGAGCATTTAGAAACTGAAATTTATTTTGAATCCTACTTGAATATCCTGTCAATCTAGTGGAGGTAGAAATACATATTTATAGCCTGAAGTGGTTGTGTGAAGGAAGTTGTTACAGGTATGCTTTGTTGATGATACGCTTCTAATCCTGCCACACAGATTCTGTATGATTAAAACTACAGACAAATGCATTCCTACTATTCTGTAGTTAAAATCCAGAATGAGTGACTTCCAAAATCCAGTGAAACACATCTTGCACAGCGTGTGGTGCAGCAATGGTATGGAAGTGTTGCTGACAATAAATGTTTTTAATGGTAACTGGGTGACTAATGAAGCAAGGAGAACTGTCATAGAATTATTTGGAAGAGCTTGGTAAACTGTAAGCATTCATTTAAAGAGTTTGTTTGCATCTTTAGGTGGCTCAACTCTTGGTGAGAAAAGGAACATGGCAAGCTGTAAATAAGAACTTTATTTGATCTCTTGCAGCTGTTGCTTTTAAGAATGCCAAGCAATTTGACCAGGCAAGGGAAGCCTGTTTACGGGAAGCTGAGGCACACGAAAACAATAAAGCGTATCTTTTCTGTGATTGTTTTTCCTTCTTCCAAGAAGCTGACTAGTTGTTATGTAAATGGAGTAATGGGGGTTGGTTGAAGGTGTATTTAGTATATTGGCATGTTGTGTCAATCTCACAAATGATCTTTTAAAAGATTATTCCTGTGTGCTCTGAGTGGGAAAACTGTAGAACTCTTGGTTAGAAAAAAATCTATGTTGTTTCCAGTAACGTTTAAAGTGATCAGATGCTGACCAGTGGCTGAGATACCTAGGTACTGCTTCTGAAATTATTATATTTCTGTTTAACTACCTACAAACATTTAGTATAAATTAAATGTAACACTGAGATTATTATGGTACTCAGTCATGTTTAAAAGCACGTATTTAAAATTGAATGTGCTTTTTATAACTTTACATGCAGCTTTGTTTTGGTATGTTGCATTTATTCTGTCCTTAGAAGCACTTCTTTTTGACACCTTGACTACAAATGTAGTAGGTTTGATTTGAATTATAGGGATTCCTTGCTTTGAAACTTGTGCTTGTATAAGATTTTTTACGTTAATAATTTTTCTGCATTATAATTTGTGGATTTTGTCCTTGACTTTGACAATGTTAATTCCAGTCTTTTCCATGCTGCCAAGTAAGTACAGAAGCAGTGAGTAATCTGAAACAAGTTTTGCAACATGGTACAAGCATGAACTGTTATTTTGATCTTGCTGTATGTAGTAAATGGTATGGTTCAACTGATCTCACTGTTTCAAAGTTGGTTTAATGAAAGTGCAGGCTAGGACAGTCTGGAAACTTGCAATGGCCACCTAAAGAAATTCTGACTTAGACATTTTTCAACACTTTTTTCTATCAAATATTTTTTCTTAGACTATCTTTTTGCAAGCAGATAATGACAAATAATCCATATATTGCTTGTGGGTCAGATCATGACAATAGATTTCAGTGGGGAATGTGGCTGAAGAACTTAATTTGTGGAAGAGAATATTACACGTGCACTGTCCCATTAAATAAAACACTGGAAACCTCTTCAAACCTTTAGGTATTAACAGTGAAGCAGTAGCTGATGTATATTAACTTTTGCTGCATAACTACAGCTTGCTGAAATACACCTTATCTAACCACATTATAAATTTTTTCTCTGCAGAGCTTATGAACAAGCTGGCATGATGTTAAAGGTATTTTCATTTACTAGACTTTGTTAAGAAGTTCTGTTATGGTGGAGAATATTGTGCCCTGGACCATTTTACAAAGAAATGTAAATGAACTGCATATTAAAGTAATATTTTTCTGGCAGTTTATAGTCCACACCAGTACCCTCAGTAGGCTAGGGAAGCAACATTTGTTGTTGGGGGGGGAAAAAAGGCTTTCCTTTTGTAGAAGGAAAGGTGAGATCCTCATGTCAGAGAGTATCAGAAGAGTGGTGCCGCTTCTACTCTAAACTACCACAACTTTATGCCTTACATGAAAGTTTGGTACTTAGAAGTGAATTTCAGACAGTTGGTGGTCAGCTTTTGCTAGCTCTACAAGTTTGTAAATAAAAATTAAATCCTTAATAAATAAGTTACTGCAGTTTGCTTTGATTTATTTCCTTCCTTGTACATAAGCACCATTCCTGACAGCAGCATCCCCCCTGACTGTCACTTTGCAGGAGATGCAGAGACTCCCTGAAGCAGTTCAGCTGATTGAGAAAGCCAGTATGATGTACCTGGAGAACGGGACACCAGATACAGCAGCTATTGCTCTGGAACGGGCTGGAAAGTAAGTCTGTGGTATTGGTGGCTAGAATGCATGCAGAGCATGGGTAGGTCTTTGGTTTTCTTTTTTGTCTTTTATTTGCTTTTTGGTAAAAAATCTTTTCATTTCATCTGAAGAGCAATTATTTATGTTTATTACAGGTTAATAGAAAATGTGAGCCCAGAGAAGGCTGTGCAGCTCTATCAGCAAGCAGCATCAGTGTTTGAAGTAAGTAAGGGTTTGGGGGGTTAGTTTGTTGGGGGTTTTTTCCCCACCAGCACAGAAATTTTTAGTCCCAGAAAATACGTGGAGATTAATGAGTTGGTGTGTAGGGTCAGTTACACAGTTAAGAAAAAGCTTAAGATGAGGTTCTAAATTATTTTTCCTCCCTCTCACATCAGTGGCTGAATAATGAAGCTGAAGGCTGTAGAGAAGGTGATTTAGGAGCCAGTTTATTGTGCCTTTTACTCTGTTTGGGACTTGACTGAATTTTGTACGTTGTCCAAGTTCTGTGCCTCTTGCTGGGCAGCCGAAAGGACAGGGAGCATGGCTGCTGTTGAGTTCTGGAGCCTGAAGTAGCTTGAAATCCCTAAAGGCCCAGAAGAAAAGAGTTTGCTTGATGTGCTACCCATCCCATGAGCAGACTTTTTGCTGCTGCCTTTGCTGTACTTCTCTATCATCATTTGTCATGTGTGTACAGATAAGCAAGCTTACCTTGATGCAGATACATGCAGATTGATGCAGATCCATTGCAGATCCATGTGGGAGCTGGCTGTGGGACTTGAGTGTACCAGTACTCTGCAGGCTTTCGTTGTCTGTGTGAACTCCTGGTATAATAATTAACAGTGGTTCCAAGTTACAGGTGACATACTTAGATTAAGGTCTAGTAGTCTTGATTCTATGCAGATGAAATACTGAAATGGATTATTTCTTTTTTGTTCTTCTCTAGAATGAAGAGCGTTTACGGCAAGCATTAGAAATGCTAGGGAAGGCATCAAGACTTCTAGTCAGAGGACGCAGGTACAGCTTTATCACTTATTTTTTAAAATAATTGAATTTTAATAGTGATTTTCACTGGCTGGCTGGTTGTTTTTTCTTGCTTGTTTTTTTTCTTGTTGGGTTTATATGCTGTTACTTTAAACTAAAATTCAGTGTCTGTGGGATATGCTGTGTTCATCCAGGAACCAGCCGTTATGTGTTCTGGGGTGGGAGAATGTGGGTTGTAAGGCTTTGTTTCCTTTCAGTTTCTTGAAAAGCTAGAAAGCACATACTGCAATTTTCATTAATTCTTCAACTACTTCAAGATTCTGTTATTTGGGTTTGGGGGTTTTTTGTTTGTTGTTTTGGGTTGGTTTGTTTTTTCCTTGCAGCCTTAATATTTAGAAAGTACTTCAAAGTTTTTAGTAGCTGTGGAATATAGAACAGGGGAATTAGGTGATTAACCTGGGGAAAGAAATCCATAGCAGTGTGATTCTGGACTTCTTCAAGAAGAGCGTACCTTGGAGTCTCAGTTTATTTTAATTGTTAATTGCTAGCACCAAACAAACCTGCAGTTTGGCTTAGACTGGTTTCACTGAAACATGAACCTCTAAGAAATATTCTGGGTTTCTACCTCTACTTTCAAGACACTTTATTTCACTGCAGAATTGTAGTCAGAAAAGTAACTTGAAAATCTTTCTGTGAAAACAAATCAGCATAACTTCAGAACATCTGAAAGACATGGGTGCTCTGCTGCTTTATAGCTTGTGTGCTATTGCTAATTTCTGGAAGGTTAATGCAATGATAAAAAAGTATTAAAACTGGTTGCTGTGGCTTAATATTGATAGCTCATGGATATCAGACTTCCTCATAGCTTATACTGACCTCATGACATACAGAAATCTGTTAGGGTACATAACAAGGCTTTCACCTTGTATAGGTTTATGAAAAATGAGGTTTCTCTGAATTAATAACACTTCATGTTCTTGACCTGCACGTATACAAAAAGAATTGCTGGCTAGATAATTATCTGCTCTGTTAGTAAGATCTACTGCTGAATTTCAGGTGTGTTGCTTTATATTCCAAGAGGCTTGCTGGTGTATTAAATGCTTTGTAATTAGCTTCAGGTTCATTATGCTGTATTCCTGTCACTGATGCTCCTAACTGGGCTTTTCTTGCCTTTTTCTTTCCTTTTTCCTTTTTCTTTTTTTTTAGGTTAGATGAAGCTGCATTGTCTCTTCAAAAGGAAAAAAGTATTTATAAGGAAATAGAAAATTACCCAACATGCTATAAGGTAAATTCTAAGTGACAGTTTCTGATAATGCATTTCAGTTATTTCTGGGTAACTAAAGACAGCTAACATCTTACTGACAGTATGTACCTTTTGATTCAGGGATACATTTCTTGATGAGAATTTGTTGTATTGTATGTTTTCTCAGTCTCTGTGGTGGTTTTTGGTTGTGGGGTTGGTTTTTTTTCACACTACAGTAATGTCGAAGATAAGATTATCCTGTTGTTTACAGGACCTGTCAAAACCAAAAAACACATAAAAAATAAGGACATTATCAAAGGTAACATGCCACAATAACTGTTACATGGCACAACAGTTTAGTGCCATATTAGAGACAATCTGTTTCATACCAGCAGAGGATAAGACTTAGTATTTTTCACTGTGCTATTCTGACTCTCTCATGTAAGCTATTTTAGAATTATTGCAGATTGTCATGACCTTTCTCACACTAAAATATTACCAGTCCAGTATTTTTCTGATATTTTTAGTGTTCACTTCTAAAGAATGATCAGGTTGGGGTTTTTCTGTTTGTTTTTTGTTTAGAAAACTATTGCTCAAGTCTTGGTTCATCTTCACAGAAATGATTATGTTGCTGCAGAAAGGTGTGTGAGGGAAAGCTACAGGTAAGTCTACTTCACGTTCTATAATTTTAATCAGAGTTTTTCATTAATGTGGATTTATTCTTATGAAGGAGCAATGAAAACACTGTCTGTCCAGAAACTTTAAGCCTATACCTCTGTTGAAGTACAGTACAGTAGTGGCATTTCCTGGTATCAGGATTTTTTTTTTCACCTTTAACAGATGTAGCTGTAACTACCATGGTGATTCTTCTTAATGAACCTAAGATTGAAAAGTTAGTCATAAAGAAGTAGTAGGGTGTGGCAGGTGAAATGAGATGGAAAGTAGAAGTTTTTCCAATTTTTTCCCTTTCTAAAATCTGAGCAGATAGCCTTTGGATTGGGTTATTTCCCACTCCCTCCCCCACCCCCGCCCCTGGAACAGAGACAGATTAGCTATTGTAAACAAATGTTTAGGATTAAAACTGGACATTTCTAGATATTGCTAACAGATTCTGCAAAAAATTAAAATCTGTTCTGCCATGTCATGTGGAAACCCTAAAAAATTCCAACTTGTCATTATGGCATTTTATTACAGTTTGAGGGTGGAAATATGGCATGAAGTCTCACAATGTGCAATAGCATAATCCCATTATCACAATCAATTAAACTAGTATGGTGATTAGATTGAGGGAAAGATTAATCTAAATGTTTTTATTAAAAGTTTGCAGTGTGTGCATTACTATGTTTCTAGTGATGTTGATCTAGGCAATCTTGCCCTTCTTACATATTGGAAGAAGAAAAGGGGCTTTTTTATTTGATGGAACTGAAAGATAATTTTGGAAGTAGAAGGTAGTCCAGTTGAATACATTGAAATGAAGAAGGTATTCTTTACACAACCAGGATAAAATTCTAGTGTCAGGTTAGTGTTTTAACCCTGGTTCCAGAGGCTTTCCTAGCAACTCTCCATTTCAGTATTCAGTAGGATGGCAGTAACAAAATACTGTAACAGCATATTTTTACTTAAACTCTTTTTAGTGAAATGACTTGAACATATGTGCAAGTTAAATTGTACTTTATTTTTAGAAAGAATTTTTCAAGATCAGTCTTTAAACATCTTGCTCATATTTTCCAAGTCTTCAATTTGTATTTATATATAGAAACTCATTGAAGATCTCTTTCTGTATGTGAAATGAAAGAACAGTTTATTAACTAGTCAAGGAAAATGAAAAATTCTAATAATCTTTTTGTCTTGACTGTGTTTGTGATCTTATTCACAGCTTGCAAACTCATATTGTTGAAAGCTTAAATTTTGTGGGTATGATCCTTGTACTTGGAGAAATCAAAGTGGTCATAGGCAGTTTTGTGGAATAAGGAGTCCATCACATTCTTAGAAGCTGCTTGCTTTGCTGCAGCATTTAAAGGTGGAAGAGCTTGAGTGTCAGAGTGTCAAATAGGTTGCTGAAATGCCCTAAATGAACTCTTCAATTTTCTTCAGTATACCAGGGTTTAATGGAAGTGAAGACTGTGCAGCACTAGAGCAACTTTTAGAAGGGTATGACCAGCAAGATCAGGATCAAGTTTCTGAAGTCTGTAATTTGCCACTCTTCAAATACATGGATAATGATGTAAGTAGGCAGTTCCTATGGATTTTTTTTTTTATACAGTCCTTCTGCTTGTTCAGGTTGAGAGAGACTTTTTTCTGGTGGAGGAAAATAAGAGCATCAGGGTCCATGTAATTATTGTGACTTGCTGTCATCCTGCTCTGTGCCTGTGAACTTTGTGTATTCATTTACTTTGCTCTCTGCCTGTGTAAATTCCCACATCATTGTTCCTTTCAGGGTGGGAAGGCTGAGGTGAAAGAGCAGTTTGTTTGGGATTTGCTAAGTTTGACAAGTAAACCAAAATTCAGTTCCATTCTCCTTGCTTCTTTAGGGGCCCGACCAGTTTGCTGCTCATCCTTTAGCTCAGAAATGCCATATAGCTGATACACGTGCATAAACATTACAGAATACAATGCCTACAGCATGCCTTGTTGAATATTTTTCAGTGCTTATTCCTGAGCAAGGTTACTAATTAGTGAAAGATTTATTTTTTTTAATTTTAAGAAAGTAGTCTGTCATTTTACCCACCTTTTTTAAAAAATCATACTTGCAAGTTGTAGGCAGTGTAAGGATAGAGTTGTGAAGGAAAGGAGGCGTCCCTCTATGCTGAGCTTTCTAACAGTGTTGACCAATTTGGCTTTTTACTATGTTGAACAGTAAAAATTAGAGTCCTAGTCTTACTGAAAAACACTTGTAAGATTTTTTGTTTGTTTGTTTGTTTTTTACATGAACAATTAGGCAATGTATGCAGAGCTGCGTGCTGAAAAATTACTCTCTAATAAGGAGTATCACTGCAGGTGTCTCATCCCATTCTTAGAGGGTTTGAGATACAGTAAACCTGACTTGTGTGTGTTTTTTCTATGTTGGAAATACATGCTCTGAAAGCAGCAACGATCTGTTTTCTGTACTGAATTTTACCTCCGTGTTACAAGTGTCAGTCCATTCTGTGCAGTGTAATTCAATGAGTTTTTACTTCTCTTAGAGTAACAAATTAAACTTGCCTTGTTGTTGCCAGTATGCCAAGCTTGGTCTTACCTTGGTGGTGCCAGGAGGTGGAATCAAGAAGAAATCGCCAAATGCTGCACAAGACAAAGCAAGAGGACCAGCTGCAGGGGGGACTCATGCTGATGAGGAAGAGGATGAATATTCTGGTGGACTATGCTAGCTGTGGACATAGGTTGTCTTAAATATCTATCTTATTTGTGATGTTGAGCGTATCCAAAGGTACCAGATTTACCAGAGCTTCGTTGCAATTGTGATATGGGAATGCTGATGTTAACGTGGCAGCTTCTGGATGCAATATGGGAGAAAAACCATGCTCATACCTATCATCTTGAAACATCTTTGGACTTAATTTCTTACCTGGTAGGAGCTTCCTCGGGGCGCTGCCTGCAGTTGATGGGGAGAAATATGAGAAAAACTTTTATTAAAAAAGCACAGTTTAAAAGAGAAACCCCAGAAGCACTGGAATAGGGACAGTGGTACAAACTTCTAAATGCTGGATTTCAACAGCTGACACTTTTTGGTCCTGGTAATATGTTTGTGATTTGTTTTCTGAGTTAAATATCATTCATCTGGCTATTTATCTCCTGTTAAGCACCACTCCAGGCAGAGCGTGCCAGGCAGGATTCTTCACTAGCATAAGCACTAGGGGGAGCATTCAGTTTATTTTCAACCTGGTTTTACTCCGCTGTGGAGTATTATTTTAATACCTTACTCTTTGCAAGCTCAGTGTACATGTGGGAAATACGAAACTGACTAGCTTGTAGCTGTCATGCAAGGTTAAAAGTATACGCACATTTTTCACCTTGTGAGCTGTACTGACCTGAAGCCCTTGGAAATAAATGTGTGCAGAGAGTTTGTAACACACACCTTGGGAATGGAAGGAGCGGACAACCTCTCTTAGTGGTGTTTCTGAAGCATACCATAACCAAAAAAAACCCAACCCCTGAAGGTAGCAGATAACGTGCATTGAATGTAAAGCTCTACAGATAGTGTTTGTAACAAAAACTTAGGTGGAGTGTTTCAGTGATGGATTTGAGTACATCCGTGTTCTAGGTGTTTGTTCCCTAAGGATGCACTAGTCTACAAGACGCTTCAATCTTCCTTATTTTCAAAGCGTAGAACAGCTGTCTCTTACAAACAGCGTTTTTCAAACAAACTCAGGATCCCAAGCAACCAATTTTAATGCATCTTCTCAGTTTTATTTGGCTTTGAATAACCATGCATTTGTAAGCTTCTTTGGTGTCTTAATGTTATCTGGCCGTTTTACTCTTAAACGTTCACAGCACTGGAAGTAGTAGCTGTGGACTCTTTCTTCAGAAGAACCTAATCAAGAGCTGCACTGGATTGAGATCTCTTGGAATTGCAGGAATTTGTGTATGATAGGTGATGCCCAAAGTTCAATAAATAGACCCAAAGCACACTATTAAGCATTGGTATGGTTTCTGCCATACTAAAGAACTGGGTGTCTTCAGAAATGTCAAGGATATGTCTGATAGGTTTTTGATGTCTGACATCAGTGTGTCAGACATAATGGTGATGAAGGTAAACTCCTAGAGGGGTTAAGACTCATTTTTCTTGGGGTTAGTAATACTCAACAGCATCGCCGTGGGCGCACAAGCTACAGCATGATGTTTAGGTGAGTCTGCTGTAGGAGTCACATTATTTAATGGGTGTTCAAAAAGCAATTTTGTCTCTTTGTGTTATGTAATGATCAGCTTGGATTTTTAAAGCTATTTGAGGCTACACTTGTAGCTCTTTACTGTCTCACAGGTAGCTGTCCTTCATTATTGAGTATATGGAAGTTTTTACACGTCTATAAAATAGTCTAGCTGAAATTTTAGGCATTGAGTTGCTTTTTTTTTTTTTCTGATTACAAGTACACATGAAAGGTAGTTTTGAAGACTTCCCTGTATCTCTTCTTTTTTTTTCCCACTATTTGGAGCATCTCACTGCAGTTTAGTCAACATCTGCCTTCTGGATTTGTTCACAAAGTTGACCATGCACTTTTTATGAGGAGCCTTCATTGCAAGTAGGAAAAACCAACACGTGTAGGGGCACTTGGGGACACTAATTTTTTTTAAGCTTTCCCTGCTGTTTCCAGTTTTAAAATCAGTCAGTTTTGTTGACTGGTCCCAAAGAGTCTACTCTTTTGTGTGTGTGTGTGAGAACAACTGTGTCTATCAGAGATGATGATATGCATAAGAAGAAAAATGGGAAGCCTTGTGTGCTTCTGTGGAAGAACTTGCAGACTTTTTATTTAAACTGTGCTTGTAATGCTGACAGGCCCTTAAAAGAAAAACTTAAATTTATTAATTATACTTTTCATATTGCCAAAAAACCCCACCCCATAATAGATGTACAAGGCTCTTTTCCCACTCCTCCAGCTTTTTTTCCCCCATCTTTTAATTGTGCCAGGTGTGAAAAAAGTAACTTCTACTAAACATGTTAAGCTGCCATTGGATTGAAAGGGGCTCCTCTGAATCTTAGGAGTAGAATCTTAACCTTTGATTGCAATGTTGCTGCAAAGACCAAATCTGCAGAAATGGAAGTGTCTGAAAATAAAATGGTCTATTTTATATAACTTATTCTCCTATTTTAGGCAATGGAAGTGTGATAGGAATGTTAACTGACTTTTAGTAAATGTTTAACTATAGAAGACGCTGTCTGTATATTATGTGTTAGTGTTTGTTTCTATCTTTCAAAGCAATTTGCACACTTATGTAAATATCATTTAAGTGATTTAAAGTGGAAAAGATAAAATTTACAGCAAGAAAATTTCCAAAACCAGTGTTGATTGTAAGAAAAATAAAATTAAGTTGTGCATGAAGGCTGAACAATGGCCAATGCAATGTATATGTAAAACCAGAAGATTTCTAAATTACCTGTAACTTTGAACTCTTAAGTGCAGTGTGAAACCTGTGCTTTATTCGTCTTTTTTCCAGATCTGTGGTGTGCTAGAGTACAAAATGTGTTTGTAACAGCTCTACAGATGCTGCTTCTTGAGAGGAAGCTACGTGTTTCACCAACATGAAAAATAAAATTTGAAACTAGTGTGTTTGTGCTAGCTTTCCCTGTTGCAATCAGGTTCTGCTGAGCACCACTGTCTGAGGATGAATACCATTTCTTAATAACACCTGCAACACCTGGTGATGGCAAGATCTGCAAATGGTCACACAGAAAATCTGCTTGGGATTATGTGATCAAGGACGAAGTCTTGGGAGCCTGCTGGCTCAGGTTTGAGTGTTGAAAGTCAGTGGTGTCCAATCCTTATGGCTCATTCACTAGACATTTGTTTACAGCCTGTTTCATTTAGCTTGTGTTTTTTGTTTCTTTAACTGACCTTTTGGTACCTTTTTGCTGGCTTTCAGTATTTGAGATGATGACACATCTTAGGCAATTCTGTCCACTCAGAATAAAAGTTATGTGTGTTGCCTCTGCCAACTGTGACGTTTTGGTGGTTCACTGTTGTTACCGCTTCATTTCCTGAAGGCTTGTACTCAGAAAACAAAATTGTTAATGTAGTGTTGTTGTCAGTCCTGCATTTCTTGGCTCTTGTACCAAACTCTGCTTGGTGAGTGTCGATACTGACCAGCACTGCTGATGGGTGGTTTGTTCCTCCAGGCTCTGCTGGAGGCCAGAAGGGCCCATGCCAAAACAACTGAGGATCAGTTAGATGTGGCAGATGCCTCAGCTGTCGGAACTTCAGCAGTCATTTCTAGCCAGGGTAAGTTTAGAAACATGTTTGCTGTCCAGCAAGAACATGCAAAAGTGACTTAATTGCTGGTTAGATTAGAGGTTTTTGCTGATTTAAAACCAAGACTTTGGGGTGGGGTGTTGAGGAAGGTCAGTTTGGTTTTGGAGTGATTCATTCTTTACTTCTGTCATTTTACTGATACACATCAGTGACACTTTAGTGTATTTAAGCAACCTGATAGATGAACTTTTTTTCTTTTCCCAAAGTTTAATTTGTAATTCTGTTACAGCTTGGGGGAGGAGTCTTATTTGTGTTCAAATGAAAACTGGGCTTTCTGTATGTGCTAAATTCACACAGAATTAGTGAAGGGGGTGGGGGTATCTGAAGTATAAATGTGAATTTAAAGCTGCTTTTAATCACTTGAGACAGATTTTCAAAGCAGTTTTTGTCTGTGAGAGTGCAAGGTTGTCATTATTCAGTGGGATACAATGGGGAATTTCAAAACCATCTAGATTTCAATATTTCAGAAGCCATAGAACTTTACACAATTTAAGGATATGAACTCTTAACTCGGAGACTTTTTTCATTATAGAAAAAACAAATTTTCTACTATTTAAAAGTCAAACTTGCTCATATACTGGCACTGAAGTTCTTCAGTGTGACAGGAGTCATCCCTTGGATGCTCTGAAAAAGCAGCTGTGACAATGATAGAAACTAAGATTCTCTTGGAAAAAAACCCCACTTTTTTATCATCTAGGTTTATAAGTAGTAGCGAAAAAAGAAGTCCCCCTCCAGCCCCAACAACTAGTAGTAGTCAAAAAGTTGGAGCAAGTAGATGTCACTTTCCAGAGCTGGAGGGAACTACTTGGGATCTGCAGTTGGCTTGAGTGTAAGCAGGGATATTAATCTCTAAGTGAATGGTCTGCAGAGACCCCAGAGCATCCCCAGGAGTTGGGCTTGTCTCTTCCTGTCCCTCAGGCCTGTTGGAGGTGATGTGTATGCATGCTGCATCTTGACGACCTTCCAGAAAGTTGTTGGGTCTTTGTTCAGAGCTGTTGTTGCCGCCCTTCAGCTGTGGTGTAGGCTCTGGTCTGGAACAGGAGCAAGAGGCAGCTGCAAGGCTGCACGTACAGTTGAAGAACATACGGCTGTTGTTGGCTCATCTGCTGAGTCTAATGGGAATAGCGGTAAGGAGCATGGCTGGGTGCCGAGGCGCGCGCTGCTGGGACGTTAACTGCTGTGCCACCAGTTTAGAGTCCTCAACAGAAGCGTTTTGCTGCTGGAGTGGCAGAAGTCAACCCCAGCGTGTGTAAAGTGAAACTAGGCTCCCAAGAGCTGCCTTGCGTGTTTTGGGTACATATTTACGTGCTTGTATTTTGCTCTATTTTTAAACTCGGCGCAGCCCGGGGTGGGGTTGTTTCCCCAGGAGCGCTGTTACTTTGTTAGCGCTAGATGGTGCGGCTGAGCCGGCGAAGGGCTTTCCTGCTGCTGGTGGGAAGCCTCTGCTCCGTGGCCAGAGCCGCTTTTACATTTCAGTACACTCAGCTGGAGTATTGGTCTGAAACGTTCGTACAGGGACCTGCTCTTGCCGCTGCTTCTCGTGACTTGAAGAAAGCGGCCCTGAGGGGCCAGCTCAGCACCTTCCCCTCCAGGGCCACGCACTCGCCACCCTGTAAGTCCTCCGCCATAGTGTGGCCGCCTGGTGAGGCAGCTGTGCCTGCGGCTGGGGCAGACGGCTCAGTGCTGAGTACCACCTTGCTGCAGCATTACCTGCTCTTACGGCTTGCCTCATGGCCGAGCTGAGCCTGGGCTGACACACTCTCTGACCCGATGGCCACTGGGAATCACAAGGGCTGGAGGGAGAGCTTCTCTGAGTGGGGCTGGTGCCAGCACCCTGGCAGAACTGGCTGCCCGTTACTGGTCCAGTCCCCTGCCTTGCTGGAGAGGTGGTGGCAAGGGGCTGCCTGTTGCCAGCTGTGCTATGAATGGGCTCCGGGGCAGAGCGCCGCACTGCAGGCGGGCAGCAAGGCAGCCACCTTGGCAGCCACCCTGCAAGAGAGTGTCTCTGGGCTCAAGGAGGAAGAAAGAACTCGTGCTGTGGTTTTTCAGGGCACCTGAGAATAAACTGAGATCCAGTTCTCCCTCCCACTTGTGCTGGTCCCCATCTCCTCCCCCTCAAACTTAGACACATTTTCTTTTTCCTCCAGTGTTTTATCACGTGAAAAGTAGGCCCTTCAAGAGGTTCAGGTCCAAGCTGTGGTGGTGTGTAACAAATTTGCCTTTCTCCTTGCTTTGCTGAATGTGGGCTGGGGAAATGGGGGGGTTACAGGTTACAGCTGGCTGGTGTGGTGAGGAGTACATAAAACAGTAGCCGGTGGGCAGTATAACTTGTTAAAGGAGACTTTTAACTCTAGGGCTGGCTGGTTCTGCTCCAATAGCAATTCTCCTTGCAGCCACAAAATTTTATGAAATGCCTCATGGACAAAGCGCATCATTAAGGACAGAAATCAACAGGTTGCAGGGGAGTTAGCTGAAAACGTGAGTGTGGAAGCCTGTCATCACGCGGTGCCACGTTAGCTGGTAGAAGAGAGGGCTCCTGCTGGAATTTGCCAAGAGGACTACACTTCAAAAACCTGCCACTTTCTGATTCATACACAAAGACAGGGAGGGAGGGATGAGGACCAACAGACAGCTCTGCTCGCTCAGGAGAGAGGTTCTGCTGCCGTGTGTGGCGTGAGGCGGTACGAACACAGGCAACGTCTGGGACTTGCATCCTTTGCCTGTCCCTGACTGCAGTTTAGGAACTAAAGGTAAAAGCCTTAAAACAGCAGACAGGGACTCCTTTTCTGTGTGTGTATGTGTCTGACAAGTTTCTAGCCAAAGCTCTCTGTCCTGCGCCGCTCAACAACTGCCCCAGAGTAATCGTGTTAGTAATAATATAGCAGAGAATTCATGAAGTGTAAAGACCTATGGTACCCCGCGTGTCTCATTGGTGCCAAGTGCTTTATTTAATTGACCACCATCCAGTAATTTTCTGGCTCCCGTCTTGAGTTAGAAGTATGATTTTCCAAGCTGAATAGCTGGAGAAAGAATGCAGATCCTCTCGTCTGCACCAGGGCATGGCCTGGTGTGTAAGGAGTGAGCAGTTAAAGCTGGGCAGACTTTGAGGAGGCTAAGGAAGCTGTGTGGCAACACCAACTGAGCAAAACATTTTAAAGCTTCAGTAACAGAGATACAGGAGCACGGGTGTATTTAAAACTTCTCCTTCAAGTAAGATATTATTCTGATACTTCAGTAGCCTTAATGTTTATTCTTCCAAACTTAACAGATAATGCATCTCACAGGAGTTCCTGAGAACTAATTTTCTCCCCACTTTGAAATACTTCAGACTATTTCTGATGCAAGACATGAGTGGTGACAAGCCCTGCTACTGAGGAGCTTTGGAAAGGAAAACCAAGCACCCTTGCCTTCTGCTGATTCACACAGAGGGAGACGTGTAGAAGGCTTGTGTGTTTCCCCTCCCCCTTAGATCTTAAGATTCTCTAATATTAGGATCAGGATTTTTTTTGTTTCCTTTGTTGATCATGCATGATAGTACACAATCTGAAATTCACATAGCTGTTCTTCTGTGTGTGTTATTCTGTGGTCATTAGGAAGCAAAACTTTTTGGTTGAGGTGGGGGCAGGAGGGAAATCAAGAAAGCGTGTAAGTGCCTGCACACACCAGTCACTTGTTTGCTTTGGGGTGTGTTAGCAGAACTACTTCTGATTTCTTGATGGACAGGCTGTCAAATAGCTTTACATGCACATTGTTTTGCTGTGTTTTTTACCTGGAGGTTGCTATGTTGGAAGAGATGCATCTCATGGTTGGTTTAGTGCAGCGATACAAAATCTCCTGTTAATGACGTGCAGCCAAGGTAGTAAATGCAAGTAGCAGTTCGCTGCCCGAACGCACACACAAGCTGTATCCTTACCTCTGCTTCCATTTGTGACATAACGTTTTTTAGACTGTCGTGGATATCTAAAACAGGAAACATATTTTGGAAGTAGAGTTTCTTCACAAGACTGGAGTGCAGTAATGACGTGATGCTTGGATACTTGATACGTGGGATAACTTGAAGCTTGACTGTCATTTGAGGTCTGCATTAATTGCGTCAACTTAAAGAGATTTCTGTTTCAAGAATAAATGTCTATATATCCATTTTGCATGCAATAGATACAGAGAAACTCTGCCAAATCTGTGATCCCTCTACTGGACTTTGAAATGGACTTTGGCAGAGTTTCTAAAAAATGTAGAGGGGAATTTGGATATTTTCCAGGATATTTCAGGAAAAAATAATTTTAAAAAAAGTTAAGGAAAACCAACACCTGTTGAGTTTTCTTCATAGTAGATGGCATTGTGGATTTTTCTGTTGAGTAGTGTGTGTGTAGTCTTGCATTGCTATAACAAAAAGGACTGGGCACTTTTAAATATAGATATTGTAGTTACTGGGATGCTGATCTTGATGGGCCGGAAGACGGGAAATGTTAATAGATTCAATATGACTAAAGCATAGAAAGAGACAGTGTGTGCTGGGCAAAGGAGTAGGCTTAGCAAAATGCAAGGAGGGTTTTAGCTCAGTGCTAAGAGTTCTCCGGCCCTTTTAGGATTTCCTGGCCGTAAGCATGAAGAAGGCTGAAGGAACAAGTGGAGATGCGATGTGTTGTTTCACAGATACTAGAGAACCATAAAGTGAGTCGCACATCTGATGACTTGTGTGCAAGTCGCTGTTTTTGTCAGAGCTTTAAAGGTGTTTTGAGTATCACTGACAATTCTGCTGCAATGCAGAATGGGGGAAAGTGTCCCTTCAAGTTAATGTCAAGTGTATACTGCTCTGATCTAATGCATTTCTTTAGGGAAATTTCCAGATGGACAGAAAATGAGCAGAGGCCATAATAAAGGAGATCCCATTTGCTGCCTGCTGAGTTGTTTCCCTTCTCCTTTCATTCAGGGCGTATTTTGTTTGCGCTGTAGCAGCAGGACTATTCCTTGAAGGCTTTAATATATAGCAGTTTCCAGGGTTTTTCTTCCAGTTTACCCCAAAGGGAAACCAGACCTTTGCTATGGTGGGATATTCCAGTAGGTCTTCACCATTTTGACCGTTCTTGTGCTTGATT
Organism: Zapornia atra; assembly: GCA_013400835.1. NCBI lineage: Eukaryota > Metazoa > Chordata > Aves > Gruiformes > Rallidae > Zapornia > Zapornia atra. The sequence goes on along the minus strand of VZTU01017470.1, from coordinate 22,373 downwards.
CTTGGCATCTTATTAAAATGGCATTTATTAAAATCATTGCCTTTTAAATGACAAGAGTGCCCAACTTGGTTCGTGCTCATTGGAGAGAAACAAGTAATAAAATCAACGTGCTGTTGTGGAGCTGGAGCTGACAATAAACTCCTGCTCTCTGTTGGCATTTCAGGGTGTGCTGTGTTCTGGTGGCAGAAAGGTTGGCATTTAGTCACTGTTTTGGGTTTTATCTTTGACCAAGTACAAACAGTGGGCGAGCATGACACGCAGTAATTAGATTTAGGCCATGTCAACGTTGGGGTTTGAGGTAGATTAAATAAAGGCTTGATTTTAAAATATCCAAACTATTCTGCCCTAATTATTCACACTGAAGCAGACTTTTAAGAGCTGTTATACATCACCAAAATCTTTTTATTTGAGCGAGGAATTCATACTCCTTTGTGTTAACTGTGGTGTGGATCACCAGTAATAGTGTGCCCTTTGATACAAAAGCAAGCATAGCTTTTTGAGACAGTTGGGTTAAATATGAGTTAATTGCTTAAAACATGAGCGCTATGTTTCTTGTCAGTGCTCTAAGTTATTTCAGTGTAGTTATTTGTGTCTTTGGCTCTCTTCCCAATTTTCCAAAACATCATCTCTAAGTAGTGTTTAGAGATGTTGATATTCTTGATGTCTTAATGAATGGCTGAGAATCTCTGGCAGTGATTTACTCTTCAGATGAAGATTTAAGTTACTCCTAGACAGCTGTGGTATATTTTTGTTCACCCCGTCAATCTCTAAATTACATTTGCCTGTATGGTTCATTTTGTTTAAGGGATGCCACGTTACATATCAACTGTGTGAGCCAGACTCTGATACTTCATGGCTATCCAAGTGTTCCAGGCTTTTTTGGATGAATGACCGACAGCCTGTAGGCCTTTGGCAACCTTTTCTAGCCAGGCTGTGATCAAGCTGTTTGGAGAAGAAGCCTAGGACAATTCTTGATTATAATGTTGTTTCTCCTGGTTGAGCTCTGCCATGTAAAGGTTTCAGAGAGAGGAGAGAGATGCTCCTGGAAGAGTCCTCGAAGGCAGCTGCACATCCCAACTGCACTGAAGGTAAAGGAATCAAAGGGTGAAACTTCTGTAACCAGCAGGAGTGGGTGAAACACAGCTGTCATCTGTACACACATCTGTCCACACCTGTAAGTGCTCATACCTTAAAAAAACACAAAACCAAAAAACCAACCACTTTCCAAAAAGGGCAGAAAAGAACTGAAATAAGGAAGACTTCGTTTTTGTATTTCTTCAGCATTTTGTTTTTTGTTGTTACTTTTAATCTTGTAATTATGGATGTGCTTGTAGCCAAATCAATATCGTGATCGCAGGGCTGGGACCAAATCCTGAATTCTGGTTCAAGAGCTGGGTCAGCAATTAAACGTCCCTGGAGTTCAATGTGGGAGATAAGTTGGAATCCAGTGTTCTCTGAGAGCACATCAAGTTGAAGCAGTAAACTCTCTCTCTCTCCCCCCTTAATGCACTTGCCTACAGACATAATGCAGCAGAACCTCAGCTGTGTGCAAGGTGCGCTGCCTTGAGGCAGCCAACTGTACCCACAGGCCAAAATTCCTGCAGCGAAGGATCGCAAACTTCTGGCTTTCTCCCCTTTTTCCCAGACAGGCCTCCGTGGCAAGCAAAGGCTTGACTGAGTCTCCTGTATGTGTTTACCAGCCACAGACTCCCCTTCTTGGGGGAAGGGGTATCTGAGCACTGGATCCTGCTTGCTGAGGCACTGAGTGGAAAAGAGACAAGCGGACAGGGAAGTGACGTGGCCACGGATGAGTCAGGAGTTTAAACAACATCCACTGCTTGTCAAGGCCATTTAATTCCAGGCAAATTGTCTTTCAGGTTCTTAAACTACACTTGGGGCTGTTTGAGTTATCACTAAAATGCAGCTGTTCCCAGAGCTGAAGGCATCAACCACATAATAGTATGCAGAAACCTCACAGTGATTACTATCTGAAAAATAGTGCTCTCCAAATAGTCCTGCAGAATGGACTTAAAACAGGAATTTGAGGCTATTTAGATTAATTGCTGGGTTGATTAGCCTGCAGCCATCACTTCTGGTTCTGCTCGTTGCCTCAGTTCAGAAGTTTGTCAGCTATTTGCTTCCACAGTGAGCATTTACCGTCCTGTATTGCGGTCATGGCCCTGTTACACCCAGAGAGCTCCTGTGGGCTTGCAGCCCTTGTGTTTGTTACACAGAAATTGCCATCTTTCACTCTGTTGGTTTAACAGACTGTTAATTAGACAGCTCCTAAGCAGTAGTGCCAGGTAGGAATAAATCTACCAGACAGTAATGTCGCTGTCGTAGTGACTGGGTAACATCAGGTCAGTAGCATTTGTCTTCTGCATTTAGTGAAACTGGGGATGAATGAAGTGTCCTGGAAAGGTATAAACACATCTGAAGTATTAGTATTCAGAAATATGACCAACCCCTCCCCAACTCTGAACATTATCCATTGGAAGCTTTAGCACACAATTCAATATACTGTCCATTACGGTCAGTCCTTAGGTAGATGATGGCATTAAAATACTCCTAAGACCTGGAGTCTTGACCTTTTTTGGCCCACCCCCATTCTTCCTTCCCCCAGCACTCTCAAAAAAAAAAGAAAAAAAGGCTGTAGTCCTCTAATTTATGAGAGAGTCTCATAAATTACCATGATAGAGTTAGATGTCCAACTGCCTGCGACCTGCTGGGTATTTGTTGGAAAAAAATAATGAATTCTAGGAGTTTCATGAATCTTAATGTGAATGATTCTCCATCTGAAAGTTTGGACTGAATTGATTATTCTCCAGATTAAAATATTTCCCTCTTCCATTCCAAGAGCAGTAACATTAACCTATTCTTAGGGAACCTGTCACCCAAAATGCAGATAGCAAAGAGTTGGAGAGAAGAGCTGGCAATTCACCCATAATTTCAAAAGTTATTGGTCTCCGATTACTGCGTTAAAGGGAAGCCAGGATCATTTCATGCGTGACTTACTAACCAAGGATGGAGCTAATTTTAACAGAGGACATTCAAAAAATTGTCCAACCAATGTGAGTGTTGGTATTTGTATCCTGAACTGGATATAACTGGAGCTGTCCAGTGGACTGGTCTCAGGACTCTGAAAACTGTCTTGTTCCTCTGTTTCTCAAAAAGAGAACACGCACTTCAAATGTATTTTGAGATTTATTCTTTTCTTAATCCTTTGTGATGAGTTTTTATCTTCATACAGGCCTCATGTTGTCAGTACCAAGCTGGATAGGGAAGCTCTCACTGAAAATGGTCAGTACTGTCTTGTGCCTTAGAGAGGGGCCAGCACAGTCATGAAGGAGGATGCTTCAGGACAGGGGAATGCAGCACGATGCTAGCTCTACACTATCCCAATGTTAAGCTGGAAGATCTCCGTTGTTTTACAACATTCCTGACACTGCCATTGTTGAGAGGCCATCAGTTCTGTTGCCATCTGCTTGTGTCCACAAGAAGTTTGCAGACCCTTGGGGTTTCTTTAACCCAGCTTAAATGATGTTCTCAGTATGTCCATTTTACTGTTAAGTGTCAGAAAGATACACACTGTCCCCCATTTCCCCAAGATCAGAATTATCTATTACAGTCCAAAGCTGTAAAGCCCGAGACACAACCTATAGCTCATAACCCATGTAACAAGAAGGATGCTTATCAGGAATAATCTTTCTCACTCCTGTCTTTTCATCCCAGTTCATTTAGTTTCAGCTGCTGAGAGACGTGCATATATGTTTTCAACTGGTAGTGATGGTTAAGAAAGAATCCAGCCAAAATGAGGACAATGCAGCTAGATAGAGGTGCTCATTCTCCTCCAGACTTGTGCCCCTGAGGAGAGAAATGTACCATACATTTTAATGCATCTGCCTGGGCAGCTAAGGGCAAGAGGATGTCATCTTCCAAATGACCCAACAGAAATGAGAAGATAACGCTCCGGTGACTTCTCTAAATTTATGACCTCATGCGAATGAGTGGTCCTTTCGTTTTGCTCACCTGCTTCAGCTCACCTCTTTTCAGCCCCTGGAAGGAGATACAACATTGAAATCAAGACAAGGTATTATGAGAAACTACGCTCCTTGTATGGGGCAGCTGAAGAAGTCTAGCATCTGATAGTAATTGATTAGTAAATTAAATTTTAACAACCTAGAGGCTGCACACGGTCCAGTCCTGCTCCCCTAATATAAATCATTCAGATTTGCAAATATGAAACACATGTTTTCTGTCTGACCTTGTCTTTTATGGAGCAGTGGAGATTGCAAACACAGATGCTCAGGTTTGTCTGCTTTCTTGGCTGCCGAGGCCAGAAATGGCAGCTTTGCTCTCGGAGCACACGTTACACTGATGCTGCCTCGCGAACTGGAGAACAGATATGGCAACAGGCAATAAAGCTCAGCTGGATCCCATCCAGACAGCTTTGCTCCCTTTAAGCCTTGTTCACCTAGAGCAGGACTGTGACCTCCAATCCCAGGTCCAGTCCCTTTCCATGCTGTTGACTGGGAGGGAGGAGGGCACCGTCTGCCCCATAAGGTGGCTGACAGCAGAAGGCAGTCGGTCACCTTCCCTCTCTGCCTGCAGCAAAGTGCAGGTTTTGTCCATTTCCAAGCTGGTCTGGCTTAAACCCAACTGCTTTGGAACACTGTGGCTCAACTGGTCCCTTTTGACTTGCTACAAGCACTGCCACCAGCTTGGTCACCAGCAACAGTGCTTACCCTTTCCCTAGAGGCATACAGTGAACCTGCAAAGTCTGCTCTCCCCTTGAGGGCCAAAGCCCATGTGCTGTTATTCCCTGGAGGAAGCCGGGGCTCAATGTGTACCATCTCTTCCCCCTTTCTCATTGGGAGGGTGTGTCCCAGTCTGACACCTAATTTTTAGCATGGCTATTCTGGAGCTGAAGTGAAGACTGCGTGTTTAAAGCTTCAGATCTGCCCTGACTGCAGTCAGTGGGAATTTTCCTATGTAGGTGCTAAGTATTATTCAGTGTAAGCAAACCTTGGCCCGTTAGCTTTAACTTCATTTTCCATTATAAATCAAATCCTCTCTCTAATTTTTGCCTGAAATCTTTCCTCCTAGAGAGAAATTTGCTGTAGCTATAACATTGCTATGAAGTATTCCAGCCATGAGAGCCTGAAAAGAGTTTTCTTCCTTTTGAGAAGTCATGTTTCTTAGGGAACCTGACTTGCTCTGAGAGCTCTGAATGTGATTTATTGATGTATTTTGACTTAAAGAGTAGTGTTGCTGGTTGCTGGGAGAGCAAATGGATTTGGTCCCGAGGCCAACAGCTTTGTATACGGAGAGGTCTACGAAGTATTTAATGCTCTTTATGGGTCCCTGATGAAGGCACATGCCTTAGCGTCCGTATTGCTGCTCTCCAGTGCTCAAAAGGACAGCTTGAAGAATTTAGGTCCTGAGCTTGAATTTTCTTACACCAAAATAAAGCAAGCTGGCTTTAGCAGAAGTTGGGGAGCACTTTCCCTCAGGTGTGCTATGGCACTGGGAAGGGGCATTGTGGGGCACTCCCTCAAGGAAAGGAGAGTAGACATCCTCAGTCATGCTGTCCCACCGGTGCCCTGGGGATCTGTAATGCCCTGGGCTGGAGTCCAGGAGAGAAAATAGAGACAGTGGGGATGAAGGGAGCAAGAACCAGAGAACTGGAAGTGTACAGAGGCCAAATACTGGAGCATCATTTCAACCTTTAGTTCTGAGGAGACTATGATCTTAAATAACCACTGAGGGCTCCTCTTGCCCCATCTCCACACCTGTGAATGGGATGGGGCAGTAAGGACACATCGGTGGCATGAAACTATCAGCATCAAGGTTCTTGCACTGACATCATGTGTTGTTTGGGTGCTTTAGTGACCTTGTGCTAGTCTGGTCCTGTGTGTCCTCTTCACTTCCCTGTGTCTGGCCCCATTGTGCCTCCTCCCCAGAGGAAAAAGGCCTGAAGGCAAATGAGATCTGGTTGCATGGACATAACTGCCTATAAGTAGTTATAGCACATCAGATGTGTACCTGCAGTGCACCCTCTACATTAGCTTCATGCAAAAAGGATTCAGTTGATGTGGTACACAACCACCTCATAATGCCAATCAGAGTTCAGTAAGAGAGATGCCTAGGAAGCTGCCCTCAGTCCTGTGCTTCAGATCCAAACTAGAACACTAATGCTGTGGATGCACCAATAACAGGAAAAACAGACATTTAAATTTTACTGCAAAGAGGAGTCCCAAGAGAGCCCTGCGAGATCTTTGCACTTAGCAACACTCAGCAGGAGTTTATTCTGAGAGTATTTCATAGCTGTACAACATCTGGAGAATTGCTTTGAGGTGGGAGGGAGTCCTTTAAAGCACTTTGGTTTGGTTGCATGACAGAGCTCGCTCGTGTGAATAGTGGTCCAGTGTGCAGTTGAGCATTGCTTTGGATGTTCACAAATCGTCTTAAATCTTAGTTACATTACTGATCTTTAAGTCCTACTGATTGCATGAGGCATGTGAAGCTGCGTTTGTACAGACTGCTGTCAGCAGGCTGATCCTCTTTCATTGCCTTCTTTTTTTGTCCAGGATGTTCAGCATCTTTTGCCTGTGTAGCTATGCTTTTTCATTATTATTATTTTTAAAGGCTAAAGCTCTCTTTTCTCAGCTGATGGGCTCCTTACCAAAGTCCTTACCAAACTTAAATGAGACTTTGGAGTAATCAAGTAAATGCTGAAGGTAGAAATTACGTTTTCACCTACTGAAAGTTTTTATTGTCATTTTTTAGTATAACATCCCTCCATCAGCCGCTTAAAAATAGCAGTATATGCTAATATCATTAATGTATCTTGTAAGGGAAGAAGCCCTTTCCACTCAATGTAGGAACATCTTCAGACGATGCAGTCATTTCTATTAGAAGGCAATAGTGCATGCAGATATTCATTTTATGTAGGAAGCTAAATTGACATGCTTTATTCTCCAGAGTCACAGGTTTTGAGACTCACATTATTTGAGACTGGTTTGGGTTTTTTTTAAATCATGTTTTAGGCTTTTAAACCTGAAGATATTAGTCATTAATACCTATTATCATAAAAATTAAAAGCTAAGGTTCCTGCATGAATTGATGTTGGATGACAAATTCCTGCATTTCAGTATCATTTTCGATTTGTGTGTTGTGACTGTCTGGATGTGGTTTGTAGTTCTGCATTACTTTAAAGTTATAACACTGTGCCTGTGTGTGTGTGTGTGTGAGTGATGGTGTTTGTTTTTCTGTTTTCCTCTGAGGGAAGAAGTGTTAGCAATAGTTTTGGTTATGGGGTGAGGTGACAACAACACAGCACTCTCTAGTGAGGTTTCCATTTCCAGTGATGTGTAAAAGCAAATGATCTTTTATCCTACACCAGGATAATATAGCCATCAGGATCATGACAACAGACTTGCATTCCATCAGTTCTGAGCTGTTCCCCAGCCTCTAACTGTTGTGCAGTCCAGCTTTCATCGCCCTGCTTCAACTGACTCTTATTCTAAGCAGCATATTCCTTTATTCTGCAAGCAATGCCTTTCTTGGAGTTGCAGTGTCTACTTTTACATCTGAGGCCATTGCTCGGTCCAAAACTGCACTGAGCTTGTCTGTGTTTGGTTGTGGAAGTGTCATGGCTCTCTCCACCCGCACTGTAGTGGGGCTGAACCACCCTGGGGAAGAGAGCACATCACCTTGCACAGATCAGTAGCTGTTTCTGTGCACGAGCTGGCAGGGAGGAAGGGAAGAGAGTCTATCTGGTATGATGGGACTTTGCCTTTGTGCAAAGTCCTTGTTACTGCTTTCTGGCCACCAGCTGTGGGGCTGGAGATTCCCAGCAGAACTGGTTGTATGTAGGCTTTGCAGAGCTGACACTGGAGTCTGAATTGGGCTTATTCAGCCTGGAGAAGAGAAGGCTGGGGCAGCCGTCCAGTACCTGAAGGGGACCTACAGGGAAGCTGGGCAGGCACTGTTTGTAAGGGCATGTAGTGAAAGGATGAGGGACAATGTTTTTAAACTAGAGCAGGATAGGTGTAGATTAGATATTAGGAAGAAGTTCTTCACTATGAGGGTGATGAGACATCCCATCTCTGGAACAGGTTGCTCAGAGAGGCGGTGGACACATTCAAGGTCAGGCTTGATGAAGCTCTGAGCAACCCAATCTAGTTAAAGGTGTCCTGGCTTACTGCAGGGGGGTTGGACTAGATGACCTTTAAGGTCCCTTCCAACCTAATACATTCTGTGATTCTATGTGAAGAATGAGTGATTTGTGTGTGTCTGTGATATCTACTGCTTTTGGAAAAGGTGGCAAATACGGGACTCTGCCAGCTTGCTGTTTTTCAGTACGTTACCTGGTTATCACTTTGCTGGTCTGTGTAGAACTGGTGGCTTGCCATTTGCCTTGCACTGCTTTAAAGAGTCACTGCATTGGCTGTGCTGCTCTCAAATGCTTGTGTTTGGCGTTCTCCTGATAGAAGAGATCAGCTACCATGTAAACACTGCCCATCTACTATAGCCTTAAATATTCCTTAAACAGTGTCCCTTGAGGGAACATCAGAATTACTTTTTTTTTTAAATCACAAATGTCTTAAAGTTCTGGTTTTGCTGGGGGGAAAAATCATACTATAAACCTGCCAGTGTAATGAATCTATACACAATAGATATGCAATACATATGAACAGATATACAAATATTGGCATTGCAGTAGCAGATACAGGGATTCTTAGTGCAGCATCACTGGAACATGCTGCAGGATGCCACATTGTGCATGTGAATAGGCTACAAATGAGTTTTACTGAGCTGCACCAAAGGGCTGTGAATCCCTGTGCCCTTGCTTGGTGGCAGCGTGCAGTACCTAACAGGAGAGATTGCTGGGTTTTGGACTTCTCTGCACATGAGACTATATGAAGGGGAACTTTGTTGGTGAAGGCTACTGTTCCACTAGTCACCCAAAGCTCTTCTCTCTCTATGTTCTATGAGTGTTCATATACCTAAATTTATATGTATTTTCCCTTTTTATTCCAGCCCTGTGGGAATTCAGGAGTCAAATTTTATTTAATGTCAGCCCAATAGCCTGTAATTTCTTTGAGTATGAACTGGGGAATCCCTGGGAGAGGGCTGGAAGTCCTCCAAACTCATAAGACCTGCAGACTTTAGGGAGCTGTTGCAAGCAGTTTTTCAATGTGGATTTCTTTGCCAGATCAGCTCTGAAACAGATCAGAGATCATTGTGATGAAAGGTGAAGAAGGCTGAATGCTAAAGAAAATAAAACAGAATGTGCAGTTCTGGGGTCAAAACTGTACATGGCTGAGGAGAGACGTCCAAGAAATAGAAGTTCATGGGCAGAGACTCAGTGAAATCGCATCAATTAGAGGACTGTGCAATGTAACATCTTCAGGTGAGCCTGTACATAGGACATCAAAAAAAAATCTTTATAACCTTATCAGTTGTTGCCTTTCAAGTACTGCTTTGTGCCATTGCCTTCTGATCCAAGCAGATACCAGGCCTCCACCCTTACTTTTCCTTTCCATGTGTAAATCTGTCTAATGCCCCCGTTGACTTGTGTATTTCAGAGAAAGGTCTGGCTGGTGCTTGAATCACGTCCCTTCTGGTTTCATCACGAAACAATGCCAGCTGCTTCCTACAGGCAGCTGTTGGCTTTGGCTAGGACTAGCTCTACTATTTCACATTCACATAAGTCTTACTGATCTGGTTTATCTTACTCAGAGCATGGCAGCTGCAAATAAACAAAGTATTTGCTAGAGATGAGCAGCATGGAGACTTAGCCACACAACTCGTTGGCTCTGGAAGTAAGCCTGAAAGTTAAATAAGCCAGGAGGATGGGTAACTCCCTCTACTAGCCCTGGAAAAATGCTTGGCCAAAAAGGTTTCTCTTCTCAATTGCAGCCTTTTTGTTAAGCTCCTAGAAATCCCGGGAGTGGGTTCCAGCTCAGCTGGATGATGTCTTTATGTTCTCTGGGATTCGATAAAAAATAAACAAACATGTGATCCAGCAAAGTCTAATTTCCCTACTGCTAGTTCAGTCCTCTTTTGGGGAGTTCCTCATCTCCAGGATGATGAAGTGTCCATTTTCCCCCAATTATTGCAATAATCCATAAATAATACATTGACCTCTCTAAATTACATTCTTCTATCAAGGTTATTCCAAAAGAGTTAGTAAGCAAAAGTAAAATCCTTATTCCCCAATTTTCCCTCTTTTCCTGTAAGATCTCCTGCTCGTTCAGTTACAAAGGTCTGTGTCTGGGAGTTCAGGGGGGTGATTGTGTCTGTCTCCCAGGGAGAGCCAGACAGCTTTACCTAAGCAGGGATCTGCTTACCTTGTCATTTTATCTTGTCATTTTACTTGTAACTCAGCAGCTTGGAGGTCACTTCTGCCTTATGTTACTGAAGAACCAGAGCAAGAGGGATGTGTTTTGCATGACTCACATAACCCACATTTTCTGTAAACTTTTAAGTATTTTCTGTGTGATGTTTGCCTCTTGCAATGAAATCACTGTGTTCCTGGTGCAATTTCTTTATCCTGCTGGCACGAAGCTGTAAAGAAAATCTAACGTTTGACAACTGAAGCTCAGCCACTGCTGTAACACATGGTATTTATAACCTTACTGCTTGATTAGGTGCTGAATGGTGTCTGGAGAGGCATATGTGATAATTCAGTTAACTTGAGTGGATGTTTGAAAAAAGATAAATAACTAAATAGAAAAACCCTTGAGAAATTATGTCACAGACCTGTTTCCTAAGACCCACTTCTGCTCTTGCCCTTCTGTTAGGTACTTTAAGTAAGCAGACTTCAAGCTTTTAAATAATATGTTGAGAATTGGTGTCCTAAAAGCTTCCAAAGAGTTTTTTTAGGAGTCTTGACCTTGCTTTTAACAGGCACTACTGGTACTGAAGATGTGAAGAGAGAAGGCAATTCTTGGTGACCTATGCAATTATGTTGGCCTAGGCAATTATACTTTGTTCGACCTCCACAAAACTCAGTGTCCGTTCTGAGGAGGCTCACGTGTCTCTTTTAGTGATGCTGTGTCTCATGTGTTTGCTAAACGTTTGGACAAGGATCATCCCAGGCCCAGGAAGGCCAGTGCTTCCCAGTGCTAGGAATAAGTGAAGGGCAGCGGATCCTCCTGAAAGAAAGCTCAAGGCAGATGCTGCCCTGCCAGCCTCTTCACCGCCTTCCCATTCACCCACCCACGCCATTGTGTCTAGACTGCCAGCCAGCATGGGGCAAGGACTCCTCTGAGCTCAGCCCTTTCAAGTCAAGGAAAGTTCCTGTCGAGGGAATTTTGCCCCAGAGATGAATGTGGGCTTAAGCATCCAGTGGGTTTGTAAGCAGTGTGTGTGCCTAGGCCTCTCCATGAGGCACTGGGCGAGTCAGTGCTTTGGGACACTCGTCGCTACCGCCTTGCAGCCGCACAACTTGCATCTTCCAAGGAAATCTCTCTGCCATTTCAGAACCAGTTTTGTTCTGACCTGGGGTGAGGCACACAGCTCCAAGGAGTTTTATGGGACAGGAATGCAATAAAAAGTTGAAAGCCAAAAATAACTTTTCCTCCCCTCCTCTCTCTTTTCACCTCCTACCCTCCAAGCCAATATTCACTCGGGGCATGGAAAGGAAGGGAGAGGCACGAGGAGACTGTCAGGAAGAGCACTGGCTGTAAAACACTGGGGGAGTGGGCTGCCACGTCTGGTTTGGTTATGAGGCCTGAAGAATTTCGTCAGTAGTAAAGCTTCACCCAAATGTTGTTTTTGATAGAATTGTAACTCCTGTTGAAAACCACTCCTGGCCATTTTATCAGCTGTAATCAGCACCTGGACAGATTTAAGAAGTAATAGCTATGCCCTCAGTGCAACCAGCACTCTCCACGGGAATAAAGTTTGAAGAAACAGCATTTCCCCAGGAGATGGAGCAAGAAGATAGCGTGTTGCAGACGTCTTTAAAAACAGTCTGGTGCTCTCAGGAAGAGAGAAATTAAGTAGAATAGTTTCACAGTAAGGTGCTGGACTCAGAGAACCATCAGAGCACAAAGTGAGGCCCAGAAGCAAGAACTGCAGGGTCAGTTTGTGTTGGGAGGGATCTCTGGAGGGCCTAGGGGCTGCACCTCTCTAGGCAGAACCAGGCTCTTAGCTGCATCAACTTGCTTGGGGCTCTCTTACTGAGCCTTGAACTTCTCTAAGGACAGAGATTCCACAAAGTTTTTTGCATCTCTCATGGTATTGAAAAAATGTAAACCTCCTGTGTTGCAACTTCTGTCTGGTGTCTCTTGTCCCATCATGGTACACCTTGGAGAAGAGTAAGGCTCCATCCTCTCTACAACCAGTAATTAGGTTGAAGATGAGATCTAGCTCTTCCTTTAACCACCCCAGGCCTCTCTCTGCCTCTTTTTGCTTGTTTCCTAACACTATTTTAAATTTTATTTTGCTTTCAGAGACTCGACCTGGAGTCAGGAAACACCATTAAATGTAGGTTTGTCCCACAGACTGGATCCCAGTGAGCAGTCTGGGGAGTGCCAAAAGTGGGAAAAGAGGGTGTCATGGGGAGAGGGGGGACACACTCCTGCTTTAGACATTTGGGTTGATCAGCATAAACCTTTCCTATGGCCAGGAGCTGAATGGCACTACATTTTCATAATAACCGTCTGGAAACTTGTGTTATTGATTGCTGCTGGAAGGGGTCAGTTTTTATGCTTTAGACCATTCTTAATAGATGTGATACAGTCATGTGTCACAGGCAGCTTTTGTAGAGGTTAGGGGTTTTTGTTTTCCCTGTGTGGATGTTTCTCAGGCAGTGTGCATGATGGAAGACCAGGTGTAATAGTGTACCAGCAGAAACAGCCTACTGACTGACTACAGCGGCTCAGTGTGGCTTTAGATCCTTTTTTCACTTGTTTCTCTACAGATGTGGTTGCAGTAGGTGGCCTTGTGGAGGGTGAATGGGCTTGTGCAGCAGGTACCTGGAGTTCAACTCCACTTGCTTGCTGGTTAGTAACTGAGAGAGAGAGGGTGGAGGTCTAGGGGTGCTTTCCCAAAACAGAGATAATCAGATGTAGTTTGGAGTTCAGTTCCTATTCTACTGGCTGAAAGAGTCCACTTGATAGAAAAAAAAAAAGAAAAAAAAAGAGAGAGAGAGAGAGAAGAAGAAATATTGGACTGTACTGCTCTTGACACCCAAACCACTTCTGGTTTTATGTGAAAGTGGGATATAAGTTACAGTTTCATTGGGAATCCATGCTTCAGACTTTTTGACTTCTGCGAGTCTAATTTCTCAATCTGACTATTCCATTAAACATATAAATTGAATGAGGCTATAAACACCTGCAAGTAAATGTCTTAATTGTTATGTCAACAACATAAGCATGTGTGGCTTTTTTTAAATAGTATGAAGGACCAAATCTTTCACCAAATGGCTCGGAATCTAACTATACAAATGAAAAAGTTTTTTGCCAAGTCTTGCTTAAATGTTGCATGTTTATTTTTATTACTGGAAAAAAAAAAAAGAGGAGTGAATTGCCAAGGTTTATTTTTCCTTCTTTAGATGATGTCATTAAATATATTGACAGGGGTGGTGGGAGAAGGGGAACCCGTGTCCCCGTTCTGCAGCCTGTCTCTGGTAGTATCTGCCTGTTGAAAAGTCAAGTGTGCCTGGTCAGACCTCTGCTGTCCATCCTTCCCAGTGCCTTTGTGAAGGTGATGCTGGCTGCCACAGCAAAGCTATCACAGAACCACAGAATTCTAAGGTTGGAAAAGACCTTTAAGATCATCATGTCCAACCGTTCCCTTCCTATGCTAAACCATAGCTCTAAGTACCTGTTCTACCCCTTTTTTAAACACACCCAGAGATGGTGACTCAACCCCCACCGTGGGCAGCCTGTCCCAGGCCCTGACAACTCCTTGAGTGAAAAAGTTTTCCCTAACATCTAATCAGAACCAGACTTTCAGGCATAGCATCTGTGGAGTTAAGAAAGAACAGGTGAGAGTCCTTGTGCACAATGTGGATGTGCAGCTGCCTCTGTCACCTCCAAGTCATTCCCCATCTCACCTTCCCCAAAGCTCTTACCCCTTCAATTTCCTTTTTACTGCTGCCTCTTTTCTGTGGGGCTGATTGATAGGAGTTAGGGGTTATACACAGAAAACTACAGCTGCTTTCATCTGATGGTTGAATTCAACTACAGTCCATGGGAAACAGGTTTTTGAAAGTCATAAACCAGAGCGTTGGCTCAGGCTGACTCGCAGTGTCTGAATCTTGGGGAAATGCAGCCAGATCGTGCCGTTGATTAGGTACAACAGCCTGTGATCTGTTTTGATCCATCTTGATAGGTTTCATAAGCACAGGTTGGGAAAACTGATGAGCAGGGGGAAAAAAAAAGCTTTATAGCTCATAGCAAGATGCAGAGCACTGTGAGCTGGCTAAATTCTCTGCTTTGTGGATCTTCCAGATGAATTTGTAATAACAAAGGAGGAATGTTTTGGAAATAGGTGTTGCCAGCTGAAACAGAAAACACATTTCTGTAAACACCAGTGGTTGCATTTGATTTTTTTTTTTCCTCTCAGGATTGAAAATGCTAGTTTTTCTTTAACAATCCCTCATGTCTGGACAGTCCCTTGTGCCATTTTTCCATATTACCTGTTGCCATAGTATCCAAGTAATGATGCCAACATGATCTGAGTGAAATTGTACGTTGCTGTGTTTACCTTTAACTTGGACAACGAGAATGTAATGAAAAGCTGCACCAGATGTCTAAAACTAGCAGGGCTGAAAACTGTATTTGGATGAGGGTAATCACATGCACAACTTCAGGTCTGTCCTTTAGATCCTTCATTTAGCACTTGGACTCCTTACGTGTTCAGTGGCAAGAGATGCCCCAATTTAGAGCACACACAAGCTGGCAGCCTGCTTTGCCCTCAGCTGTGTAGGGAGTATGAACATAGTGTAAAATAACTTTTCTTCAGTTTCCTCAGCATGTGTTTGAGTGTGGGTTTTGGTTTGGTTTGTTTTCTTTTGTTTATTTGTTTTTTGCCTTGTTTTCATAGCCTTACTAAAACTTTTTGTCCTAAAGGAGGAGGGAAAAAAAAGTGTGGTCTTATGAAAAATATTTAATAACTTCATCTTCTTTTCTGAATGCTTTATCTGACTGTTGTTTTTGTGCATATTCTGTCTTGGAGATGATCCATATTTCTTAAAAAATAATCTTCCCTGAGAGGAAACATGTAGCCTGCATGCAGGTTGAAGGAGGAGGAAGCCTTGTCCTTGTGGCATCTAGGGACATGCAGAGGGGACAGTAGGCTCCCTCCAATGTTGTCCTTAGAGCAGTTTGTTCCCTTGTACCAGAGACCTGCACACTAAGCAACTGAACCTCCCCACCTATTGCTGTATGTAGCTATGAGCTGTTCTGCTGCCAAATGACAGAAGCCTCTCCTCAACAAGTGACCAGCAGATTATATGTGTGTGTGTGTGTGTGTGTGTGTGTGTGTGTCTGTGCGTGTGTTTTTCCCTCTTCTCCCAGATGCTGCATTGAACTGCAGCACCAAATGCAAGCAAAGTAATGGTCTTTTCCTGCCCAGGTGACCTATACTAATATGGAAAGATGAAGTGTTGTAGTAAATGAAGGCTTACAACTGTTTGCAAGTTGAATAGCATTGATGGGAGCCGGTGCATGACTAGGAAGGATAAACTTCAAAATGAGTACATCACCTACAGAGCCCTTTTAGAGAAGTTAGTTCTTCTGCCTGTTTCACTGCAGTTTCAACTCCTGACCTGCAAGGCAGAAAGGCTCATTCCTCAGTCGCTAAGCCCTAAAGTAAGTTTAACCCCTTTCCAGCTGGTTGTGTGGGAGCCTGAGTAGTTAGGTTGCTTCCCCAAATCCCTCTGTCCTTTTTCCCTGTAGTTCATGCTTATGGGGAATGGAGGAAACCTCAGCGTGCTAGGCTGGCCACAGGGAAAAGGACTTCACCTTAGATTTCAGGCATTAAAATTGGCTTCCCCGAGCTGCAGCTAGGACAGTTGGTTCAGAGGTATTTCCCATGGAGCTCAGATGAAGGAGGTAACCACTCTTTGGGGCTGGCCACCTTGGTCAGTTCCTGCATCTTGTATCCAGGATGCCTTGAGCACATGCTCAGGATAAGGAGCACCTTCCTAAATGTATTTGGGAGGACAGTTGGGGGTCATTCAAATCTGGGCTTGGGCAGCTGAGATCAAGCAGGGAGAAAGAGAAATGCAAAGGTTATGTTCTGAGCATCCACTTTCTTTGTGCACAGCAGACTCAGAGTCTGTCAGAAACCCTGGTGGAGACCAGTGCCCTTCCTGTCATTTGGACTCTGACCAAGACCACCAACTTTTTTTTTAAGCTGAAAGTAGTTGAAGTAGCTACATAAATCCCTCAGCCCTGGAGGAATGGCTGGGAGTCTGTCTAGGCAAAACAAGCAAGAGAAATATTACTTCATCAACAAAGTACTAAGGATGTGTTTTGAATCCACACATCATGAGCTAATTACCAGATGGGCTGAGTACTGTAAAAGAAATAACTCAGATAGATAAACATCAAAAAGAATGATTCAATAAGCCATCTGAAATGCATTTTGTCTCCTTCCTTACACAAATGTCTTTCGGTCATTTTCGGTTTGCATCGCTGTATCTTTTGCTCTGGTAGGTTCCCTCATCTTTTTCCGAGTGCCTTTTACCAGGGCTGGAGTGTGTGACAGTGCCATTTCAGAAGAAAACCTTTGCTTGGTCTCTCCCAGTGCCTGGTGCCAGCACAGGAGTGGGAACCTGCCTGTGGAGAGGGTGCTGGGGGGCTGGGGGTGGGTTGGAAGCAGCGGGGAAGAGGCTGGGCTCCCTGGCGCTGGGAGAGCTGCAGTGGGGCCCAGGCAGCTGGGAGCTCGTGCGGATTTCTGAGGGGCACTGAAGGGGATCTGAGAGCTGGTGCAGCCAAGGGACAAGGGACAGAGAGCCCAGCAGTAAAAGCCACATCATTGTCATTAGGCATAAGGAAGAGAGTGAGAAGAGTTGAGCTATGGAAAAGTGGCAGTTTTTGTATGCTAGATGCCCCTTTGAGGCAGACTTAAATAATATACATTATTAGGTCAGCAAAACAATTGCTAGAAGCATTTCTTGAAGGGTTTTGGGGTTTTTTTTCACATCTATTTGTTCCTTAATCTGTTCTATTTTTTTTTCTCCCTTCCCCTGTGAATAACAAGGACAAAAGCACTTTCATCTGCGCATTTCTTAAGTCATCAGCAGTGAGCACCATGTCTGTGCTCAGCTGACAGTGAGCTATGGACTAAGAATAAAACCAAATTAAAGCATTTTTGCATATCCTGTTTGTCATTTTGCAGGCAAGGTAACATGGTGTTGTATCATGCTTGGAGTATACGGAGCTCATCCTTACTCTGTGACACTTTTTGATAGAGAATATTTTGGACCTTAGAAAGGTCCCTTTAGAAGGGTAGAATCATTCAGCTTTGAAAAGGAGGAAGGTACGGTCTAATTTTTGTCCTAACCTTGCATGTGTCATGTGACTCTTTTTGAAATGCAGTGAGCTTTCTGGTGGGTCTTCTCTTTTCTCTCTGTTATTCCCCCCCTTATCTTCCGCCCCCTCCCCCACCCCTGCCCCGCACTGGTTAAAACAGGGAGCATTTTATAGCTGTATGAATATGTAGTTAAAACACTGTCTTGACCTCCAAAGTTTAGCCTCCACAATGTATTTAGGGATGTCAGCTGAAAGGGTTCATTAATATTTTACTGCATTACCTCACTCTTGCTGCCACAACGTTAAAAATGTGCTTTCCCCGAATGTTTGTTACAGGAGTCTGATGGTCACGTTGTCATGAGCTGTCTGAGTCTGGAGCTGGCAGCTCCCTCTTCCGCCCCAGCTCAGGCAGCAGGGGGCATGGCTTGCGAGCAGTCCTCTGCAATTGAAAAAGAAAACACACACACAGAGCTGCCCCATGCCCGTGTGTGTGTGTTTCATACGTGCGTGGCTCCTACTTGAACACGCAAGAGGAGAGTAACAGGCACTAGCTCGCGTGGTGCCCTGGGGCACAGCTGGGCTGCCTCAGGTCTTGCGAAGGTGGTTTAACCCTGGCTGGAGGCCAGACGCCCACCAAAGTTGCTCTATCACTGCCCTCCTTAGCTGGACAGGGGAGAAAACATATATTTAGAGGCTTAGGAGTCAAGATAAGTACAGGGAGAGATCATTCCGCAATCAGCGTCATGGGCAAAACAGACAGCACAGAATAAAATGCATCTAGTCTATGGGTCAGTCAAAACAGAGTAGGATAACAAGAAATAAAACCCAATCTTAAAACACCTACCCCCATGCCTCCCTTCTTCCTGGGCTCAACTATTCCCAATTTCTGTCCCTTCTCCCCTGAGCGGCACAGGGGGATGCAGGGAATGGGGGTTGGTGTTGGTTCATCACACATTGCCTCTGCTGCTCCTTCCTTCTTAGGGGAGGACTCCTCACACTCTGCCCCTGCTCGAGTGTGGGGTCCCTCTCACAGGAGACAGGCCTCCACCAACTTCTCCAAACTAAGTCCTTCCCAACAGGGCTTCAGTTCTTCACAAACTGCAGCAGTGTGGGTCCCTTCCATGGGATGCAGACCTTCAGGTCCAGACTGCTCTAGTATGATCCCCCACAGGGTCACAAGTCCCCTCAGCAAACCAGATCCGCCATGGGCCTCTCTCTCCATGGGCTGCAGGTCCTGCCAGGAGCTTGCTCCAATGTGGGCTTCCCACCAGGTCACAGTGTCCTTCATGTGTCTCCACCCACTCCAGCATGGGCTCCTCCACAGGCTGCAAGTGTAATCTCTACTCCCTGTCATCTTCCATGGGCTGCAGGAGGACAGCCTGCTTACAACAGTCTTCTCCCAGGGCTTGTCCTCTGGCCTGTGGCACGCCTCCTCCCCCTCCTTCTTCACTGACCTTGGTGTCTGCAAAGTTTCTCACATCTTTCCCCTCCTTTCTCTGACCACAGCAAAGCTACTGCTCAGGTTTCTTCCCTCCACACACACACCTCCCCACCCCCCGCCCTTTCTTAAATGTTATCTCAGAGGTGCTACCACTGTTGCTGATAGGCTCAGCCCTGGTCAGAAGTAGGTCTGTCCTCGGGCCAGCTAGTATTTGCTCTGTTGGACCTTGGGTAAACTTCTAGCAGCTTCTTGCAGAAACAAGAACCTTGCCACACAAAACCAAAACAGTAAGACCAGATTCCCTCCAAAAAATTATACTATCATCTCATCAAAGCCTTTGAGGCAGGTTTGGGTTGCAACCTTGGCACTGAGAGTTTTATTTAAGCAGGAGATCCTCATGGGTTTGTTTGTGGTACTCCACACCTTAGTGGTGCTGAAGGCAATGAAATGACTAGGTGTGATGGTACTGACAGAGGAGAGGCATGAAGAGATGGTCATAACTTGTCTGAGATCTGTGTGTGGGGGTGGTGTGTCCCTTTAGATAATACAACCTGGCTTGTGGTCATGACCCGGTGAGTTTGGAGCCTCGGCAAGGACAGGGTTGAGGGTTGCATTTCATGCATTTCATTGGTCACAAGGATGTAGGTCGTTTCTGTAGGGAGAAACAGGATTTCCTTCATATGTGAATAATCTCTCCGCTATTCTTGAGGGAGAGTCTGGGGGTGCCCTGGTCATCAATCACTGTCCAACAAGTCTTCTCCATAGCAAAAGATTTTTTAAAATCAGATTTCTGTTTTAATAACAGCTCTAAATAGTGCTCAGTGCTCCCAGTGGCCTTGTGGGGGTACCTGTCAGAAGTGTTTGGTAACCACTTGTGTGACTTTCCACTTGCGCAGCACACCCCTCAGGGAAACCTTAAAGCTATGTTGTGAATAATTTCTCCTGCCATTAACTTTATCAGCGTGAAACACAGGATCAAAGGAGTTCCTTCAATCATTGGAGTCTTACTGAATGATCCTGAACACTATTTCTCCTCCAGCTCTTTTTCTGCTCTCCTAATTGTCCACCTTAATTATTAATGTGCCCTAGAGCGACCCATCGGAGAAGCCCTTCAGCACAGTAGGGCAGGGTTGTACTCCACGGACAGCTTCTGCTCCCTCAGCTGCCTAACAGGGAATCTGCCTTTTCCATTGCACATTCCCGGGTTGCTTTGCCCTTGCTTTCCCCAAGCTTTCACTAATGCGTTAGAGATCTCCTCCATTTTCTTCCCTTGCAAGAAAGAAGCAACAAGATGAAACAACCCTGCCGACTACCCCAACCAAAAGGTTGGTGGTTCGTGCCCACCCAGGGATGCCAGTGATTCCCAGAGGCACGGTGACCATCACCTATTGGTTCAGCCTTGGTCAGCAGTGACTCTGGCCTTGAATCGGCCGATGTTTACTCTCTGGGGCCTGCAGAGAGTAAACAGCTTCTACAGAGAGCAAGCAACTTCTGGCTGCTTCTTGCAGGAACCATCTCTGCAGCCGCCCCCCTTCTCTACCAGTACCCAGCTACGCAAAACTGTGACACCAAGGTAGAAATGACCTGTTTGAATACTGCACGGTGCCATGCAGAGCAGGGGCAGCTTTACTCCCACAGCATCTCCCAGGGATTAGCCAGGTTAGCAAGGCAGGGAAAACCGGGAATTCTTTGATTACACAGACACTGGGATCTCAATGAAGTGCCCTGTCAGGCATGCACACAGGGTTGCCTGGTGGTGCATGCCTGGGAGTGCAGGTTTAGCTTTTCTCTGGAGAAGTCTGCCTAGACCCATGCTCCCACCATGACATTAATTCCCAAATTCTTTATGAAAAACCAGTTGATGTGAATTTTTTTTTTCTTTTTTCAGTGGAAATCAGAGAGAAGTGAGAGAATTAATATGAACTCCTGTTTCTCTTTGAAGGCAGTGGCAACACTTCATGCTGATATGTTGTAGCACAGAGGTATGGGAATGGAGGCAGGGCTACCGCTTGGAGCTACTCCTGCCCCAGCCTTGCCTGTGCCTCACCCCCTGGCACTGGGACATGGTCAGGTTGTCAGTCCTGAGTGAAATAAATAACGACTTTTTCCCAGAGCTCAGTCTCTCAGTCTTAACTTTTTGGTGAACCTGGTTTTATTATGAGCAGAAACTGCTTTCGAGGCACTTCTTGGAGCTGAAGTCCTAAGCTGGTTTATGGCTGCAGGTGGGATGTGGGAAGTCCATGTTGTATCCTCAACATTCTCAGGCTGCCCAAATGTGGGCACTTTTATCTTAAGTAGTGTCTCTTTAAACAATGTTTCCAGATAAATATTGGAAATGGGATATGACTCAAACTTCAATAACATCATCTCCTTGGCAATGCCTCATCTCAAAGAAACCCCCCAATCTACCTGAAATTGCAGGAAATTTTGTTGAATTTGCCATCAGCACCCTGGCACCTTACACGTAGGTGTCAAAATGCTTCACATGGGCTTCACATGGGCTTCCCTGCTCTTCCTTCCCTATTAGCTCAGTGTTGCACAAGTCAGCTGGCTGGGAATTAATGTCCCAGACCCCGTGTTCAACAACAGGGAGTGCCAGGGGAAATGCAGGATGATGCTTGCCACTCTCTTGTAGTGGCCAAGAACTGTCAAAGCCGAAAAAGAAAACTTCTCTGTGCAGTCTGTTGTGAGCCAGGGCTGCCAAGCCCAAGCCCAAAGAAAATGGGTTTGTTTTGAATTTAGTGCTTGATGCTGCAGGAAGCACCTGGGTTTGCTAAGGAGAGGGGCAGCGTGAGAACATGTTTTCTGTCAGTGTGGTGCTGACAACTGTCACGGCCTCAGAGTCCTCTGGCTAATGAGGGCTGCTCTCACCTCGTACAGGCAAAGCATCACCTCATCTTTTACCTCACCAGAAAACTGGGTAAAAAGAAGAGCAGCTACCTTGCTTTAAAAGGTGAGTTCATGGGAAGGGGAGGAGGCAGAAAGCAGCATTTAACTCCAGGTCTAGGACTTCTGCCCTGGCCTCTCAGTCGTGTACCTTTTCCTATGCAGGAGTGATGCTAAGGCTTCACCATTTTCAGGTAGCGGAGTTTGATGGCAAGGGAGAGTGGCAACTGAGGACACCTTGCTGTGGTACATTTCACAAAAAATTATGGCTCTTTTGTCAACTGACCCTGGCTGCTGTGTAGGAGAATCAAAAGTGGGGTGTAGAGCAAGCAGCCACAAGTGCGTAGTGTATGGCAAAGGCATCTGGGAGCTGCAAGCACTCAGTAGGAACAGACCCCAGGGATCACCCTCCCCTCCCCACTAGGCATCTGATTTGACATCAGAGAGCAGGCTGATCTACTCAAGACCCAACTGAACAGGGTTAGGTGGTTGCTTGTGTCTTGAAGCAGCAGATCGTGTTCGACTAATCTCATAGCCTTCTA
>VZTU01017468.1:37975-54427 GCA_013400835.1 Zapornia atra | reverse complement strand
TAGCTGCAAGCTACTAAACATTTCGAAGACACAAATGATGAACAACTAGGGCAATTCTTGTGTCCTTCTTGTGCCTATCAAGGGCTTATAAAAAAAAAGAAATGGTTCTGAGACAGAACACAGAGCTCCTCTGTTTCACCAGTAGGAATAGGAAAGGAGAAAACAAAACACCCAAGTGCTCTTTAGGGACTGCATCTCTCTCGCAGTAACTCCTACTCAGTCCATTTTAGGGCAAATGACTGCAGGTAGCAACCACATATATGGAAAAAAAATCAAAAACACGGGAAATGGACAACAAATGTTCAAAACTAGTAAGTGGGCAATCACTTAAATACTGTGTTAAAAGCTTGTTATGATTCATAAGATTATCTATAAGATCATTGTAAATAACATTGCTTTGGTCAAAGCCTACATTTCATATTCACTTCTTTTCCAGATAAACACCCTGTTTGGGGTTTTCTACATCTTTCAGAAAAGAAGATATTTAAGATATATTAAAGAAGCTTTTTGCTTTTCCTTCTCCATAATTTCATAGAGTCAGTGCTACATCATTTTTCCTCAAATAGGGGAAACAAATAGAAATGCGACTGGCTTTCTTCTGGAAAGTTCTTTCCTTGAAATAATTTGTGGTTCTGACCCTTTGGAGAAAAGAATTACTTAAGATACAATAATAAGTTTTCCCATCTCATGCCTGTTCTAGCCAACACATATATTCTTAGATGACTCCGGTGGTTTTACCCTGGCTGGAGGCCAGATGCCCACCAAAGCTGCTCTATAACTCCCCTTTGCAGCTGGACAGGGGGGAAAATATATATTGAGAGGCTTAGGAGTTGAGATAAGGACAGGGAGAGATCATTCTGCAATGAGCATTGGGGGCAAAACAGAACCCTGCCACGCAAATCCGCAACAATTATGCAGATACAAAAGTTACAGTTTGGTATTTCCATGTGTCAAAGTGGTGACAATAGGAAATGGTGAAGTTTGTTCATCCTGCACCAGACAGGATTCTGCTACTCTTATATCAAGGAAATAGCTTTCTCCAGCTATGGAAACATGTCTGTATGTTCTTGCATTGAATCAAAAGGAATGCATGAACAGGAATAATAGTTTTTGCATATTTCAGTTGTTTGTAGTTGTACAAGCAGAAATTAAGAAAGGCCATGATTTGCAAAAAGCAGTTTAACGCTAGTTTAATGAAGCGCATGGGATCCTGGGATAGGGTTATTATTTATCTTCTTTTCATTTATAATCAAATACAAATGTTAATGCATGTTTTAAAATCCATTTATGTTTGTCTCTCTCACAGATACATGCATGTGTGCATCCTGAAACCAGAAACTAAAAACTTCTCTGTTGGTTCCATCCTTGTTATATGCCAGGAAATCCTACTTCGGCTGTTATTTCTGTAAAGTACCCGTGCAGCTACAGAACACTCTTTTCTAGAGACATCACTTGTGATTTCTTTGGGCTTTCACCACAGATACTTCTCTGAGAAGAATTTTTCTTTCAAACAAATTTATCTTTCATAAAGGGAATCAGTTAAAAAAGAGTTTTTCCCCCTTTTCCTTCATGTCATGCTTCATTCTGAAACCCAAATTCATTTTCATGATTATAACATCACTGAAGCTGATTTTTCCCTTGTGCAAATAAAACTCAACTCAGAAATGAAACTGAAAAACCCCCCACTGAAAACAAAATCAGCCCAAAAAACCAAACTAGTAGGGCTTCCAGGCAGGAAAGGGCTTTGATTACATAGCGCTCCAAAGAGAAACAAACTCTGTTCTTAACTATATGACAGCGTGGAAGAAAAGTGTGACAGTATAATGTCTATTAACCTGGTTATAGAACAAGGTACATCTAATTTAGTTTGCAAGTCTCAATATGTTATCTTTCATATCACTGACTGCAGACATAAAAAAATGTAATTTAACAGAACTAATAATTTTTCTTAAGTGAACTGCCATGTTTTACTTTCTACAAAAGAATTCAGAAATCAGTCTCTTAATTTATTATCATTAGCAACATGTTAAAGCACTAAGTTGAAGAATGTTTCTCTTTGTTTCTCCTACTAATGGAATAGGTCCCCAGTAATTAAAGTCTTTCCAGTTTTCCTAGTGATCTTCCAATATACCTGAAGAGCCTCCATGTGCAAACTGTGATGACTGGAAGAAAGCTAAGGGTCAAGCCTCAAAACTGCTCCTCCATATGACCAAGCGAAAGTTTTGTACATGGATGCTGTANAAAACCCCCAAACCCAAGAATAACCCCCAAAATACCCTAAACACAAATCCACAAAAAAAAACCCAACAAACCAAACAGAACTTTTTTTTGTCCTGGTTACGTTTTTCTCAGATGTAGATTTCAGTTTCCTTCAATAAATTCTTTATAGAATCTTAACTCCGTATTTTTTCTAAATATTTTTTAGCTAAATCCATACATTTAGAGTTTCCCAATATTTCATGTAAAATAAACCTCGAAAATGTTTTTGCTTCCTTCTCATTCACTTTGACACTGTTTTTAAGTGAAGTGCAATTCTAAGGACTGTAGTAGAACCTCTTCTTAAGATCAGTTTCTGGCTGATCAGCCAGGGACAGCACTGTGTGTTATCCTCCTAGCTCTATCCACTAAAGTCTATCCTTATCCAAAGAGAGGGATTTGCTGAGATAAAATATCTTTCCAAAACAAAAGATCTATATGAAACAATTTGCTTTGGAAAATGGAGAAACTAAGGAGGATTAGAACTTCACACTCTCACATGAAATTATCCAACAACTTGGAAATCAACTCTCTGTACAAAACCCACTTAGCAATAGAAATGGTTATAGGGCAGAAATCATCTGTACTGTGTAACTGAGAAATAGGAAATCAAACTTTACAGTTGAAGTAAAAAGAACTATCACTGATAGTTCATGAAAGACCTAAATTAGCTCATATTTCCCTTCCTTTGTAGTAAATATAGATTACAAACACACTCACTCCAGTACACAATATGATTCTTAAATAACACTCACATTGTCAATCAATTTGATCCAGGGAACTAGAGATTCTGCTTTAAAAATATTTAAATTATGAAGACAGACAAAAATCAGTCACCTTATTGGAGTTACTAAATAAGAAAATCCCAAGGAAGCAAAGTAAATAGAAGAGCTTTGTCCTCCCTTTCACCTACATAATACACACTGTCACTTTGTAATGATAGTTAAAAGGATTAAAAATGCATCTGCTTTCTCCACAGACTAAGATAGCTGAAAGGCAGTGTAGAAGCTGGCCTCTCTACATGTCAGCTTTCCACACAGCATATGCAAAACATCCCTGCAGCAACAGGACGACTGTGATGAAAGCTGAATGCCAACCTTCCAGCTAAAAACAAACCTTACTGGGAAATTAGCTATAAGGCACATCAAGTTACTACGGTGCTCTTTGTTTATCACATGCCACTCCATTAATTTGTTACAGAATAGCAACATTACTGAAACAGAATTAAACAGGATGTGTTTGTTTTCCAGCAAAGATGAGAAATACATGTTTTAAAATATTTTGTTTTAATAGACAGACAATTGATAGCTCAGAAGATGCCACCCAACAGCACTTTTTATTTAGAGAAGAACCTTTCAAATCATAATGAGATATTGCATGTATTATTTACCTTAGTATGTACAGGGCAGGGGCAGAACAGATAGCAATACTTTAAGCTTGCAAATGCTAACCCACATTTACATATAAGGAAATGACCTCAAAATACTTCTCAGAAATACTCATCATCTTAACCTCCCAGCAGAAAAAGACAGGATATCTTTTGCGTTGCAGCCTTTTGGTTACGCAGAATGAAATGCCAAAGCTGGATAGGTTTACATCCTATTTCACACCAAGGCTGGGAGTCTTTTGCTGTGGGTCTGCAATCAGTCTCAGCATCAGTCCATGGACTCCCCGAGCATTACAATGTGACATGCGAGCAGTGCAAAATAGTAACTCATCATTCTGTTCTTTGGAAAGGTATTGTAGTTTTCACTTCTGCATTCCTGTTTAGAATTGCAAAGAAGTAATAGCAAGCTATTCAGGCCTGGTACACCAAGTTCTAGCTTTCCATGTAAAGAACAAACCAGCCTTTTCCCACATTCCCTGATTTCTGTAGATTAATAAACTGTGCCATTCTAAAGCTGTGAGCTTCACAATAAACATACAAAGAGTTCCATAAGAAATACTTTTTTTCTTTTTTCTTTGATAGCAACTGAAAATCTGCCAGGATTAGCTGATGTATTACAAACATGGTAAGATGTTTGTTCTGCAAACTCTTAACAGAAATTACTAAGAAAATTGTCCAGCTAGCATAGAAATACTCTTTGGTCTGTAAGCCAGACAAGAGTGACCATGAACCATGCTGCAAAGAGAATGATAATGTCATTTGTTGCCAGGCATTCTTGTCTAGTCTAATACTATTTCATTTCACACTTTTTTGAGCTTGGTACACAGTGTTTCCTTTTGTAAAATTTACTGCACTAGTCCTCTGAAAACATTAAACATAGGGTGAAGCCTGCAGCAATTTACAGGGAGAACATGGTAAAAAAAATTCTAGTGTTTTTATGCATAAATAAAACACATAACTTTGAAATTAACCATTTAAACAAATGAGAAAGATTGCCTTTATGAAGTAGCTTTGGCCTTTAATTTTGCTCTGAATTTCCTGTTGTCAGGTATGAGAACATGCAGGAAATCTGGGGTTTTCCTTTGTAAGATAACAATAAATTTGGGGTTTTTAAATGGAATTGAAGGGCTATTTTCACTTTGTTGTATAAAAGAAAAGTCTGGATTCAGTTCTGATCATACACCGATTTCACACTGATTAAAGCCAAATGAGGCATAAAAACTTAAATTATCACCAGGTTTCACCATTTTTTTCACTGAAGAATTGTAACAACAGCAAAGTTTCATGTAAATTATTCATTTGCTTATACTTACAGGTTAGCTTATGCTTGTTACATGTAATCATGAAGACTTAACTATGCATGGTGCAAATTTAAAATAGTGCATATTCCTGGTGATACAGCATCAAAGCTAAGAAAACAAATACATGGATATTTATTGCCCCTATTTACTAGCGTAGCTATATATCAGCTACTTGTTCTGTTGCTTTGATGTTATCACATTCAGTCACATCTCTACACCTTACAAATAATTCATTCCTTTTGCTAAGGTTCCTTTTCAGTTACTGAGAAATTCAGCCAGTTAGTCTTGACAAATTGCTCTCTAGTTAATCCTCAGAACAAGGATACCCAATAAAATAAATTAGTAAACTAGATTTAGCTGTAGTTTACTACATTTACTACATACTAATTAAAAAATTAGTAAACTAGATTTAGCTGTAGAGTTTGGGATTTTGAAGCAAATTACATTTTCTAAAAGTGAATCTCCTGTCCTTGTAAGAGGTGTGACAAATGCGAAGGGGACCAAGCGGGAAAGAAAAAGTTGCCCATCAGCCAATGAACAGTAGAATTAAATGTAAGTACAACTCTGCTGTTACAGACCAGGAAAACTATTTTCTGTGTTATTTCCTTCATTTTGTAGTACTTCAGTATTAAATATTTTAAGCCTTCTACACATCGTTCACATTCTTTTTGTACCCCACTTGCTTTTCATCCTGGGCTCTGTATTAGAGAAAAATTATGCAGAGAGAGAACTGCAATTAACTGCAAGGTCTCTGTAGTTTTCATTTCAGACACCACCACCAACAAAAATACCAACAGCAATAAAAAAATACAAATCAAGGCCTCTCAGAGCTATGCAAAATATTTATCACCTACTAACAACACTACAAATTTTAAGTTACTCTTCACCACAAAATATTTTCAGGGGGAAAAAAAAAAGGTGTAAAGCATTCTGTAACTAACAACAGCTCAGCCCAGATTTCCACACTGTTGTCGGGGCTTGGGAAAGGGGTTGGATTGGGTTGGTTTGGTGTTTTATTGCAGGACCAAAAAGCCAGGCTGAGGAAGATGGGTGGAAGCTGTGGAATAGGCTTTTCTTAGAATGGCTCTGTATGATAGAAAAAACATAGGGCTCCCTTCAGTTTTCCATAAGGGTTTCCATTCCTGCCTTTTGCTTGTACAATTGGTAGAAAGAATGGGGTCGCACTCCACGATGGACTTTTCATCACTCCCTGGGATACTTCGGAAACTTTTCATGCCATGCAATTTATCATGGCACTTGAGACCATAATCAGCTTTCAGAGAAAAGTCAGAGCCCTCTCTCGAGTTTCACCCAGCTCTTCAGGAAACCGAGAGCTTGCAAAGCCATGTGAGCCCTCTCCCGCTGTAACCCACCAGATGCAATGCAAGCGTAAGACAAAGCGTAAACAACCCTGCCTCTTTTAGCAATATACATCAGTTTAGAGGGAGCAGGTTCCATGCATGTTGTCAGGAAGCATCAAAGGGCATAAAGGCACAAGAGCAGATCAAAATCCAGCTATGTCTTGCTGAGAGCTATATATACACTTCAGAGAGGGGTATGACTTAATGAGGCTGGTCAGAAGAGGAGCAGAAGGCAACACAGGGTAGGCCAGGACACAAGTTAGGCTTTTCAGCGTGTGGTCATGTGCTCAGATGTCTCTGCGCATCTGAGCCTGAGTACCTCTCTGACAGTCTCCAGAAAGAATCAGTCCCTACTAACCCTGTCAAAATAGGAAAAACAATAGAATTGAGTAAATGAACTGAAACTGTTTATAGTGATTTAATTTATCATCTTGACCTTGTATGAGGTATAAGTCAGGAGCTACAGCTTCTACCTCACACACTGCCCTCTCTTCCCTCCCCACACCACTTTTTAAAGCACAGATGCTTTCCCTGCAGTGTGTTGTTCTGCTGCCAGTTCTTTTGTCTTTCTTGCACTGCCACCAACTGCACTCTTCTGGGGGTAGCTTTTCCTTCTTCTAACAATATGTATTTCACAAGTCATGAACAGTTTTTCTGTATTTCACTGCAACAGGTCTTAGAGCGCACGAGCAGAAAGGAGGAAGAGACTTATGGCCACCAGACATACACAGCTAGAAACAGGACAACTGCTAAAAAATTAATATTAACCCCCCCCCAAACAGTTATTTGGGATTTCTAGAAGGATTTAATATTGCTTTGACTTAATGCAGACATGAAGACAATACCACGGTCAGGGTATAAATGCTACAACATGTTCCTGTGCAAGCCAGAAGAATCTCTAAGCTGATCATGGCAGGCCTTATTACAACAATTTGGAAGGTGCAAAAGTTACACAGAAAACCTCAAGTGTAAGGAACAGGTGAAGTTTCAAGTAGTTTATATTTTCAGAGACTTTTATCTTTTAGAAAATGTAATGTGTGCTCCTAGGAGAGACAGTCACTCAAAAGTATTTTGCCATCTTCCAGAAAAGCATGCAAAATGTTTTAAACACTCCAGATTTCTGTTCAGTGGGCACTACTCTTCCAAGTAGACTTCAGGTTACTTCTAAGAATGGGAAGTTTGACATATTCCCACCTACAATGATGACAGGAAATTAATTGCTATCCAGAATATTTTAAAACTACTCAGTTTATTGGATGTAAATCTAAATGAGACACTGGGTTCACATCAACTCAAGGAAAATAATAATTTAGTACATGTATTTTGGGATCTAGCTCTCCAAAGTGTATTGTTAAAGTTATCTCAGATTCCTTATTAGCAAAGTGAAGCAAAGCAGCATTACTTCTCCCGTGAAGATCTTTTTCCATCTCTATGTTCTATAATGCTATTTTCCATTCATAAATATTCAAACATCTAGAACAATATTCCCAGGCCAAAGCCAAAAGAAAACAAAACTGAAAAAATTCAACTCACTAAAATACTTCTTATTTCATAATACAATTAAAAAGAAGAGAACAAGAGAGAGAATAAACACAGCTAGTTCTACCATAATATTAAGTTAAGCACATGATAATTAAGAATAAGTTGTCTGTGATTTTATGTTCTACAGTCATTTATTGCTGTTAGAGAAGAAATTGAAGGAGCTTTGTTAATGTAATTGCACACAGACGCACACTGCTATGGAGAAGCATTTGTTTACAGCCTGATATAAGTCAACCTAAGTGAGTACGCTCAGGGTTGCTGAGAGCTGTTTAGGTCTCCTGTTATTACCAGATTCAATAATTGGTTCAGTTACTCATTATGGCACCGAATCTTCTTGAATATAATTTTGTGCAGGTTATATCTGTTCCTTTTAGATTCAGTGATACAGATTTTTTTGCTCCCGATAGAAAGAACTTGAGGGCACATTCCGCACAGTTGTTTACGCTAGGTTCTGAATATCATCAGAAATGCTAAAGCAGGCAGAAATATTCCTAGAGATGTTTTTTGATCTAGATCCTGGGATGCAGCTATTCTTCCAGTTGGAATTCTCAAATCTCCCTCAAGTCTTCCTAATCTTTGGAAGTACCATTTCCCTGAGGAAATTCTGACAGCCCCTGTCTCAGCTTTGGCAGAAGCAGAGATCTTCATCCTGGTTTTGACTATGGATTAGATGGTTCTAGTACCTTGCTGATAGTCCCTTGACAGTTGAGACATTTCGCCCCATTTCTAATCCTCAGCATGTTGTATGCAACGCACTGGCACTATTGTTTTAGCACAGGCATCACGGGTTTTATAGGTGAGGCTTCATAAATTATATTATTCAGGTAACTTCATCTCTATAGCAAACACTGTTATTAGTCTTCAGAGACTGACCAGCACTCTCCCAATTTACTTTTCTACTTCAGTTGTATATCAGCATGTAACACTGTATGTTTTAATTATTTTACAATTAAACTATTCCGAAGGAAGAGGTCTGGTACATATCTGAGTTAAATGAGACCCACTTCTTGCTAGACTCTTTCTTCCTTGAATATTATTTCAGACAAATCCAGCAACAGCACACTTAATTAAACACAGAGCTTCCTCCTATTGCTTGTATTTCTGCTTGGGTTTGTTGGCTTCACATGCACTCTCCATATCGCATGTACATTTTTTTCTGACTGCATTTTGAGTTTCCTTGATGGCAGTGCAACAGACACCAGTGGTTCCACACAGATTTCTGTAAAGATTAACTGAATGATAGGAGTGGAGAGTATTCCCTGAAATTAGACTGACTGTTTCCATAGAAACAAGAGAGCACAAACAGAATTGCAATAACTTGACTTTATAAAGTCAAAAGAAAGGGCATTTTTATATTTTGTTGACAAAAGGACAGAAGTTAGCAGTTTACTATTTACGGGATTTCACCTTTAGGCATAATTCTGAATCTAATTTTGTTCAGAAGAAATAAGTTGCTGTTTTGGGGGGGTTGGAGCGGCTCACATTGATATAAAATGTAAAGTGTACCACTGTTAATGCATAGTGTGCTCTCCTAAAAAGCACAGATGAGAGTTTGAGTATAGAAACTGAAGACAGCTAGGCTGTCTAGGTCAATATAATTTAATGTTCATTTTCACGAGAAAAAAAAAATTTAAAAAAAATCCTGATTTCAAAATTTCCAGATACAGCCGATCCACCTTAACCCATGCATGGTCACACTTACACATTGTCTTTGCTATTAGAGAGGTTAAAAACAAACTAACAAAAAGATTTTAGGAAAAGGGTTAAAATACTTCATTTTGTGGAATCACTCTAGCCCTCTGCCCCCATTAGATGAACAATCCTACTGGGGTTCTCTTGGAATTGTCATCCCAATATTTGACATGGTCCTTCAGGAATAAGAAAACTACTGCTATTCATGAAGGATAATGTCTAGTCCTACTGGAAGGGACTTCTACAGCTAATGATCACATTAATCCTTCTCATCACTGCATCCCAGTAAGGGCTTCAGTCCTGGACTTCACGTTGCCCAACTGCTCGCTTTTGTGTTGCAGGTTATTACTGCTTTGAAAAAAGCAACAATACCAAATGTCACAGCCTGCAAGACACAACAAGATTCTCCCTGAAAGCAATTGTTACATGACAATTATCCAGGTTTTAATCCTTTCTCTATGTAGCAGGTGAATTTTATATCATTTTAATTTCACAGTCAAAATGCTGACTATTATCAGGTCATATTTTCTATAAGAACAGTCATATCAACTGTATCACCTAAACTTGTAACCCTGTCAGAAGAGTCAGATCTTTTCAAACCAACACTCTTTTATGATTGCTTAGTAATAAAATCATTTCTTCTTTTACCATAACCTGCTTTTGATACTTTATTATCGAATCCTGTATCAACTATTCAAAAAGTATATAAGGGGTCACTGCCTGATTTTCCTCTCTGCCTTCAGCCACCACACAAATACACAGCTTTAACTTTCCTCACTTTTAGGCAATTCTTTCCATGTTCTGAAAGTAGCTAAACAGATCAATAGTCAGCAGGATGCACAGCTCCTCAGGCAGCCTTCTTGAAACTTTTGATGTGAGTTTGTTAGAGAATTCTAGTTCATTCTATGATGTGACTTCTGGTACTTTTAGTAGCTATATTAATGAAATATCACGTTTTTCTTTAGCCCCAGATAAGACAAAAAATACCAACACACCTTCCTTTAGAACAGCCTGCAAGCATAGCTGGACTTCTTCTGTTCCACAAACACTTAGATGCCATATAATGCTTTGCTCTTTGGCCTCATTTCTTCTCATGACATTTGGCGTACCTGATTAATTATCTCCATTTCTGACATTCAAATGTAAGTCTTAATTGCCTGATTTATTTCCATTTACCATATATTATTTTATATTTTTATAACTACTTCTGCTCTTTCTCCACGTGAAATTGCTCAGTTGCAAGCCAGTGGGTTATGGAGCATCTAATAAAATTTTCTGATTTCGCAGTTATCTTCCACATCTGGTTAATTTCATTTCCTGCAAATTCACTTCTGCTGCTATTAAAATATGATTTTTGCATGTCCTTCTGTAATGTGCATACACGCACTATAACTCATGCCAGTTCCACATTTGGATTGCTGTGCATAAAAAATAAAAACCTCATAACGATCTGTGTAAAAGCCACTTTAAATTCTCCTTCATTCTTTATAAAAAAATGAGGTAAAATATATTTTACTTTGTTTGAGGCACTCCACAGCATATATTTCAAGGATACTACAATTTCAGCAGCGTAAGAATACAATCACACATCTCTCAATTAACTTTCCCAAGATGACAGATTTTTATTCTTCAGCACACATTAGAAAGGCACTTGATAAGCTCATTATTCTAACTTCACATGTGATTTGATAACCCTGCAACAATATCAAAGTATACTTCATCAATTTGGATATAACAATTGACGGTATTGAAGAGGCAATCACTTGGATAAAGTTGATTAAACATTCATGCAAGTGCGACTCCTTCCACCCCTACCCCTCTACAATCTCTTCTAACTTTATAACCACCATCTCCACCATGTATCAGTAATACCAAAAGTAAAACTAATGTTTATAAATAATGATTGTTGATAGTTCTCAGCATCACACATAGGCAAAAGAAAACTTTTCACTTGGTGGGATTTCTCAACTTCATTTTCAGAAAAACACCTCTTTTTCATACATCCAACTGAGCTAATATTCAGATCTTGGAGGGAAAAAAAATACCGCCTATTAACAGAATGCAGTCTGGAACTTGCACCCCAGAAAAAATAACCACTATTACCCTTACTTTATAAAGAAAGGAGACATGGTCTGGGACTACAGATATTTTCTGACTTGAAGTGATGGGCTTCAAGTCAAAAGGCTGTGAATAACTCCTATTAGGGTACATCTTTCTCTCTGGGATGTGATACCAGCATGGAAACGGACTGATAGGAAGAACCAGCATCAAAAACTCCTGATGGATTTGCTTTCAGCCCCACTAAAGAAGTGAAAAACATTCCTGATGGAGCAGCTATTAAATATTTTCCTTCAAAATTCTAGAGGAGCCCGAAATGAAAGACACTAGCTTTATTCTAGCAAAGTGACATAAACATGTTTATAGTATTTGAATGATACTTAAAAAAGACAAATCATGAAAAGAATAAAGCAAAATCCCCCGAAGTTCCCTTGATTCCTCCTTCATTGGGCAGTATGAATGTAAAACTTGTTCATGATTTCGTAACGACTTATAAACTACATAATGGAAAAGTATTTTCTGCACATTTTTATTTTATCACAAGTCACATTACATAGCCAGTTCTCCATAGCAGATCCAGAAAAAAACAATATACAAAACTAGTTGCAGTTCTGTAAGGCTGACCGATCATGCCAGAGTATGTCTGTTCCAGAGGTCTAGAAAGCTGAGCAACAAATTGATTCTTATTGAATCTCATAAGTACTTCAAGCTCAATTATTTAAGAATACTCTTCATTTTGTTTGGAAAATTGTCTGCAGTGATAAAATATTTAACTAATGAAGAACAAGGATTAGGTTTATTTAACTAATGAAAAACTAGGATTAAGGTCATTTATAGAATGAGGAAACAGAGGAATCAAGGGATTTTTTAAGATATAAAAAAGTAGAGTGGCAGTGCCAATATTAGGACAAAAACATTCTTGCAGACCTGCCAAACCAATTCAGTAGCAGTTCAATTGTCATATTTGGAGGGGGATGGGTGAAAGCCAGTTGTTAGATCGTATTTGCTAGCGAGCTAAAGGGCACAGTGAGGGTGCTGGAACCCAGCATGCTGAAAACCTGAGTAGACAGGGTCATTATAAATAATTTACTCTCAAGTTCCCTTGTGTCTTCTTTCCCTTACCGGGATGTCATCTGACATCCAACAAAGAACTGCACCTTTTTCTGTTTTCAGCTGTTTTGATATTGCACATCACGCAAACTCTAGCCTGTCACTGTTATGTCTGCTGCTGTGCTGGACCATGCTCTGGATCTGAGCTCTTCTCCCTTTCACATCAAAGAGGTTTTAGTAGCATCATGTAGTCTGCTATAAACATATAGCCTGGAGCTAGTGATATGAAAAAAATTCCTGACCATAAGGGATCATCATTCACAAATACAGAGTGATAGAGTGGAGGAACCAAGACAAATGGACAAAAACACTTCCAGGGAACCCTGGCTAATTCCAGCCTTGCTTTTCCAGATCAACTCTGAATGCTACTATATGAATTTTGAGGGAGGCTACATGAATACAGAAAGAGAGAGATATTCAGGAACATAATGCATTGTTCCACGCAAAAATTATTCCAGATCAGTTACTAACAAGACACCAACTACTTCTTTTTTTGGATGTACACACATGCACACAGACACACACAAGCGCTACTCCCACCACCTTCTCTCTCACACAACACAGTCTTCCTCTGACCTAAGAAGGAAGCACAATCCTTGCCTTTTCTCTGTCTTCCCGCTGCATTTCATCTGTCGTGCCTTTTCCACCTAGGCTAAAAACTTCTTCCAACACTGCATTTCCATGTTACATGGAACATGTTTCACAGGATGGCTTTGGAACCAAGATGGTTTAATAACAAAGATCACATATTGTAAGATGAAAAGGAACAAGCTTTGCAAGAGCCACCATTAACTAGGGTTTGTATTTCTCAAGGCACAAATATTCTCTATCCCATCACAGTGAAAATGGCCTGATTGATCCAACAGACTTTCTCACAGAAGAATTCTTCAAATATTTAATGCTGTAATACTGAGTGCTGACAGTAAGCACAGCATGGGGAAAACAATGTTAAAGAGACCATCTGAGTGAGGGGAGCTGTACTGGTAAATAGATGTAACAATTCAAAATGAAACATTTATAGTTACACAAAAGCAATTTTAGGGAGGCAAGAAGGCTACAGGGATTTTTATATGTAGGGGCCTGTGGTGCTTTATATGCCTTTCATATTAAACAGATTGTTCCCACAGAAGTCACTATACTTCATGAGGAAATGTCAGTTGCATTGAATCCAAGGCAGGTAGAGTGGCATGAATCTGCTGAAGTATTCTGAAGCACTGCAGCTATTTAAGATTGCTATATAAAAAGTTGTTTCAGCTTAAGTTAACTTTTGTTAGGTTTTTTTTGTTTGGAGTTTTTGTGCGTTTTGTTGGGTGGTTTGGTTTTGGTTTGGGATTTTTTTGTTAGCCTTTTTTTTAAAGCAAAATTCTTAGTCTGCTTCACGATTTGTTTATTCTTAACAGGGGAGGTGAGGTACATTCTAAACTGATCCAAAAACATATTGACAGCTGGTGGTACTGATACAAGTATTTGTATAGTATCTACTCCCTGTAAGGTTCCATCTGCTGTGACATCTCCACTTTAAGTTTATGTCATTAAACTTCACAGCTTTATAAACACAATCTGTACATTTAATTCCTTTATATACTTCCCTGTAAAAAATCCCAATATACCAATAAACTAACATCTTTTGAATTAGCATTTCTAAGGCGTGCCCTCTGTTAGGATTGCTTTTTGCTTTTCGACTGTAACTAGCTCACTATATTATGGAGTCTCAATGCTATGTTCAGTTGGCAAGGATTATACTCTGAGGCACGGAACAGGAAAGGAACCAAAAAACTTGTGAAACTGAACCTGCGAAAAGGGAGAATTCAACACAGATCTAATATAAGAGTGAGAATACTGAAATGCAAAGCAGATGCCCTTTCTTCTTCCACTGCAACTTAGAGCAGCTAGAAATATAGCTTTAAGGTAGGCCACTGAGGTGGGCTTCAGGAAAAGCCACAGTTCAAGATGCAAGATTAGAATTAATTTTCCAGATCTTCCACAATATATGAGATGTAGCCTTAGGCATAGTTTACTTGTGTGTAAATTAAGAAAGCATCTAACTTCATAGCAAAATTGTAATATTGCCTCTGTAATAGCACTTTATATGCCTTCCTCTCAGTATCTGGTGTTGGTAACTTTTCTAAGCAACACACAACATTGCCATGGGAGGTCAATGTCACTTCCATGTCCATCCTGCATGCTCCTACAAGGCCATTAATATTCC
The DNA here is from genome assembly GCA_013400835.1 of Zapornia atra. NCBI lineage: Eukaryota > Metazoa > Chordata > Aves > Gruiformes > Rallidae > Zapornia > Zapornia atra. Next base: position 39,511 of record VZTU01017468.1, on the reverse strand, counting down.
AAAACATTGTCTAAGCTCACAAAACACACAATATAAGAAATATGACCTAAGCAAACACACATGTAAAAAAAAAATTCTAATGAATCCATAAGGTTTTTGCTCTGGTTAGTATATATAATTTTTCAGAGGAAAAAATAAAAGGAAGATCTAAAACTATATAAATACGGCTAAGAGATGAGGATCCCTATTATCTGCAACAAATGATTAATAGATTTTGTATTCAGGATTTAGGCCACAGAATCTCAGATTCCCTAGCTTTTTTTCACTGTGTCCTTGTAAACTTGCTGGCACAGCCTATTATTATCAAGAACCATGTAGCAGAGAGGTCCCAAACATCCCTCCCACTTCAGGGCACCAGGGTAGTGGGATCAGGCAGCACTGGAATTAGAAATGACGCAAGGATGCTCTTTTACAAATGTAGATGTGAAATTGCCATTCCATTTTGTGGTCTGCAGGGAATCAGAAGAATCAAATGTGACAGAACATTGCAGAGGGTAGTTCTGCTTCACAGTATTTTAAAGGAAGAGAAGTGGATAATGCTGATGCTTTACAACTGTAGGCATGTTTTTCCACAAATAAGCAAGTAGTCAAATGTACTTGGGTTTCATTTCAGGGAGGGGGAAGGTAGAAGGAAACACAGTTACAAAAGTATACTTGCATGTCCAACACTGACCTTACCATGAACATACCTAATTACATCAGATTTCTCCTAACAGTTCAGGTTTGCCACATCTTGCAAAACATCAGTCCTTCCACCTACATGTTCTGACAATGTAATAAAAGGAACAGATGGTGAGTATCTCAAATTAGAGGAAGGTTTCTCCTGCAGTTGTCCTTATTAAAATTTCCTGCAAAACCAGACCTCTACCCTGCAAAGTTCTGGCATTTGTTTTCCATTTGCACCAAAACAAAATGCTCTGCCACAGCACTCAGACTTCAGCACCCATCTGTGATACAGAAAATGCAGTTCCAGGGCTTATGGATTCTCTTTAACTAGGATTGTATACTATGAGAAAAGAGAGTTAAATGTCAAATCATAAACTAGGATGCCACTACATTGTGTTTATGGGAAGTTGGCTACTGTCGTGGTTTTGCGAGGTTGGGTGCTGGAAAAGAACAGGGGTGCAGAAAATGGCGGCTGTGAGGAGCTGCAGGAATTCTCTGGAGCTCCAAAATGTAAACAATCCAAGGCCAGAATCATTGTTGACCAGGGCCAAGCCAATGAGAGATAGTCACAGCGCCTCTGAGAATCACATAGAGGAGAAAACAACCCGGAAGCAGCTGCATTTTGCCACCGGAGAAGGGAGTGAGAAGATGTAACGAGCTGTGCACACCAGGGCCGGGGAGGGGGAGTAGGTGCCCCAGGTGCCAGACAGAAAGATGCCCCTGCAGCCCGTGGAGAAACCCCATGGTAAAGGCCAAGACCCCACCTGCAGCCCGTGGAGGGGCTCCACGCTGGGTGGAGCAGGTGGAGACAGAGAAGACACTGTGACCCTTACGCTGAAGCAAGCCCCTGCCAGCACTTGGAACCTACAG
>VZTU01017468.1:15548-37509 GCA_013400835.1 Zapornia atra | reverse complement strand
AGCAGGGGGGAAGAAGGGAGCAAGATTCTGATTAAAGTCTGCTAAGAAGGGAGTGGTGGGGGGAACGTGTTTTTAAGATCTGGTTGCATTTGTTTTAAGATTTGATTGCACTCCTGACTCCGGTTCTTCACTGTTCTTTCTAGTGTAGTGTAATAAATTAGAATAGCTCTTTCCTGCACTGTGTTGTCTGTTTCGCCCATATCGTTGCTGATAAAATGCTCTCTCCTTGTCCTTGTCTTGACTCCTAAGCCTCTTAATATATATTTTCTCCCCTGTCCACCTGGGAAGGGGAGTAATAGACTGGCTTTGGTGGGCATCTGGCCTCCAGCCAGGGCTAAACCACCACAGCTACTAAGTGCAAGAACCTTGGCTCTTTGTGCAGGGCCACTACAGAAAGTCATGCTTTATTTCTTGGACTTGGGGATTGCAATTTGTTGTTGGGTTATATGAGGTTTTTTGTTTGGGTTTTCTTTTGTTTATTTGTTTAAGGGAATATTTGGTTGGGTGTTTTGGTTTTTTTTTTAGTATAGAATTAATTCCAACTGGAAGCCTAATCATCCTTGTCTAATAAAACCAGAAATTGCAAAAGACATGCCGATGATATTATCAAGGTAACTTGAAAGAGCAAGTTACAGCAATAAGGGTGAATAAAATAGATAACAAAAAACCCTTCCTCTCTTCTCTGGATTTATGCTGGCATAAGGAGCTGCCACCTATATTGTTTTTAGAGGCAAGTTTAGCATGGTCTCATTAGCAGTAAGATTTAAGTTTGCAGTTTTATGGCTGTGACTTCCAGGAAGCAAATTAAGGAGTTAAACTAATTTCAGGAAGCTGGAAAGTGGGAACTGCTATATTCCATTATGTAAATACTCACAAACAGCGAGGAATGTGCCACCCAGTGTTAAAATAGTAATGCTTCAATACTCCTGACCTGCAGAAACCTTTTAACAACACCTAAGTACAGTGAAGAAGCGGCAACAACTAAGTCAAGCCAGGAAAATTGTTATCTCCACCTTCCTTAGGTGCAAGAAAAACCAAATAATTTACCAACTGGTTGTGCTGTTATTTACAATTCAGGCAATGCAACACGACAAGAAAATTAATTATGCTAGCACCACAGCCTCATTCCCAGTGTTCATTTGCCAGGCACATTTCCCTTTACGCTTCATGAGATGCACATCGCCTTGCCCAAACAAAATGAAAAATGGATTGGCAAGAAAAACCCATCATACCTGCCTGTAAGAATGTAGGGCAATCAGCTAGTACCAGCTGTCTTCCCTCCACTTCTTCCTTGTCTCCTACCTGTAAACTACAACCATCGTTCCCTGGAAAGGCCCCAGTGCTCTCAGATCTGACTCAACTCAGGCAGGATAAAGCAGCCCAGGAGCCCTTAGGCTCTCAATTCTTCCATACTTTCCTTCTTAAAACATCATTTTCCTGCTTAGGCCTGCTAGCAAGTCACAACAGTGCTGCAAAGTGACTCACATAAAGCCACTAGTTCTCTAGCATGGCTTGGGACAAAAAAGGCTTGACCAGAGTCTCTGCAATTGCATTAGTCCTATCCCCTGGCATAAACCCCAATGAGCTTGGAAAGAACATAGAAAGAGTCAGCACATCAGCACAGTGTTTCTGTGTGCTTAGGTTTAGAGCCACCCTAGGGACCTCAGCAAAACTGGTTGGAAGTCAAAAGGAGATGTAAATGTTTTCTTCAGCTAGAACACAGATCTCCAGCACTTTACAACCAGCATTAAGAAACAGACAGACTAGCATAGTTCAAATCCTCTAGAGCTCCAAACTGCAGAGTATGTTGCTCATTTTGGTTGTTTTATAATTTTTTAACAGAAGGGCAGAAACTCTTAAGTGTTTGTTTACTCATCCCAGAGCTGGAATTGATTCATTACCCCTTTTGCTGAACTATTTTAGAGCAGGTTGTGGTACCAATTTTTCCCCTCAGTTCCATCACAGTCTGTGTATCAGTGTTAAACAACAGGACTCAAATACTTTAAAAGCAATTAAAACAATGCCAACAGAGGACAAAGCCAGAATTTCTTCACTGGCCTCAGAGTTTGCCAGGCACCTAGCCCAGAAGGAGCTGGCATGGTACATACAGATGGGACAGGGCCCTCTAATTTCCAAGGATTTGTTTATATGTCATTTTTATAGACAATATTAATTGCAGAGCTTATTGGAAATACAAACTAAAATTCAGTTCTTAACATTATAAATTAACTGTAGCCTGTTTCATTTTGGACAGCATTCCACACATTTAGATCAATTTCTCAATTTGACTCTTCATCCACAAGTTGAACAAATGAGGGAGGTGCTGGGCAGAGGAGCTCCAAAAGTTGGTACAGACTCCCTTCTAGCACCCTTAAAAGCCCTTTCTCCCATAGTAGGCCTGTCTAATATTGGAGGACTCTTTCTATAGAATTACAAAGGAGAAAATCATATGACAGAAAAGACAACCTATGGTTTACAAACTACAAGACAGACATTGAGGTCCTGGAGCATGTCCAAAGAGGAACAAAGCTGGAGAAGTGTCTAGAACACAAGTTCTACAAGAAGCAGCTGAAGGAACTGGAGTTACTTAGCCTGGAGTAAAGGGAGGAGATGTTACACTCTCTACAACTACTGATTGTAGCCAGGTGAGGGTCAGTCTCTTCTCCCAAGTAAAAAGTGATAGGATAAGAGGAAATGGCCTTGAGTTGTGCCAGGGGAGGTTTAGATTGGAGATTAGGAAAAATTTCTTCACCAAAAGGTTTGTCAATCATTGGAAGAGGCTGTCCAGGGAAGTGGTTGAGTCACCATGCACAGAGGTATGTATAAAATGCACAGATGTGGTGCTTAGGGACAGGGTTTACTGGCAGATTTGGCTGTGATAGGTTTACATCTGGACTTCATGGTCTTCACAAGGTCCTTTTGAACCTAAACATTCCTTCATTCATTCCATCCCTTCTACACTCCTGTACATGTCTTGCCTCATTGAGATGTGTGTGTGGAATTCATTACTGCTCCATAAAAATAATAAGGGGTTAGTCAGGTCTCTTAATATATTTATTTAGAATTATGTTCAAGTATTACCCAATTCCTACTGTATAACACTTAAATTTGCAGATTTAAAAGAAATATTTTGGTTTGGTGAGCTATTACTTCATTACAATTATTTTATGTAAATTTGGCGAGTCATTTCTCACTAATTATTTATAAACCAACACTTAAACTGTTAATTTTTTTATAACAAACACTTTTAATTACATAATCTGTACACTAAAAATTCCCCATGTACTGCCATAACAAACTATAAAGAAAACTGCAGTTAAGCAATAACCCACACACAAAACCTTTATGATGTTTTATTTCCCAGTACTTCACAATCAGCCACAGATAAAGCATAAGCCCAGCTTGTTCAATAGCATAAGGAAAACATCCTGCAACTTCAGTTCCCATAAAAAAAAACTAAAGAGAGTAAAATTTTTCCAAATGGAAGACCATAAAATTACCAGAGAGGCAAAAAGTTATAATGTGAATGAAAGGAGGAACTTTTTCACTGTGAGGGTGACAGAGCACTGGGACAGGCTGCCCAGAGAGGCTGTGAGTCTCCTCCTCTGGAGACATTCAAACCCGCCTGGATGCGTTCCTGTGATTTCAAGCTTGTGAAAGGATACAGAGAAGCAATCTTCTAGAATTCTCAACTTGCAAGAACTTCAATTACTTGTTGAGTCAGTGGCATGTGTTTTAATTTCCCCCTTTGAGGACTTGTTGCTAGTCCTACTGCACTCATTAACAGCACTGCAGTAATAGTAAAAAAATAATGCCTAATGCAGAAGCACATTAAATCACATTATCAAGTTTATTGCCTCTTGATGAATTTCATATCACATTGGCTCTGTTTCCAACTCAAATATTCTCACAGCTAGCTACAGCAGAAATAAAAGGCAAGAGTTTAAGAACGATGCCGCTCTTGAAAATATAATCATCCCAATTTTTTTAAAGATTGCAATCAGCCCTTGCAGAGAGTCCTGTGTCTCAAAGCAACATATCAGCACACCTGCCCAGCTGTGACTCCTGCTGCAATAGCAGTGTGTGCTCAGTAGGGTTCCCAACCAAGAAAGCAGTGCTGCCTATGCATCAGACTTGGCCAAATCACCTGCAGAGATTCAATCTACAGAACCAAGGATACCAAGGAATCCAACAGAATACAGGGCACAAAAGGAGATTAGTTCACATGGTTGATTGGTATAATCACACTTTTAATGCCATTTCAGTTATCTTCACATACGTTCCAAATCACCACATTTAATTTTTCTTTAAAAACTGGACTGTCTGTAAAAAGCACACTGTGCTGCAGAGGCAACTCTTCACCAGAATGGACTCCCAGCAACATCAAATAGCTCCTTCCTGTCCCATTTGTGAACAAAGTAAGTGCTGCAGATCTAAGTTGCTAGAAAAAGAAGTAAATATTAAGTACATGACATTAGGAATATTATTATATTAGCATTTTAATAGATAATTTAAATGATCTTAGATATTCTTTCATCTACCTGCAGTGTAACTGCATGTATAAGAATCTGAGGCTCTAAGCCATGTAGGAAGTCTGTCATATCTCACTCTATTTAAGGAGTGGATACCAATGTGCTGTATCCATTAAGTCAGTATTCACAGAATGGTAGGTGTTGGAAGGGGCCTCTGGAGATCATGTAGTCCAACCCCCCCTGCTGAAGCAGGATCACTTAGAGCAGGTTTCACAGGATCATACGCAGGCAGGTTTTGAATATCTCCAGAGAAGTAGAGTCCACAAACTCTCTGGGCAACCTGTTCCAGTGCTCTATCACTGTCAGAGTAAAAAAGTTTTTCCTTATACTGAGATGGAACTTCCCATGTTCCAGCTTTTGTCAATTCCCCCTTGTTCTGTCACTGGGCATCACCATTGAGAAGAGTCTGGCTCTTTCCTTTAGACATCCACCCTTCAGATATCTATAAGCACTGATAAGATCCTCTCTCAGTCTTCTCCAGACTAAACAGACCCAGCTTTCAGCCTTTCCTTATAAGGCAAATACTCCAGTCCCCTCATCACCTTTGTAGACCTTGGTATAAAGCTTTTCTGCTGCATTCTATGTTATCTGTGTGGATAAACGCTCAGCTCTGTGGGACGCAAAGTGCCTACCCATAAAGGCATGGTCAAGATGTGACTTCTGACATTTTCAGTGATACAAAGCCAATAGGAGCATTCTATTCTGAGGTCACAAAATCCATTTACAAATGTTCTATCTAACTTATGGCTAAATAATTAAAAATATGCCAATATTGTATGACCAATATGCTCTATTTTCTCAGCTTTCATGATTAGCTGAGCCCAGATTCTCAATAATTTTGTTATATTTACAAAAAAAAGTTGTTCCAGTGAACACTTGAGTCTTTATTTACATTTTTACAGTATTACTCATATCATGTGATTGCTTCTTTCAAACATTTTGCTTCCCATTGGCAAAAAAATATTTCTAAAGAGTATCGGTATAGTATATTACATTTTATATATTATTTATGTAAAACAATATAATACTTCATTTTCATGACCACTGTAGCAAAGTTTCACTTTTTAGAATTTTCTAAGGGAAAGATGACTGGCACTACAAGATAGGGACAATGAGAAATATTCAAGTAGCAGGGGAATATTGGCTACAATCCCATGAGGTCGTAAGGATGTTCAGATCCTTTTAATTGAGAGCTCTGAATGACTTAAAAGTGTACAGATTTACACAGATTTTTTTTAACAGCTTTCCAGCCTTAAATTAACCTGAACACACAGTATACTCGAAACTATCATCCCTGAGCAGATACTAGAGTAGTATCTCAGAGTCCAAGCAATGAAGTTAGGCAACAGAAAGTCACAACTCAATTCTTAATTAAGAGTTAATTCTTAATTAAGGGAAGAACAACTTAATGTAAAAACACACACTTAAGAATAACAAGGCTGTCAGAAAAATATGATGATCTTTCTTATTATTGCAAAAACAAAAACCCCAAAATAAAATAATCCTGATAAAAGAAAAAAAGAGGAATAACAAAAAAATGCAAATTTCATTAAGAGAATTTCCAGACTTAAATAAAAATATCTTTTGGGTATTTGGTGTTCTTCAGCACTTTATTTCCAAACATTTTTGGCTATAATGAGGGCGTTTCTAATATTTCACCTCTTTTCATATTGCAGCAAAAGAATTCCCAGTCTAATGTTTGCATATAATAGCTATAAGCACAGACACTTCAAATTTTTCACTCAAAGCAAGCTTGCACCATTTCTGTGCTGACCTGCATCTCAGGGTAGGTGTTCTGAAAAGCTGAACAGTAAACTTTGGTCTAACATTTTAGAGCAATTGAGAAGATCCATTTAGTGTTTCACAGGCAAGAGGCCGGTTCTTCTGTCCTTCTGCATACAGGTGTCCCCACACACACAATGTGAGGAAGCAAGCCCCAAGGCAGCCTGTACACTGCCCCTTCACTGGCCATGGATAGGGGATTAAGACCCCACAAGAGAGGTGACACAGGTGGCTGCAGAACAGGAATTGCATGAAAGGAATCAAGTTGGTGCAGAAATACGGCACTGTGCATTAGTGTTACGTGAACAACTTCTGCTTAACTGTCTTTCTGAGCTCTCTATGACAGCCCTGGGGCTAAAAGTCTGTCTGCCTGCACTATGTTCTGGCCAGTTCCAGATGGGCTGTGGAGCTCTGAGGGGAGATAGGAGGAATAAAATACTAATGGTCACAGCTATTCTGGTACAATACAGGGAGCCAAACTGCAGCCAAACATGAACAGGAAAATGGGAAAAAACTATGTTTCCCTCTCCCCTTACTGGGGAATCTCAACTCCTTCTTTGAAGTTTCTATTAAACCCACACCAACCAAAGCAAGAATCCCTGCTCTTTCAGAAAAACTGAAACTCACGTAGGCTACTAAGTGACACTTTTCCTGCAGCATCCCTCCTCCCCATAGGCAGGATGCACTTTCCACTTTTCACCTCTAACACTGTGCAGGGGCACCAGCGTCTGGCTACTCTCTCTCCAAGCCACACTTAGCCAGTGAAGCTCATCTGCAGATATAGCGAAGTCAAGATGAAATGTATCTGAACCATATGCATAAGAAATCAAAACCTGCATATGACAGATGTTATTAGGAATTCTGCCTTTTTCTAAGTTTTTAGGGCACAAGCTATAGAGATACAGTTTTAAGATGATGTTTGGGACTATTTTGCAGAAGATGGTATCTGTTTCTCCCCAGACTTGTGATGTGAATTCACCTTTAGTAGAACAATTAGCAATAACACAAAAACTTCACAAAACAGGACAAAAACAGAAGGAATTTTTTTTTTTAATATATTGATAAATATGTTTGCCGTTATTTCAGACATTTTGTCTGGCCCATGTGATGAAACAAGTAATAAAGTGTATTTTCTGGTTCCACCTGGGAGACTCCAAAAGGGTCTTTTCACTTCACAGTTATTTGCACAAGTGCCTACCTGTGCTTCATCCAATTAGGAACAAAACCCAAACAACTCAGCACAACTTGTCTGGGGAACAGGTATTTGCAGTCAATCTCTAGACATAGGTGCACACACACACAGAGGCACTTCACAAGTAATCAGTACTGTTGCTATACAGTAAATCTGACTAATGGGAACAGGGGACTTGGTTTTGTTGCTGCTGCTTCTCCTAGCCAAAACTTGTTAGCAAAGAAAAGCTAAGACTGCTCTCTTCCATTTCAGTAACTTGTGATAATGGTAGCATTAGGATTCCTGTTCTGAGCATATTCTTTTTAGGCTGTGTGCACACATTTTCATGAGCACAATCTGACTTGCCAAATCTACCATTCTAAGCATCTCTGAACTCTTTATCCGCTGAATTACTTTTGCAGCCAATATTAGGTAGAGTATGCATTATATATAAATGGTTCATCTGAACTTAATAAAAACTTCACAGTTCTCAGTCACTCAGTACTGGCCCAAGTAACCTGCCTAATTTCTGTCTTCAGAGGTTTCTTTTATGGGTACTCTGAGCACACTGGACCTGTTAAAAATTACCAATTTATTGAAATGATGTGATTATTTTCCACCCACAATTGCATCTTGGTGACTGAATTGTGAACCTTCATCACAGGCTGGATGAAAACAGGCTGTTGTTGCAAGTTTTCCTTCCCAGAAAGGTGAGTTAATCAAGTGTGGAAATAAAGGACCTGTGCTAAAGCTTGCCTTTCAAATGGAACTTCTTCCACATTATTAACTGATGTAAACTCTCAGCCCACATCAAGCAACAGGATATGTTGTCAAGGAAAGATTTTTGATTAGTTAAGACTTATGAATACTGGAGGTGGGGGGGGGTGAGGAGGGATCTTTTTTGTGGGTTTTTTTTTAAATACATTCCAAAACCTGGAAAGATGGTTTGCTGTTTTGTTTTTCCCCTACATTGTTGAAGAAACTGAAACTGGCACGTTGGAAAAAACCCATTGCATTACAGAGTTTAAGACAGCATTTTAGATAATTTTACCACTATTAATGCTTTTCAGTGGATACACCATTCTTTTTTAGATATAATGATTCAAGGACACAATATAGTAGCATCCTGAACTTCTATTTAGAACTATGAAATGTCAATGAAATTAATTGTCAACTTTTATAAATAAAGTGGATTCCAAATCTGTGCTGGCACCCATGTCAGGTATTTGGCAGCAGGCAAAGATAGTGTTGAACCAGGAAAGAGTCACCTATTCATATATGCAATATTCTATTACTAAATTGGAAACTTTCATTAGACTAGAGCTGTGTTCCTCTTGTCAGTGTGTCGTCCCCCCCCCAAGTAAATTCAGTCTGAAATCCATACCAATAATTTTATGACAAATAACTGTATATTAATAAAATAATAGCTAAAACACATGGGGTGGGGAGAAGTACACCCCAACATGGAGGGAGAGAACCCTAACACAGCAAAAACCAAAACCAAATGCCATCACACCCCCCCCAAAATAACCAACCAAACGCCAAACAAATAAAACAGAAAAAGTCCACCAAAACCAAAACTCATCCTACTCACTAGAAGTAAATTGAATTATTACATAATGTAATTAACAGACAAGTTCTGAATGAAGGATAAGAATGAAACCCCATCCGTTTGATGGGCATATCCAAGGAAGAAATACATGCAATATATTTATTAAAGTGTTTTTCTTAAATGTAGCACAAGATTTTTTTTTTTTAATGGAAGATAAGCTGAAGACACTTGAGAAAAATAGGTAACACCTGACTTTCCACCACCTGGAGAGGACAAGAAGTACAAGAAGTAGTGTACATCAAAAAAGTTAGTAGGAGCCAGCTTCAAAACATATGCAAGGGGTGATTCTTCACTGACCAGTTGATATCCTTAAGAAAATAGAAAACATGACAAACAACAACCAAAATCTCTGAAAGTTGAATGTGACATAATCAAGGCCAGTCAGAGATTTTAAAAAGACAACTTTCTAAAGTCATAAAAATTAGGACCCATGCTAGATGGTGCTGAAGTATGGCAAAAATATTAATGAAGATATGAGCACAGCATAAAATCTCAGATATCTATGTGCTGATGCTCACAATGTAAGAAGAGCTATGGGGACCTTCTCACACCCCAGGATTTCTTCCCAGGGACACATCTACTGATCTATTAAAAATCTGCAGTGTCTGTAAAATGCTTTTACTCATTTAATTGATTTCAATAAGCAAGAGGCAAATCACCACCTGAACAACAAGGTGTACATACAAGACAATATTCAGTCAAGAGCTGAAAATAATTTGTTCATGAAATTGCCTATTTACTAGTTGCACTATAAACTATTATTGCCTAAATTGGCCTCCCCATCAGATGAATGAATGGTGGCAAGGGTGATCCAAGCAACCACAAACCTAGAAAAGGGCTTTTAACTCAAGTAGACAGGTTGAAGGGAAACAAAAAATAAATTTACTAGGCACTTTGGCAAATATGATAGAATGGGAAGTGAGACAGCTTTTCTCCTTTTGCAATAAAAGTAAAATCTCAAATTTATTAAGTTATTGAAGCTGGGAATAAACTAGTGTAGTTCACCCATGGAGACTCCTAGATTTTTCTGAAAGAAAGCAATTTAGAAAAGTTCTTCAACGACCTTTAAAGAAAATAAGCTATCATTGAGTAAGAGGGAACATCCCCTGGGAGATTAATAATTTGCTAAAGGATAGGAAGCAAATGATGAAAGTAAACAGTTCTCTTCTTGACGCTAAATTATTCAAGGATTCAAGGCAATAAAGATCATAAACCCAGAAGAACTCCAGAAAGACCTGAAAATGTTGAATGAGTGAGTAATTAAAAGGCAGAAATTGTTAGGAAAAGAACAAAGAACAAAGCATGAAACATCATTATGCTTTTATATAAATCCTTTGAGTGCACACATTTTGATTCTTGAGTGCAATTTTAGTAACCTCACCTCATAACACACATAGTAGAAAAGGATAACACTCATAGCAACAAAGGATGATTAGAAGTACAAAATTATTTTCTAAAAATAGAGATAAAATAGAAAAGGAATTTTCAGAGTTGAAGCCTGACAAAAAAGATGGAGTATGCTTATTTCATGCATCTCTTATCAATGTGGAGACAATGAATAGGAAGCGATTATCGACCATTTCTCAGAACACTACACTTAGCAAGACATGTTATTTAGTGCTACTTTTAGAAGCATAGGAGAATAAATATTTTTACATACTTCATTGATTGTTTTGCCACAGGACACTGGACTGATCAGAAACATAAGCAAGAAAGGAATAAGACAACTCTATGGACAATACCTCAATTGATGGACGTTAACAATTCATGCAGCCTCTAATTTTGGTAGTGCTTTGACTGCCGATCTCTGTAGGCTATGGGAGTGCATCACCCTACGCTTGTCCTGCTTTTACATCTATTACTGCTTCCATAGTTGTAGACAAAGGAGACTAAGCAGACTTAATCTGACAGACTGATACCGCTCCTGTGATTTTCTTTAACGTTCTTAAAGTACTACTCCATTCTGGAAAAATATCCCCTTCCTAGAAAAAAAGGGACAATTAGAGTATTCATGCTTTCCCAGCTGGCAATGTTTCCTGCCTGCAGTGGAGCCTTACAGGCAGTGGCTTTCAATTAGAGAACACGACAACCTTTTAGTCACGTGCTACCCATTTTTAAGATGAAATTGGCTGGTTGCATGCCCCAACACACTAAGGGGATCTGGGAAATTTGCCACCAAGATGGGACTTGCAACTTAGACTATACCAATGGAAGCTGACGCCACCCCTTTGTTAAACTAGCTCTTTAGAGTTGGTGAGTAAGAGGATTGCAGTCATATCATTACTATCAAGTATATGGCTGAAACAAAACATTCACACACCTTTCAGGTCAAGCCTGTGTCTCGCCAAACCCTGACAACTTTTTCCCACTGACTGCTATTTATCACATTGAAATAAATGTTAATTCCCAATAAGCATTTCCTCCCTACCAATGTTCATATGCTGTGGGAGCATTGTTCAATGCTCCTATGGGAGCATTTCCTCCCACACCAATGTTCATATAATTTCTCTTCAAATTACAAAAGCCGGTGCAAAACCTTTCTATCAGAACTCTACAGAAAACACCAACTCCAAAGGACTCCTTTGTTTTGCCTAGACATGTACCATTGCAGAGCCAGGCAGCCTGCCCTCTCCCAGACACCTCTGCTATCTCCCCCATCATCCTCCTACATATGGACTCTTCATGTCCATACATCATGTCTCATACACAGGGAACCAGAAGCAAAGACAACAATTTGCATTTAGTTCTTCCTCAAGTAATTTCTTTAAGTCTTACCATGAACTACTCCCTATCCCTCCCCTTTGAAAATGCAGTTGCAGTTTTCCCAAACAGTAAAGCAAGCTTCTGTTTGGTTTCCCTCCTTCCCAACTCCCCATCAGGATCTCCCTTTTTGTATGGATACACTGGATTTTGTGTGGGAGAAATGCAGATAACCAGAGGTTATTCCAAAGGTCTGGTCACTTATTTTAGTTGAGTCATTTATGTGAGATGTATCGATACATTTTAATGAATCTAAGTAAAGGCTTAAAAATTCTTGCACAAATTCTTCCTTTCAATATACATATTGCTTCTCACTTTGACTCCAGTGAGAGCACTCTAAAGGGAAAATATCACACTGCCACACTATATACCACATCAGCCTATCACTATGTTCACTGCCCTTTAAAGTACAGTAGAAAAATAATAGTCACATGTAGAAACAGAGTTGCTTGATCTACTTCTTCTTTCAAGTTCTCAGATTTTAGACTTGTGTCCTCCTTGTCTTACATTTGTTCCTACAAATGTGCTCTCAAGCTATTTCCCATTATATACTTCCTTCATTCTTCTCAATATTGAACTATAGTGACTGTATTCCACTCACACTACACAGTTTCTCTGAGGCCCCATCTTTATTATGGCCAAACCCACCAGTATATACGCTAGGTTTTAGCTCTAGGAAGTTAGTATTTTACAGACTTAAGAAAAAATTAAAGAGTAAGGAAGATATAAAGATATTATGCGAGTTCTTTTGAGAAAAGAAAAATACCAGTTACTATGTGGTTCATACTCTTGAATAGGAAAGTGCAGAGGTTTTCCATTGACTCTACATACGTGATGAGCACCAGTCCCCTTCTGATCCCACACCAGAGTCTCCGGCATACAATGTTTGTAACAATCCTAAAAAGTTGTTGCAAGCCAGCAATAACTGACACCCCTTTACCAGAGGATGCAGACACAAGAGAGATACACAACCCAGCCATGCTGACTCTTATGTCCATGGAATTCATCACCACTGCAACATCAGGGCAGCATAAAAAGGGTAGTTACCTCTGGTAACTCTTTCAAAGTGACCTTTTTAAATACATAAGCCAAAAGTGGTACGTCTTGTGAGAGCAGCTATCATTGGATCAACGCCAAGATAACAATTTAAACAGGAATGGAATAAACAACATGCAACAAGGTAATTCAGCATATTCCAGTACTGATCAAACCATTTTCTCTCAAAAACATTTTTTCTTCAGTCATTCATACTCAGAGAATGGTTTGTGACCTACTTAATTTTCTGAAGTATGCCTCTAAATGTGACAGAGAGCTCTCATGAACTTAGGCTATAAATCAAAGCATCTCAAACAGCTGGTAATGTCCTGGGTCCAGATCATAAAGGTTCTTTGTAACAAACCTTGCCAAGGTCACAGACACATGTCCTAAGGCTGCATGTCAAAGACATGCTGCAAGGGTTCATACCAAATGGGTTTCCTTCCTGTCATACAGAAATTGAGGAAGAGCTTTGCAGTGGCAGAGCTATCTGGGGCACACACGACTCCTCCCACACCACTTCCAGCTGAGCAGCAGCGATGCCACATGGACCTCTGACCGAGGCGGCATCTGACCCACCACACTTGATATATAGAGAACACAGAGGGGAAGCAGAAAAAGGTACAGAGACCAAGTGAGTTCCCCTAAGGTTGCTTGGACTGCTCAAGATCCAAGTAACAAGGGGTTGATTCTCAGCCCTGTGTTGACAGCCTGTCTCCTGGGCTTTCCTATTTCTGTTTCCTTCCCCAAAACTGTTAGCCTGTTTTTTCACGAGTCTTTTCAATAGTTCTCTCCACTGACATATTCTGGATATATTCCAGTCTAAATGAGAACAGTTTACTCCCAGTTTGGTGGTTGGAATTTTTATTTTTTAAATTACTGAAGATTTAGGGCACCATGCATGTCACCTTGAAGCGATTTCAGAGTCATATATAGACCAGAGAAAAGCCTGCTGAGAATAAACCTGATGTAAACCAAATTACACCTGAAACGGCAACACGCTGTTTTAAATGACATATGGCTGCTCTACAGAACCCGGTGCAGAACTTTCAAAGGGCTGGAAGCTGGGGAATTAACACTGTGCATCTAACGGATTACTGTGGTTGCTCCATTTTAAAAACAAGAATGAAACATGGTTGATGCCAGTTACACCTAGTTTTATAACCAGTACTGGTGAGCCATTTACAAGGCACGCAGAGAGATACTGCAGTTTAACTTCAGAGAAAAGTATGTTTAAAAGAACAGAAACGTTTTTCTTGGGTCAAGCTGCTATAGTTTACAGCAAGTGCAGAATTACATAAAGCGACTATCAAAACTCTCAACAGCAGTTTTTCTTTTGAATTCACTCCAAACTAATAAATCTACTGTGGCTCTGCTTTCCCTGTTCACTCTTACCTAAATGACAAGTCTTGTCCACATGCCATGGATAAGTATAGCATAGTGTCAAGGAAATGACAGAAGCATCCTAAGTTCTGCAAGACAAATCACAGAAGATGGGACTTTTTTTTTTTCTCTGCTTATTTGACAGTGCCATCTGTAACTCCTGCCAATTTTCATGTGCTACTCAGGGCAACTGATTTCCTTTTGTTGAGAAGGAAAAAAGGGAGCGAAAGAACTAGCCATCAGAAAGTTGACACTTAGGGCACCCATTTTTATGCAACTTCCAAAACGCTCCTACCTGCAATGCAGAAGAGACAAAATGCCAAACATAAGATACATGAGGGAGTCAACAGACTGAAAAATGTAAATTCAGAAAGATTTGCACACAATTTTTTGTTATTCAAGGAAGTATTTCAATTACATATGACCTGCTTTGTTCTTAAAGGCACTTGAGTGGAACATCAGTTTTGGAAACAACAGGCACAAGTGGCTGGATGCACGTGATCTTATACATACTCAGCATGTTGTGTTAAATATGACTGAAGCCATTTCTCCCTTCTCTTTGGAAAAATAACACTCCAACTTCATCCACGCCACATCAACAAACAAGGGCACTGCAGTCCAGTAAACAGGAGAAACTTAAAATAGAAATACATAGATGTGCATGCCTTCATACTGATTGTTACAAGAGAAACTAGCTGACAAGTTCAAGTTCCTTAAATATTGTATGAAAGGGAGGAACAGAAAGAACCCCCCCTAACAGCAGCATTGTCAAGGTATAAAAGATGGTCTTCTCTACTAATATAGCAAGTGCTAAAAGGTGGACTTGGTCTCAGAGTTTAATTCAACACATGAATAAGTTTTGTGCTGTATGCGCAAGACCACAGTAGGGGGGTCTGAAATGTCAAAGTGTTCCAGACATAGCCAAATGCAGCATTCCTACCTGACTTTTCCAGTCATACTAATGAAATTTAATCAGCTTTTTGTTCACAAGTGTCTCCTAAAGTTTGGGTTAAATTCCTGCATGCCAATATCATTTGCAACTTTTCTACCTCCCTCTGCTCAAAAAAGGTATTTATCCTCAATATAACATTTTGCAAGTAGATCAGAGCAGCAGTACTTTCGGCTTGTCTCAGTGGTCATAAGACATGACACAGGGAAGTGTGAGGTTTCTAACACTAGCTCTACAACTAGTTTTCACATGAGTCAGAGTACATTTTTCAAATGATGCTTAAATTTAGGTAGGTACATGTCTATAACTAGTATTAACTGCATATGCTTAACTACTCCAAGGGACTTGAATACACCAAAACCTGCTTAGCCCTGCCATCCAAGGATGTCTGCAGGAGACTGGATACTTTCTAAAAATAAAACTGAAGAACCACATTCTAAATTTGATAATGTGTTCAGGTTTAGCGTGCATGTTTGAAGCACTTAGCCTTAATTCTTTCCTCTTGCAAACTTCTTTGACTCGTCAAAGTTAAAAAAAAAAAGCACAAATCTTTGTCATACAAGCTATGATGGACAGTATCCCTTTGGATTCTCTCTTTCTCCATGGCAGAGAAAAGTTCAGAGGAGTTATCCCTCTGCTGCAGAAATTCATCACAAAAAGATGCCTCCATGGAAAAGGTGGCATATTTAATTCACTAGTATTTAAAATTACACTTAAATAAAAGAGATTTTTAAAAGTCTCACTCAAACTGCCAGAATAATATCTTAGATGATCCTACAGAGCATGTTATAGTCCTCCTTGAGCTAGGAATAATGGACAAAATACTGCAGGAAATCTAACCTGTTGCTATCTGCCCCAATGTCAGAGAAGTTATCAGGATTGTCAGAAATGTTATTGGATCATACTGTAGAATTTGAGACTATTAAAATACCAGAGCAGAGATTTTATATTAAAGACATTGCTCATGAAATTACTTGCTGCACATTGGCAAAATCTGGAAGCTCTGTGGGCTTTTTCCTTTAAAATGATACATCTGATTCTGAGAGGAAGAAATTTAAAGAAATTATGTACAGACTAATTTCCAAGTAATAGCAGAAACATGAGTCATGCTAAAAACCAAAAATCCAAGTACAATAACCTTTGCAGATTATATTGAACATGTGAGAAATGAAGCATGAGTAGATTAAATTCCCCATATGGAAAATAAATACAGGTATTGCAGAAGTCACATCCGAGTCTGCACAGGCAATGCTCTAGTGCATTAATGTTTTCATTTAAATCAACTTGTAGCAGCTTGTTTCTTTGAAGCATTAGCAAGAACTGTGTAAATGCTCATGAAGCCATTGGGTACAGAGAGATACTAAGAAGCACCTGTCAGTGCAGTTAAACCAGAAGTCAATAGGTAAATTCAATCAAGTAAATTAGGAAAAAAAAAAACAACTTTTAATATGGAGAAGCAAGTGATTCTTAATGACTCAAGAGCAGCTATGGGCTAAACATGTAACTTCCTTTTTGAAGCAGTTCTTAAAAAAAATATTTAAAAATCCAGGATAGCAAGCTGGGAGAAGCTTAGCAGGTCTCCTCCTTCTGCACTGCATTCTTAGAGTGAAAGACTGGAATAGAAATATTGAGAGAAGCATTGTAAAACACAGGTCCTCCTCCTCAAGTCACACAAGCCAGCTTCCCTATCAGGAACATGCATCTGCTTCTACAGAAGCAGCACTATAAGAATTCTCTTTGTCTCCTCTCATCACACTGTCACTGAAAAAGAGGTACATGTTTGAGTCAACCTCTCCAAGCCTGCTTGTCAGATCCTCTAAAACACTGCCTCCATTTAGTGTCAGAATGCTCTTTACATGCTTAGTGGCCTTTATGACAAAGGATCAAGTAGACCACAACTGGTCAAAGCAACAAAAACATGGGATGCCTGACTACCATGAAGAGTTCTGCACCCAGGTTCCTTCCCATCCTACCAGGATGGCCCAAGACCATGGCTTCAGCCTGTTTGTAAGAAAATTCTTTTTTCCACCAGTCCTCCTTTTCTGCCCTTCTATTAGTACTTTCCCTTGAATATATGAAGGTCTTTTTAGACCAATAAAGCAAGCAAAATTGGTCTAATTTTGTAACCCAAGTTTCTATTTGGTGCAGCTAATTCTGTTTCTCTAATGCATGACACATTCTGAATCTCATATGATAAAGCAACATACCTTAATGGTCTTAAGCTTACCATCATGCACTGCACAAAGATAGAGAGCACTGTATTAAAGTTATTCCTTCCCTTATGTTAGAAATCACAAATCAGTATCACTATCCCTCTTTCCAACCTCTGATTAAAAAATACTGTGGGGTTTTTTTGCTGGATAAACCTTGTCTTAATGACATTTTGAGTCATCACTAGGGACTCCGTTAAAGGGCTTCCTTGCTAAAGACCATGAATAATCTGAATTAGTCTATCTGACCTCCACCTCATTTGCTTGTTGAGGATCAGCTTGCACACCTAGAAAGTGCGTAATATACAGTACACAACTGTGACAAACATTGTCTGAGATGCTGCCTCAAAATCAAGTAATAAACTGAAGAAATACATTCACATAATTGTGGAATATAATTAGTTTGTTTCATGAAGAGTGTGGGCTGTATCGAAAATAAGTTTTGTTTTTATCTAGACCGAGTTTAAAGGGTAGGTATTCTTAGAGTAGCTGACTCTGAACATTTCAGTCGAGATGAACTCTGAACACAGAGACAGGTCTATCATTTACTGTAATGAAAAGTCATAAATGTCTCTATTAAAAGACTTATTTCCTGCATAAAGAAGAATAAGGGACTGACGGGTCTCATAGGTGAATACAGAAGGAGTAGGCAAGCTATTTTTTTTCCATAAAATATGTCCAGACCAAGCACTGAACAAGAAGTCAGGTCTGAAGTCCTTAACTGACACTGATGCAGATGCTAGCTGCCTTCTGTATGGAACACATTTGATTCAACTACAACAGCAGCAACAAAACTGAATTAAAAAAAAAAAAAGTAAAGCTAAAGGCTGCCTATTGAGCTCTTCTTAGGCTTTGAAATTATGTGTCTTTGTGGTGTCAAACCTTCCACTAACCCTGCCATCTCCCACCCATCCAAAAAACAACCCCAAATCAAAACAGATCTGTTTTGTCTTTAATATTATTTGCCCTGATAAGATTCCAGCATACTTAAGAACAGATTCCTACACAAAAACGTGTTTTATAGATCTAGAATCATCAACATTCCACAGCAGCACTTGCCATAAGCACCAAGGCTACTGGTGAATGGGAGTGAGTGACATTTTAGAGTATGACCTCTACCAGGTAACTTCTGCCTCTATGTGTAAGACTTCCTGTAAATACATTCACTAGTGAGAAGGTCAACATGAAAGATAAAAATTTACCTTAAACTCTAAGGGAATGGTGTCCACAATATTTTTGGATCATGCGCAACATTTTCAGAGTTGGCTTTTGGTTGCCTGTGCCAGGAGGTATCTGTGGATCTCTGGGGTCTTCTGGAGTAGAAAATCAGAATTTTTTCTTCATGTGGATAATGGCAAACTGCCTTCCCAGTCCTTGAAATGACCCAAGAATTTTATAGAAGGTGCAGCCGTAGGTGGGTGCTCTTTACTCTGAGCCACAATTTACCAGCTATAAGTAATTTAGCCACATGGCATAAGGTTATCCTGTTTGTTCACTCTGCAGTCATATTGACTGCCCAAGAAGCTCATCGCAGCTGCTGGCTTGCCAGTACATAATTGCTGCTATCTGCAAGTTTTACACAACAAAGGAGAAAATCAAAGAATTTATATTGCCTTAATGAAAAGCATTTTAATGCACTGTCATTACATTCAGCCATTTTCCTTTAGCTGCATTAAAATCCCACAGATTTTAAGTCTTTTCTGATAATTTTACGTTACACATTTTTGCTCTTAATTATTTGCAAAAGAAACGTGTATGGCTTTTCCCCTTGTAATTAAGGGAGGGAATAATTTATTTATCTAAATAATACCTCTCACCCACACACTGAATTTATGACTCAGGGAAAATATACTTCTTTCCAAGCTTCCAGTGAAACCAAATAGGCAACTCTAGGTTGGATTTTTTTAAAATACTTTTAAAAATAAAGAAAAAACAAAAACCAAAGCAAGCAGGAACTCACTTTCAGGTAAGAGAAAGGCTTTGATAATCTAGAAATAGCTTTATAAATTAGGATTTATGAGGCACAACCTCAGGGATGCCCAGCAAGGGGCATCATCAGGCCCAAGGTGACACCTGACAGGAAATGAGGGGCATGGCTAGAGCCAGCTCACCATCGAGGGGGTCCTGGACCTAACAAGGGTCAGGTCACCACCAAGGTAGTTGTTGTCACTGTGAAACATGCAGCCAGCCCAAGGTAGTCACTTGGGAGGTAAACAGGTGTCAGCAGCATGGGGAAATGGGCCCCGGGCGGTCAGGGCTGTGGGCAGGCAGGGGCCAGTGTTGCAGTGTGGGCAGTGCTGTGAAGCCCCTGTGCCACAGTGGCTGCTGCTGTTACACTGTTAGTCATCATGTGCCCAGTACAGTCTCTGCACAACACACCTGCCACTGCTGCAGGTCCACGGACACAGAATGGAAACTCTGCTATAACAGATACATTTTTGCCCAATGTATTTGAAGTATCAGAGAAATGTTGGCCTCAAAACATCCAGTAAAGATATAATCTGGTAACAGATTAATTTCCTGTGTCTTTTCCTTTTTTTTTTTTAAATAAATTAATTTTTATTATGAACCTACAAACAAACCCTGTCATGACTGTGCTATATTCTGATAAAGGTGCTCTTTTCAGCCTGGACAATCACAGCTGATTTTTTCCTTCAAAGAGCACAGTACCCAGTTCACACAGACTGTAGGTATGCAAAGGAATCACACTCACTTTTTTATATGTAGAGGTGGACACAACCCTGGTGTGATGGGGAAGCTGCTGGGAACCCAAACACTGCCACAGTGAATTCGGAATACAGGATCCCTGTTCAGATCCCAAGCAAAGCCACTGGACAAAGCAGAGAATATGCTATTTATGACCCCACCATTGGGAAGGGAACTGAAGGCTTTGCAAATGAACTTTGACAACCGTTAAGTACACCTGCTTGCAAAGATACACTGCTGCACATCATGAGTCTACTCATGAGGGTAGGACCCTTTGGGATGAGGGTGTTGGGCATGTTAAACATATGTCTTTTTCCTCCACATATAGAACAAATATTTAAGCTCTGTTTTATGGCCCTGCTCAAGTGAAAATTAGTGATTTAAAAAGAAAAAAGCCTTAAATAAGAACTAGATCAGATGCATATGCAATAGTTATTCCTACTAGAAATTGCTGAGAAAATGAACTGATACATACATACTCCTGCAAAAATTCCAAATAGGACAGTTTAGACTTTTCCTGTTAGTAAGAACACTGTATCTTATGTCCATTTACTTTGGAATATATTTAACATAACACAGATCAGATCTATCACTGACTGAAAGCCATGGGTTTCTTCTACTGGATCCAAAAGCTCTTACAGTAATTAGTCCATCTTTAGCGCTACAGAGCTGTAATGAACAGGAAGCTCCAAAATAATTAAATCCCTTTCTAAAACACTGTTTCTAGTTCATCCATGCCAGGAAAATGCTTCACAATAGTGTAGCCATCAGACAGTAGTGCAAATAAGGAGAACACCATAAGCATGTTTCACACACCTTTAGCCTGTGCAGGGGAAGTATTTTTGCCTGCCAAAAGCAGGCTTCCTTCTTGCACTAACGCACGTACCATCTCCAAGATGTAACCAGGGAAATAGTAAGGGGAGTTTAGAACTGGGATTGATATGAACAGCAGCGGGGATTCTGACTCTAGGTGATGTGATCCCAGATGAAGTATTGCACAGGTGATTCATTTGGGCCCATGCTCTTGATCATTTCAAAAAACACCACTAAATACTAAATACTGCTGGAGTAATTTTAAAGTGTTAATCTGGGTGCCACAGTAACATAAGAAAACCCAAACAAACAATGTATGTGCTTGAACCATCAAAGTCAGGCAGCTTCAAGAGTCCTCAGCAAATACCTACCTGCAACTTCCATCCTACTCCTTTCTACTGCTTCAGTGGTTGGGCAGGCCATCTTGCTGTAGCTGTGACTTGCTCAGTTCTCAGGCTCTCATTATCTTATCTTAAAAAAACCCAACACCCTCATAATACTCACTGTATTATTCGGTTTTGAAGAGATATACAGCCGTTTTCAGTCTAGTTATTTATATTTATATTTCCAGGCTGGAAAGATGGGCCCGGGGGAACCTAATGAGGTTCAACACTGCCAAGTGTCAGGTGTTGCACTTGGGTCGGAAGAATCCCAGACATAGATACAGACTGGGAGAAGAGCTCCTGGAGAGCAGCCCTGCTGAGAAGGACTTGGGGATTGTGGTGGACGAGAGACTTAACATGAGCCAGCAGTGTGCTCTTGCAGCTCGCAAGGCCAATGGGATCCTGGGCTCCATCAGCAGAGGGGTGGCAGCAGGGACAGGGAGGTGATTGTCCCTCTCTACTCTGCCCTCGTGAGGCCCCATCTGGAGTACTGTGTCCAGATCTGGGGCCCCCAATACAAGAAAGATGTGGAACTGTTGGAGAGGGTTCAGAGGAGGGCCACAAGGATGATTAGAGGGCTGGAGCACCTGCCCTACAAAGAAAGGCTGAGGGAGCTGGGCTTGTT
>VZTU01017468.1:0-15318 GCA_013400835.1 Zapornia atra | reverse complement strand
ATTCTATGATTCTATGATTCTATGATTCTATGATTCTATGATTAGGAACTTAGTTTTGGCTATAGCAGATGTTGGCTCTGATTCTGTAAGCTTACACACCCAAAGATAATGAAAACTTCAGCCATTTCAAGAATTCAGAGGACAGTCACAGAAGTAGTACCTCAATATCTATACTATCAAGTTAATTTATGACTGAGCAGAGAGACCCAGTAATGGTTACTGGGGTGCAAGCAACTGAGATGTGAAAACTATCTATCTCAACATTTCCTCTGGAAGTATTCCATAATCTTGGGGAGACTGGAGCTCTGCCTAACAGGATTTGGATCTCCATAAAACCAACCTAAATAGCAAAATAAGTACTGCGTATGAGGGTATTCTAAGACAGCAGTCAGTTATCAAAAGTTATTTGAATTGTCATCTGGTAGAATTCTGCACTTACAGAGGCAGGCCTCAATTGGAGCGAACACAAGAAAAAGGGAACTTTGCTTAAATATCTTGGTTTCCTTCAGATCTGATCTTCCAATCCTAAACTCATACTTCAGTCATTTAATACAAATGAGACTGTTCTATGAAAAGTAAATAACACACAGCTGAACTGCTAAAGAAACCCATGACGTCTTAAACACTACAAGTAACCAAGGAGTGTAGAGCAAGTCTGGAAGCATGATATTGACAGAGCTGTTTAATAAACACTTCTGTGTAATGTCAAGACAGCATGGCGTATTCCCTATTCTGCTCCAAGTTTTTTTATTTGTTTTTTTTCCTGAAAGGCTCAGCTTCTGATACAAGACATTAATTGAGAACCTTAGCTTTCATTAAAAACAAAACACACTGAGTTGGGGTTGTTCACCCTGGAGAAGAGAAGGCTCCAGGGAGACCTTACAGCAGCCTTCCAGTACCTGAAGGGACTACAGGAAAGCTGAAGAGGGACTGTTTACAAAGACATGGAATGACAGGACAAGGGGTGATGGCTTTATGTTAAAGGGAAGGTAGATTTACATTATATATTGGGAAGTAATTGTTCCCTGTGGGGGTGGTGAGGCAGTGGCACAGGGTGCCCAGGGAAGCTGTGGCTGTCCCCTCCCTGTCAGCGTTCAAGGCCAGGTTAGATGGGGCTTTAGGCAGCCTGGGCTAGTGGAGGGTCTCCCAGCCCACTGCAGGGGGGTGGAACTAGATGGGCTTTGAGGTCCCTTCCACCCAAGCCTGTCTGGGATTCTATGATGATTTTATGATTTATGACTGAGAGAAAAAGTAAGCTTCAAAGAAAAAAAAATTAGATGTAAATATAAGAAAACCACTTAATTTCTTAGTTGTTTACACAATCTTGTATATTTAGGGGGGAGGGGGGGTTATCCTTATTGTTGCCAATACTGAAGTTTGTGCTTTTCAATTTTATTGTGGATCCTATCCAACAGAACTGGTATGAATACAATTCCATTCAGTTGTTAGTGTGGATGACCAGATCTCAGAAATTGGAGATCTCTCTTCTGCTTCAAGAGTTTTGTTATTTTGCATTGCTTTTCATGTTACAAACACAGCAGACTCCAACAGCTATCCAAAGGAAGGTTCATAGAGTAGTTTAACTCGCCAAAAACAACAGCTTGCCACTAAAAGCAAACAAAACAAGACTCTACATGCAGCCACATACTAGTTATTTTTATCCTATTGGTCATGAGGATGTTAGCAAACAAACCTTGGTTTCTTTCAACAAATAGTTTGGTATAGTCATACATGCAGAGAAATCTGTGTCCTTAAACCTCCCCAAAAAAGATGGAACATAACTGTATTTGCTAATAAGCATCTATATAATTTATTCTGAGGGTTATTTATAGTATTGTACCACAGAATGCCCTCAAGCAATGCTCAGACTTATGCAGCAAACTGCAAAGTTAAAGAGATTCACATCAGGAAAGAAAATTTCAATGGGAGAAATTGGATATTCACGCAGCTGAAAAACTTTGAGGAAGCCCACAAGCTAAATTGTAAGAGAGGATGTAAATGAAAATAGAGCAAGCAATGCTGCCTACAGGTAACATTACAGCGTCTGGCATGAAGATATATAACTGCTATAATGGAAGTACCAGGCACTTCCAGAACTCCACCGTATGTCAAGAAACAGAGCTGACAATTTCCCATATTAACTGTCCTGCACTGACAATTTTTACTGGGGCGATTTTGGGGACATTGTATCAGAAATCCTGCAGTCATTTGTAAAAATTATCATTAGTAGAAACTTCTTTTACCCCTATTAACAAAATTCATAACACAACTTGAGGGTGCCTTAACATCTGGAATTTTTCACTGTTTTCATGAAAAAATGCTACTTACCTGTTCCCATGCAGTTCATGAACACTTGGATTCATGGCACCGAGCAGCTCCAGCCCAGGCTCTTGAGGCAGCAGGCACAGAAACACAGCAGAAACTTTCTCTCGCTCCTGGGTTTCAATG
Source organism: Zapornia atra (assembly GCA_013400835.1). NCBI lineage: Eukaryota > Metazoa > Chordata > Aves > Gruiformes > Rallidae > Zapornia > Zapornia atra. The sequence continues at coordinate 12,870 of VZTU01017468.1, read as the reverse complement.
CTTCTGCATTGAAATATGGCAGACAATATGGCAAGGAAAGCAGACTGGCAGGTGGAACAAAAGCCAGGATGAGAGGGTGGAATAAGGACTGAAACAAAGGAGCTGCAGGTGGAAGACTAGCAGAGAGTAACTTTTTGTTGCTCTTTACACTGTCTTGGACTGGTAAGTTTGTAACCTTACTGCCCTCCTAGATAGTATTGTCTTATGAAGTCAAATGTTTTACCAGGTTTTCTCCATCTATAATTACCTGTGCATTGTCTGACTTAAAGGACAAGATGACCATTTAAATAATCACGTCTTCATCTGCCACTGAACATGCACAAAACCCCACAGACAAAAATCTGCATCTGCAGCATTCTTGGGGAGGAAAAAACAATTTCAGGTTTGTGTCCATACTCAGCAAAACTTCAATATATAGTAACAATGTATTAAAAAATTCGAGTTCAAGAGGAGAGCTAGGTGCTCCAGTAATTCCTTTTTAGATGTAAACATGTTTTATGGTATAGCTATGATGTTAACAAATGCACAAAAGGCTTCCTTTTACTTAGGACAACACATCACATGAGCGCATGAAGAACGGAATAGTACTCCTGCCCTGAAATCCTTTTTCAGACCTTGGCATCACTAGCCCATTGGAAATGTGCGTGTACCCCAGGTATCTATTTGACTAACATTACTGACATTCATTATCTCAAGGCAGCCAGTTGCTAACCCCAGCTATAACTAGATTTAGCCTGCAATATAAATCCATTTTTCGTTTCTGTTCACAGGGCTAGCTTTAAAGTGGTCTGTGCCAATACAAGTAACTATGATGTAGATATCACATGAAATTGGTTTTGGCATAGCTTCTCAACTCATTTCTCTTGAGACCAGTGAGCTCTGCAGAGCCATTCTTCACTACAGCTCACTCACTGCAACTTCTTTTTGGATGCCACATCATAAACCTTGATCCTCACCATCTTCGTGTATTTAGAAGGAAAACTCAGTGCATCAAAACCAGTGAGTCAATGCAATTATATAAATGAGTAACGGTACTATATATACACACATACATCATCCTGGCCCCTCACCCCCAAGAAAGTGAAAAACAAAAAAGCCCACACATACATATTTTGTTCTTGACCAGGATTTGCTATTTTTTGCCTCATTCATTTTGCCTTACCTTTGGGTTTGATATTGGGTTAAATAAAAGTATAACGACTCTGGATATGAAAATCCAGTACCTTCATACTGCTACACAAATAATAATCCAACAAATCTTCTGTATCCTCAAATTTTCTTTCTGACATCTCTACACTAGCACCAGTAGCTCTGGCTTTCTGAGCTACATCAGCCCAGGCACCAGGCCACCTTTAAGCACCTGGGAACTGCTGCTGAGGACATGCTTTGTGTGGTGCTGTCACACATCACCTACTGCTTCTAGGGAGCAGCCCTTTTTCACCAACTCTTAGCACTCCCATTTTCAAATTCAGAGGGTCATAGATCTTTTACAAGTTTATACTCACATTTCTGCAGGTTCTACTGCTGCTGGAATTTAATAAATGACAGTTCAAATTCATAGGCAGTAGCCTGGGATGTCAGTGAAGTAAAGTTAGGAGAAAAACCTGTAGTTACTTTATTGCTTGTGCCCCAGTTCTGCACAAACACCTGCACTCCAAAACAGCCATTGTTCTGACTCCAGTGAGTTGATTTTGACACAGCTAATTAAGCACCAAAACGTGCCTAATCAGGGCCACTGCTACATCACCAGTGATGGTCTGACTGAGCATTTAAAATGCTTGTAGCCATCTTATGCTAAACCTAGTCACGTGAACACAATAGCTGCATGCTTTATGCCACAATAATGTTATAATTAGGATGGCAGCTACACATCTGTCAAGTATTAGGTATTTTTCACATAGACCCTCTGCAGGAATATCACTGAATAAAATCCTTTGGGAGATGCCTGTTCAGTCTAATCACAGGGTAAAGCAAGATATGTTAGTGCAACTGAATTGTGAATTGTGCTCATCTCTCATGCCCATCACCAAGAGACGCAAACGGGCACTTTGCCAGCCTGGAGCAACACCACATTCTTGCAAGAACAGTCTTGTCAGCTTTGATCCTTTCAGCCCCATGGACTCTGCAGGCAGCTGACCATTCTAGGTCATGTCTCCTGAATGAAGTGTTAAGACATTTAAAAAGCTGATTAGTTGAACTGACCCATCTTTTTGTCAGCTCTTCAGTGTGGATTCAAAAATCCCATAATAGGATTTACTCTTCTGCAGCACTTTGCATAGGAACACTGTAAATTCAAGTCCAGAGGGCTTTTACTACAGGAAAATTAGCTGGTATATCATTTCACTGCACTACATTTCAAACACAGCAAAAGCACAAAGAGCATCCGGGTTCAGCACTGATTTACACAAGGTCATATGAACACGATTATTATCCCTATAAAAAGCACATGCTGTAGCAAATGCAAACTGCATTGCAGGAACATGATGGAAGACGGGAAGCTTAGGAACTCTCTCACAAGCTTCCTCGCCCACTGAGCAAAAAGACAGCAGCTGAGAAGTTAGACAAAGCAAGCAGAAGGCCTATACTTGGCAACTCATCTCTACATGCAGGTCCATTTCAGAGCAGCAAATAAAGTGACTCTCGTAGCACATTTCAGTCCACAACCTTCATTCAGCTACACAGAAATATTAGACTCAGAAAACAAAGTTTCAGCCATGTGCTATTTCTACCATTCTTGAGGTTTTTTCCTGAGATGAAATGTGTAATAGCCATCAAAAAAATCCAAAACAAAACCAAGAAAGCAACAACAACAAAAAAAGTATACCCCCCCCTCCACCACCAAGAAAATCCTGGTGACCTTTCTTTTCTCTAACTTCAATGCTCCCAGGGTTTAGAACAGGAACATGAAATTTGGAAGAACAGCATGTTTATACAGATGCTGTATGCTGTCCCAGATTTGCAGAAAAGCTAAATCTTTGAAAAATGTAATGTAAGTGAACCTTGAAACAGAGTAAAAGGACAAGGGGGCAGTGGGAAGTATTGTTGGCAGTTCTGGTCATCTCAAAAAGCAGGGAGAGACAAAATTCACAGAGAGGAAACAAAGGCATTTAAAAGAGAAGAAATGTCTCCCATATATGTCCAAGGCACTGAATTCTGGAAAAGCAAACAATGGACATACGTGAGAGATCTTCAAAATTACAAATGCCATAGAGATAGTATAGTGAGGTGGCCCATTCACCATATCTTTCAGTGCAAGAGCCAAGTGGCCTCAGGCTAAGAGCCATACTCAAAAAAAAGGGTTGTTTTTTCATACAGAAGTAGTAAAGCTGTGGATCTCCTTGCCATATGACAGTGAAAGTTTATATGGATTAAAGAGAAACTGGAGAAATCAATGAAAAAGGTATCTGCCAGCAGTTACTGACTACATGGGCACTGTATTACCTCAGGACATTCCTGTAATTAGAAATACTCGGAGCTGAGGAAAGGAGCTAGTCATACATGCAGGTCCTGTTCTCAGGCTCTATCCTGGCTAGTCTGTCCTGACTTTGCTCCTTGCATATATACCCTAGTCCCACGAACACTAAGGAGAAAAGGAGAAGCGTGGCATGGAGTTTGTCAGCATACATCCAGAGGGTTCACTTTGTAACAAAGGGGAAAGTCACTCTGCCTAACTTTCAGCTGTTACGCAAAGGATGCAACTTGCCCAACAACGCAAGGAAAAAGAGGCTTCAGTAGGCTCTCCCAGACAGTGATTCAGAGTTCAACACCTACTCATAAATCCTCTGAAGGTGTTTCCATCTCTTCTAGGCAGACTAGGAGACAAGCTGGCAAACATAGAAATCCAAGGAAAATGGCTAAATTCAGGCAGATAAATACTTCTTCTTGTGAGGACTGGAAATAAAGACTGAGCCTAAAGAGAAAACTATCAAGTAAATTTTTAGTAACTGCTTTTAGACTGCCCAGGAATGAAGGTATTTTATCATGTCATCACATCTAATAAACAGAAAATGCAATTGAGTCACTCAGTGGGCAAGTTGATTTGATTTTTCATTCTCTCTGATGCTTGTAATTTCATTTTATGTTAGCAGCAGAGAGGGTTGGACTGTGACAGTGAAAATAGACAATCTAGTAGTGCGTATTTTTGCCTACAGTATCATGAAAGCAGCAAGTCGTGATAACCGTTAGCAGCAACAAAGACTAAAGATGAAACATAGCCTCACATAGGGGGTTTTGCAGCATTACTGATATCATTAGGCTGCCACTCTGCAGCAATCAGGTGGCATTTTTCAGCGTAACAGAAGAATCTTCCTTTAGCAAAATGCTGGTGTCAGCTGAACTACTCTGCAGCTCTGGAAAGCCCAGAGGGGCTCTTTTATACAGGGGTTAATGGACTGAATTCTGCACTTGTATTCCCCAAGTCCAAGCCTCCCAGTTTTACTGTCATTCAACAACCTTTGCATTCTGTCCTTCTGAACAAATATGAATTGCATGGATTCACTGTTTTCACAGCTGTACGAACTACTTTAGCTCGCAGTTACCTTCCTTTCGCAAGCATAACAGCACTGATCAAACCCCAGGACAATCCTTCACACAATTCCACTGTATTTCTCTTTTAAAAGTCCTTGAATTAATGTAGGTTTGTAATTATCCAAATATACACTTAATTGTTTTTTGACCAGTCCTTTTATTGGAAGAGGCTGAAAAATCATAATTAGGCTCAATTTAAATATTTCCAGCTGAAATATCCTAAGAAAAAACCTCTTGTGATTACTACGTCAACAGACAGCTCGACGTACAGCATAAACATACCAGAATTTACCTCTTTGGGAACACAATATTAAGATAGCATCTTGACCTTGATTGATAGAGAAATAAAGTTATGCCTACTTGTCTCCTGCTATTTAATTCAGTGAGTACTCTGTGCTTCCTAATTGTGGTGCAAGGGCATCTTAAACTGCTACAGTGCCAACGTCCAATGCCTATCCAATGCTCTAACGCACAGGAATAGATTACCTGCAGCAGCTATGGAAATACCTAGCAGTGAGAACTTTTAAGAACATTGCACAAACTGCTTCTGACAGTTGCTTCTCCTTTCCTCTGGAAAGCAACACATTCTATAGGTTACAATAGATCCTTCTACATGTTTAGAATTTTCTCAAAATGTTTTATCATTCTGAAACATCTTCACGTCTAAAACTGAGCTGTATTTACAGATAAACACTCAGAACAATGAAAAAAAATGAGTTTTTTATTGCTGTAGGAACCAAGTGGTTATTTTTACTGCAAAGTAACTTTTATGTAAGTAACTTTGTGAAGCTGTAAACACTTTTCCCTATATATAAATGGATTATGAGTATGTAATACATTGAGTTGGCTCAAAGATCTCAACACAGAAATAAAGAAAAAACACAAAGAAATTATCACCTCAGAAAAAAATTGAAAACTCTTGAGCTCAATCGTCAGTGTAACTAGCTTCATAATCTGACTAGTATAAGTGAGTTTTTGATAAATGGTGTCATTTAAATATACTTATAGCATGCTATAAACCCACACAATTTTATTTCTTTCTCCAGAATTTGCTTCTTAGCAAGTGTTTTCTGACAAGAAAAACAGCTTCATGACTCCACAAAACCAAGAACATTTGGAGATGTGAAAACCATGCAAAACACAGTACTTCATATAAAACAGAACCCAGTCAAGTTTAAGCACTTCATGTGACCTACCCTTCTTCATACCTGAAGGGGCTACAGGAAAGCTGAAGAGTACCTGTTTACAAGGACATGGACTGATAGGACAAGGGGTGATGACTTTAAGCTAAAGGGGGGGAACAATAGATATTAAGAAGAAATTCTTCCCTGTGAGGGTAGTGAGGCACCAGCACAGGCTGCCCAGAGAAGCTGTGGCTGCCCCTGGATCCCTGGCAGTGCTCAAGGCCAGGTTGGATGGGGCTTTGGGCAGCCTGGGATAGTGGAGGGTGTCCTTGCCCATGGCAGGGGGGTGGGACTAGATGAGCTTTGAGGTCCCTGCAAACACAAACCTGTCTGTGATTCTATATAAGCCAAGAAAGAAAGAAAGGAATTCCCTCTAAACCACAGGGCATCAGCAGCCTTTGTATTCCAATCACAAACTGACCAAGTCTGAACAGTAGAGATGTAAGACTGACCTAAGGTTTCTTTCCTGCTGTTTTCCTTTAAATCAGCCAGAAATTAAGAATGAAAGCAGAGCTTGCCTTTAGATTTGTTAAATTTAAAAGATAATGAAATGAAAACAAACAAAAAAACCCCCAATAGCCCACCACAACAATAAGAAACCACCACCACAAAACCAAACCCAACCCCTATACACCACAAACACAAGAACCAAACTTACAAGAGAGCATTCCAGTACTGTACACATAAGCTGAGCTGCCTCCTGATCCCACTAACATGTACAACATGTATGCCAACACAACTTTTTTATTCACTGAATGCAAAACCTAGGTACCTGTGGAGTTGCGTGGCATTACATGCATGTAAGTTGTTCAAAGCTGAAACCAAAGTTACTGAATTAAATAATTTTTACAGCAAAAATTCTGCTATTGCCATTTTCTTGTATATTATGCTTTTAAAGATATATGCCAAAACAATTGCTTTGTGAGTCCACCTACAAGAATGACTAAAATCCAATAGATAAATACTTTAAGGATTTTTTTAATCTGAGTGTCTTGACAAGCTTTAAATTACTTTACTAAGGCAGAACAGCCTTAATGGTTTTATGTGGCAACCGGCAGACAGCAACACGCCATTCAATACGAATTTTAGGTGAAGTTGTTTTATTGGGTGAAATCACACAGATTATATACCTTTATTACTGCAAACGTGGCAAGCTAAAAAACTGCTAGTTGGTTACACACACTGTTCACACCACACTGATTGGTTAGTAATTATAACGAGTTCTGATAAACCTATCTTATAGCTAAATATCGTTAGTTTACCTTTGATGCCTAAAAGTATCCTCACACCTGCTGTTTTGAACCTCTTGTTATGTGTGGTTCTTAACATGTTCTGTTACTCCCAAATAACTTCCCATAACTGCTTCTTGGTTTAGGGTAGCCTGTACCCCTATAAAAAGGCCACTGTGTTTTGAGAATGTGATTATTAGGATCCTTCTCAGTATGAGCTCTTTCGTCTCTCATGGGAACAGAAGAATATTGTCAGAGCTTAAATCTTGGGAGAAGAGAGCTAGGCTGCTAGCAGGCCTGCTGTCTTCCCCAACAGTTTTACAGAGGGTTTTTTTCATAAAAGGAAATTAATTTTCAGTTTAAACTCATTGCCACATTTGAAAGGAAAAATAATGGAATTTTTAGGTGAAAACAGAAAAAAAATTTAAACCCATCTGAATTAGAAACACAAATCATGAAACAGCTGCTTTCACTGTTTTAGTAAGTGACTTAGATGTCTGCATCCATTTGTGGATAATTCCACATGTAGGGTTATAGTAATCCTTCAGAAAACCTTTCCTGATACCAGGACAAGCACAGTGACCAGGATGCAGACACTCTTCCCAAATGCCAGTCACTGGGTAAGTCAATCAAATGTGACGGAGAATTATGAAGATATCACTTGATACATTTGCACAACATGTTGAAAGACTAAAAATTAGGGGTTCCTAGAGAAAACATAATTAAGCATTAATGTTCCTATTCCACCATGAGTAACACACTTTAAAACTATATTATGACAGTAACAATCCTGATGAAACACCGATTAAACCCTAGAACATAAAGGGACTTTTTTTTACCCTGTGGTTGTCTTACTGATGAAAAAAGCCAAGCATGTTCTGGCCAATTCTCATCTTTTAAAATCAAATCAAAGGCCAACATTAAGTCCTTGTGTGCATAAATATGTAGAGAGCGTCCCTAATCACAAGGGTTTCCAAACGTTTGATACCTAACATCTGACACGGTTTAGACAATACACAAAAGATTTTGGTTTTCCACTGAGAAACAAGATTAATAAACTACAACCAGATTGAAAATATTTGCTTCAACAGGCATGATAAAGCCATTGCATAATTGTTGAATTTGAAGATAATTATACTTGCATATATATTCTCTGGTGCCTAGTATAGATTCAGTGTTTATATTTTATCCAGAAACTTATTTGCATACTAATGTGTGACCATCAGATTAGGCACCACATATCAATGTGTACTTTAAATGGTGTTTGAAGGAACTCTAATGTGACTCATTTCCCTACTCTCCCCTCCACCATGTGTTTGAATGCAGTGTATGATGTATAAATAGTATGACCATCCCAAGAACTTCATAAAGCAGTCCCATCTATCTGAGTAGGCAGTATTTACTGATAAGATTAAAAATTTGCTAGGGAAATTCAAGAGAGCTCTGCCATTGGTGCTGGAGAGGGCAAGACTGAATGGTCAAGCAGATTCAACAGAAAAATAATCCAAATAAGCACAGGGCCTGGTAACAATATCTAGTGCTCAACTTTTTCTTAATACAAAAGAGTAGGGGAATGGTAGCATGGATTTCAGCTTGGATGACTGACAATAAAGAAATCTGAAAATGTACCACCGAGCGGTGTGTAATGTATTCTCCAGAGGTCTACTCAAAGTATTTTATACTACGTATATATAAAAATCCACCAAAAATATACCTATTCAAAGTGGTGTAAAATAAGAAAGTAAAGCACTCAAAGAAGCAAGACACAATATAATTACCATTAGTTTAGCCTTTCCCTAAGGTTTAAGAGCCTGTAATCCAGCACCATGGTGAAGAAAGGAAAAAAAAAAATCAAAGTAGGTCTAATTTTATCAAACTTAATTTAAGTTACTAAACCACTAACTCAGTTTAACAAAGCTGGTTTTGTGTGGCTCTACTGTTAATCCATTTTGACTTTTTCCATAATAAAAGTGAAATACAAGGCCTACATTCAGGAAATTATTTAAACATACCTTACTTGTAACAATAGACTACTAATAATGAGATCTATACATTATAGTATCTTGCTGAAGGCTGACTGAACAGTTGCTTAAAAAATAAAAGAGATAAAAAGAAAAATAGCACTAGATCTAAACGTTGAAGCCTAAATACCAACCTGAACCTGCTCCCAATTGGACAGTCACACAAAGGGCTCCACTGCTGCTGGGCTAGAGATTTGAGTTGCTTGTTGGATGTTCAGGTTGTCTGAATTGCATATAGGCTGAGCTATTATCATGGCAGATGTAGCTGCAAAAGCAAAGTCTCTGGTGTGTTTGGCAGGAAATTTTAAAACTGGCTTTAAATTTTAGGAATCTGAAAGCAGGTGGTACACTCTAATTTGAACAGAAGCTGAAGGAGAAACTTCCATTGACTTCAGTGACAGGAGAAGACCTTCAGTCTGAGTGATGAGGGATCAGAATAGGCTCAGACTTCCAGCCTGCACTCAGATGACTAGTCATTCTGCATTTATTAGAGCCCCATCCAGGCTTCTTACATTTCCCTCTCTAACCAGTATTCAATATTGAATTGAAATTTGGGTCCCTGCAAAGGTGCAGGATCTGCTGGCACAGAAGTGTAGCAAGGCACATAGGACTAGATAGAAAATTTGGAAAGAGTTACATTTCTCATGCATGCACTGTACTCTCACGCAGATCCAGATCACGTACAGGTGCTGTGGTGGTTCAGCCCCAAACAGCAGCTGAACACCACGCACCGCTCACTCACTCCCAGAGGGGAAGGAGATAGAGCCTCCATGGGTTGGGACAAACAGGGCTTACTGGCAAAAGCACCGTGACAGAACAAAAACAGCAAAGTACAGTCATACCCAGTGATAACACAGAGTACCTTACCAACCTGACAATTACAGAGTGCTGGCCACACTCAGACTGCTATGAAAGCACCCAGGAGCACCCCTCCCCAGACAGCCCCTCTTATGAGGAAGTGATGTCAGGTGGTGTGGAAAACAGCCCAGGCTAACTCAGCTCACTTGGGCTGGCTGCTTGGGGAAGGTAACTCCAGCCTAGCCAGAACCAGGACACATGCACAGAACAGTTTTCAGGTACAGATGAAACCAGAAGCGCGAAGAGGTATAATTTACAAAGTACCTGCAGAGGAGTGAAGTTAGTCTGCTGTGCCTATATCATGGCTTGCATAGAACAAAACATTTTCCAGATTCCAAACCAATTGGGAATTCCAATTCCAAATGTTATAATTCAAGTCCAGCTTCATGCCTCAAGAAGCAGTGGTGTGGGCATAGTATTTTTCATGCTTTTAGATGATAAGAAGAGCAAATATGACAGAATGACAGAAAAATCTAGGGAGAAAGATTTTTAAGGTTACTGAATTATCAATAACTGACTGACAGCTGAACACCGGTATGGCAGCCGCTATGAAGAGTATGCATAGTGATGACTGCTTCTGAAAAATCTTGCCTATTGAAAATATAATCCAGGAAACATAGGAGTAGTCATCAGGTACATTGGTAAGAGTCAAAGCTACACATGATAATACTCAAAGCAAAACATGAGTGTAGTAAACTGATTTTGCACGGGATCTTCACACAACTCGCGCATAAATTCATTTTCTGTTGGAGGTCTTTGATATCAAAGATGTTAATTTTCCAATAATTATTCTTTCTATACTAAAGATGAAAATTCATCCTGGACAACAACCAAAGTTTCACTCAAAGCAGATTTTCTCACCACTAAGCAACAGCAAGTTTCCAATTTGGTAATAGTTTCTCCATGGTTAGGGCCAAAGATGCTATTGCCTGGTCACAGCACTTTAGAAATGCCTTGGTGCAACAGTGAGCGTAAAATCTAATCCAATGTATTAAGACACTTTTAGAGAAGCTTCCAAAATACAGTAAGTACTTCTCATGAGCAACCAATAGGCAGCTACTAGGAGTCAGTGAAAAATCAGTAATCAGAAAGACTTTACTCATAAGGATTAATTCTGCTCTTTCTAACATTACCACTTAAAAAACATTAGCCATCAATCCTGCAGCTGTCACTCCTGATGTAGAGCATGAACATGTTCGCTCTCCATAATCTATGGGAACTGAGGGCTAGATATGGCTTGTAATGCTTCCAACTGGAATTTCTTGGTGCAGGCAGTAGAAATGCAACCCTTCTGGTGAGAGCCAAACATACCACACATATGCCACACACAGTCTGAGCATACGCTGTACATCTAACGCTGTCACACATTAAACATACTCTGCCTGTAGTCATCAACTGAGGAGTACATTTGCAATAAACTAGACGTTTCCACACGCTGTGTAGTTTCTCAGGATGCATACCTTAGGAATACCTGGGGTTTCCAGGAGACAGCAGCCCAGGAGAAGCTCATTAGGGCATTTCTCATTGGACTGCCCAACATACAGAAATATCAAACAGTGAATCCACAGAGACAACAACAAAAAATTAGCAGCCTGGGGAGAGTCCAAGGCAAAAAAATAAAATAAAATAAAATCAACGTGCATACATCTAGAAGCAAGATCGAAAGCCCTGGCAATTCTCTGAGGGCACCGACCACCCATCAGAGCAGATTCACATTCACCTCCTGCCCTGTTCATGAACTCTTCACACTTCTCTGACAAAGGACTCGGGGAGCTGTTCACTCAGTACCTACACCCAGTGAATGAAACTTGCTAAACAAGTGTGATCCTCCAGTGCGGTCTGTTCTGTGTCAAGTCACATACCTTACAGATGACATTTTACTGCACCACAAAAAGGTGAACTACAGTTACAGCAGAAAATGCTACATCTACTCCCAACTCTTTATTTTTCACATCAGAACATCAGAATCTTACACTTAAATTATACAAATATAATGCTGGTACTATTTTAAATAGTTTAGTAGGACCTGATCCTTCCTTTATATTATTTTACCACACATTAACTCAATGCCAGAGCCAAACTCATCATTTATTGCATCACGAGAGAATAATCTCAAGAAGACGCCATTAAAGTGTGATTCCTTCCCTTACTATGCTAATATATTTGAGCTTGAGGGGTTTTTTCTTTGTTTTTCCAAACAAACAAAATCTATTACCAGTTTTCTCACTTTTCATATTGAAAACGGGACCGGAAAGAAACTAAAGAAGTCATCCAGTCCATATTGTGACATTAGTGTAATGACAACCCCATTCTTTTCTGATGGCTTCCCAACCACCTGAAGAACATCCTGTGATAGAAAAGTCACAGATTCACAGTAATTTATTCCAGCAATTGACTGTCCTTAGACTTCCAGTCTTTCACCTTAACCGAATTTAAGACTGTGAGAATTCCAAAGTACTGTCATCTGCCAGGACAGCAGACCTTAACATAACCACAAATAAAGAAAATTCAGGAAAAAAAGTACATAGACCTGAAAAACCCCAAACCATCACCACAATAGGATTCATTAATTATTTAGGCCTAACTATGCCAGAAGTCTTCTGATTTTGTTCAACTGACCACATATAACATCATGAAGACTTCTGTCACTTACAACTAGCATTCTAAAAGCACTCTGAGTTTACTTACAACTTCCTTCAGACAAAAAACATGATTTACTATTTCCCTTCATATTCCTCTCTTCTACCTTACCAAAATGTGGAGCAGAGAAAGGGATTAAAATTTTAAAAAATTTTTTAAATCAAGTGCTTCAAAGTTTTTAATGGAAAGACAAACATTTTTATTTCACCCATTCCTCTTCTAATTGTAAGCAGTTCATCAATTCAAATTATGTTGCATTGAGCATCCACATGATCCACTAATTTCTCAAATATACCGTTCCCTAGATGAGTCTTAAGTGTATTCTATATTGAGCATCTCTCTGTTTTCAGTTAATTTTGCTTGTAGCAACTAGAAGTCAGATATACAGCTGCGGTGGTTTGGCCCTGGCTG
>VZTU01017465.1:0-19616 GCA_013400835.1 Zapornia atra | reverse complement strand
TTTTTCTCAATATACACTATTAGGGCATGATTAAATTTTATGCAGAATGTTACTTGCACTGGAAAAAAAAAAGTCACTTTGTAGTGCACAATAGCCATGGCCTGCACGAAGAAGAGACAATAGTGTGTCTCCATTTAAAAAGTGCTGAACAGCTCAGAGATCTCCCACAATCCTCAAAGAGGAATTTTCAGGCTTGATGCTGAAATTCATGCCACTGAAGCCCAAAAACCTAGGTTTCAAAGCCCAAGATTGAGCAGTTTCCAGCTTCAAATCCTTCTGTGGATTATCTTTCCTCACACAGGTAAAGGGGACTAACAGCGAGACTGATGGCCATGAAGCTCATCTCAGTCAAGCATACCTTGCTATGGTTTCTGCAGCCTGGTGTTCACTGTACAGCAACAACTGCTCTGTAACTATCATTTGGGCTCCTTCTCTATGGAAAGTTTTATGTGAATGAATTATATCCCCCAGCAGAATACAAATGTTTACCTCCTCTCTAAGAAACTAACATCTTCCATGCCATAATAATATGTCTTGAAACAAAGCAGGTCACCACCCATCACTCAGGACAGAGCCTACTGTTGTAAAGCAGTTATGATAATGTACCCAGGAATGTTTTCATAACTAATAGACACCAGTGCTAGGTAGCTATCAAAGCATCACACCTATGTTTATTCATCTGTGTGTCAAGGAAAAAGCATACTCCCAAGTTGGATGGCCACAGTCCACCCTAGGGTCACAGGTGGAGATTCTGCCCACTGCTCTGGGGTCTGCCTAGATCTTACAGGGCCTCCTCCTTGCTAAACTCTAGCAAGTTTAAAGAAGTATTTAGCAGCATGCTACAAATTACATGCAAGCCAGAGGTCACTGGAAGACCTGACTGTGGGCCACAGAAACACACAACACTGCCAATCTGCCCACCTGCACTCCTGCAATATCGAGGAACTGGTGTCCCACATTTGCTCTAGGAAATTCACAGTCCATATTTGATGTGCCTGCATAGTAACACAGTCATAACTGTGCAGCCAATTAGAAGCTGTGGTGGATTAGCCTTGGTCAGCAGCCACCCACCCATTTGCTCATTCACTCCCCTTCCTCAACAGGGCAGGGACAGTAAACAGAGTGAAAAAGCTCATGGGTCAAGGTAAAGATTGAGACATCGCTTACTGGTTACCACTGTGCCATAATATCATGGGTGACCAAACTTAGTGTAGCCAAAGATGACAAATGCTACGCCAAGAAAGTAATTTTAAAATGCTTTCATTTACTCAAAAGAATGAAGTGCGTTGTGACCCATTTACAAAAATCAGAAATCTCCTTAACAGTACAGATATAAAACATACATTACAAATGCTTTGCCTTGGATTACCAATCCTTGAACATTCATAAAAAGAACTGAGGAGGACTGGTATTAATTCCCAAGTAGAAGAAACAGATTCTATTCTTAACAGTGCAATTTAGGCAATTATTCTTTTTTTCTCCCCCTCCCTTTCCCTTTCAACAGCTCTTCCACCACATCTATTTAAACTGGTGGCTCTCTGATGGAAAGAGGAATCCCTGACTGTACACACAGTACTAATAGCCAAGAACGTGATCAAGGGTGTGATCTCTGGGAAGGACACAATCCCAAACTCTTCTTTCATCTTCCCATTTGAGTCTACACAGAGAGATACAAAATAACGCTTTTACCAGTTAAGTACATCTTTTTGTGTTAAAACTCTGAGGGCTCAGATATCTCAAAATAGAAGTCTTTTGTACAATAAAAGGCAATCTTTTGTAAGAAAACTCAAGAAGCAGGAATGGTCTTACCAACTTGTCAGCATTCAGGATCAAAAAAACACGTTTGGCCTGGCAGGGAAAACATGACTTGCTGTAAACAAAGCTTATCCCAGTGATTCCCAGTTATTGATGATTATAACAGGGTAAGCAGAAGCAACGAATGAATTCCATCTCAAAAGAATTATGGGGTGAAGAAAAAGTAGGGACAGACAATATTTACAGGAGAGCAACTGCAGTAAGCAGACAGACTGAAAAATGGGGAGGTGTTAACAGGTAAAAAGAGGAGATGCCACAAGCTGGTGTTTACAAGTATAGATCTTTACACATGACTGGTGTTTGGATAGAACAGAACATCTTTAACACTGAAGAAACACAAAAATGTGGGAACAGGATTTCATGGCCTCAACAGAACTTATTTGCTTCTGTAGGTAGAATCTCAAGTCCCTAAGGAAAGGCCGAAAAAGGAGCCATGCCTGAGAAACGCAGCAACGTCGTCTCAACTCTACAAACAGAGGAAACACCTCAACCCTTTATTTCATTTTGCTCTAGTTTTGCATCCAACCTCTGGTCCAACACCTTTAAAAGAAGGCAATGCAGGAAACCTGAGGATTGTAAGGATCAGCAGATATCAGCGTACTGCACATGTTCTTTGTTACACAAGATACTAGCTGGTGAATTCAGTGTTCGTCTTCCACTCAGCGCAAGGAGGCTCTGTTTCTTCCTACGCTGCGTTAAGAAGCAAGCTGAAATCTCTTCCTTGAGGTTGGAGGATTTCTCTGAAAGGATCTGTAGTAATGCTGTGAGCCTAGAAAAGATAAAACATTGTTTATTGTGGTAGAATCCGAGAGACACTCCCACCATTATTTGTTACTTTACCCAGCCTGCTCAGATCAATGTTTGTTAATCAACCCTGTTTCTTACATCACCTTTTATATAATTATGCAAATTGTGTAATTAATTAAACTCCAGGAACTTCCAAACAAAGGTTAGGTACAAGCACTCAAATACCTCAGGAACTAACCAGTCAGCTTTACTATACCAACAGAACTATGTAAGCCATGTATGGCTGCTCTCTTTTTCATTGTTATACATGGTAGACAGTTGAAAACAAATACTAATCTTTTTAAAATTATTTATGAGAGCTTTATGCTTATGTTAAAAATGCACTTTTTCAATTTTATTTTGCCCCACATAAAAATGTGACTAATTGGGGAATTTATCTAGGGGCTGAAGTAAAACTCATGCCACAAAACAGTTCACAAACATGTATTTGTTCTGTAATTTTAAATATGCTTAAATCATGCAACAGCAAAAAAAAAAAATAAATAAGATGAAGTGGAATCCTTTTCCTTCCATATTGCAACAACGAGAAGAGAAGCTTTACCAGATGCCAAACAGAGTTAAAGCTCTCTCAGACCAAGCGAGAAGAAACTTCAAAACCAAACAATCCTGTAAAGAACACCTATTTTATGCTGAGATAGCATAAGCTTGCTGACGGCGCCAAGCTGTGTGGTGAGGTCAACACACTGAATGTCATCCAGAGGGAGCTGACAGGCTAGAGAGCTGGGCACATGCAAAACGCATGAACTTCAACAAGGCCAAGTGCAAGGTCCTGCATGGGGGTCCAGGCAATCCCAAGCACAACTACAAGCTGAGCAGCAAATGGATTGACAGCAGCCCCGAGGAAAAGGACTTGAAGGTCTTGGTGGACAAGAAGCTCAACGTAAGCCATCAGCCAACTATGTTCTGGGCTGCATCGAAAGCAATGTGACCAGCAGGTCGAGGAGGCAATTCTGCCCCTCTACTCTCATGAGACCCCACCTGGAGTACTGCATCCAGCTCTGGGGTCCCCAATACAAGAAAGATACTGAGCTGTTGAGGGTGGTGAGACACTGGCACAGGGTGTCCAGAGAAGCTGTGGCAGCCCCCGTTTCTGGCAGTGTTTAAGGCCAGGTTGGATGGGACTTCAGGCAATCTGGTCTATTAGAGGCTGTCCCTGCTCATAGCAGGCAGGTTGGACAGAGATGATGTTTAAGGCCCCTCCCACACAAACAGTTCTATGACTCTACAGCTCTTCTCTGAGCACTTCTTGACTGTACTATGGGTTAGTAGTCTTTGTTGGCCTTTTGCCTTCCAAGTGATTCTTACTTTGCCTATCTAGTAAAAATCCTTGACTTGCCCCTCTGTGGTTAGCAAAATCCATAGGAGTCAGTGATCTCTTCTGAAGCGTGCCTATCTGGAAAGAGGAAAGACTTATTATTAGCTAGTATGGTATGCATATATATTTAAACAGTTTGACTACAGCTTTTATGATCTAGTCCAGCAGAGTGAGACCAAGCTGCAAAGCTCCAAGCAGTACTAAAACTGCAAACTTCTAGCACACTGACACCCTCAAAGAAACTGTTTGATGCACTAGACACGAAAAAAAAAAAAAAAAAAATCTCTTCCTCATACAGTAGTCCAGCTTTTCAAGGTCACTCACCCTCCCAAAACCTTTTAACATCCTCCTCTCTACAGATAGTAAGAATCCCTGTATACCAGAAATCAGGAGAGACCCAGTAAATGAGACTTCCTGTAGACTAACAGTGGGCACGAACAGAAACTTCTTCACTTTTCAGTGTCTGTACACTTACATTGTAACATGCCCTGAATGTATGAGTTGTGTTGGGCCTTGAAAATTGATCGATAACAGTTCTTTCCCTGAGTGGCTGTTGCTCTGTACTGCCAGGCACTGCACTTGACACTCTGCTACGAGCATATCGTCCTCGACGCTGAGAGAATTAAAAAGAGCATTAATGAATTGGTTCAAATAATAATTTTTCCACTGCCATGCCAAAAAAAACCCCAAAAAAACAACAAAAAAGAACACAATACAAAAGAAAAGTATGTTTTCACTAACCAAAAGCACTTATTTAAGGTAACTTAAGGGCATTCATTTTTCAAAGATTTGAAACAGTTTCTTGTTATTAGTCTATAATCCCCAAAGGGTAACACACCACCACTAGTAATAATAACATAAATAATAATTGACTTTGCATGTGTTTCAATTAAAAAGTATTATCCCGAAGCAAAATAATAACAAAAGGTCAATTCACTTTCATTGCTGTGATTTATTACTTCCCTATACATCAAAAATAGCCTACTATCAATAGGATTTATCTTTTTTTTCAGTATCCTTTTCTACTGAGGCAGCAGAGTTTTCTTCTTACAACCTAACATTAGTGAATAAAACATTGAAAAGAGCTATCTAAGCCCACATGCATGTAACTGCAGGGTTATCTGGTTCACTGCTAGTGTCTCCTCTTCTTTTTTTCTTTCTACAAAACAGATTGTTTTCCTGTTTTCAGAGGAAAGTCTTGCCATTGTGGTCTGTTTGTGACCTGTGGCTTCTCTTGCATTCTAACAGTACCCCAATGTAATGCACATTAGCATGTTAGGACCAGGTATTAAATACAAACCAACACTCATTGCAACCAGTGACACAGAGCAATTTATTCCCAAACAGCTTGAAGTTGGTGACCAATATAAAAATTACCACAACTCACAGAGCTTCGTTGCAATCGAGGTGCTGAAAGATGCTGTTCAGCAGCCTCCGAGTTTATCGGTGGTAACTTGTTCCGGGTTGTAGGTGGACGAGCAGAAGATAAACGATCCAAGCTGGCACCCCTACAGAATTTTAAGGGTTCCTCTTTTAGGAAAAATCATTATTAAAGACATCACTGAAATATATTTACTGAAGTAATATGAAATTATTAATCAGTACAGTTCTTTTTGGAGCTCAGCTACAGAGAGCTGACCTAATACCTAATACTACCTAATAATAGCACCTAATACAGCAACAACAAACAAAAAACCCAACACACACCTCTTCCCCCAAAAACCATGATTCTGCTTGCTTTCTTTTCCTCTCTGAATTCTAGAATCAGTAGCAAATCTCGGGTTAGTTCTCAAGTATTCTGCAAAATCCTTCACTGGTGAAATGTCAGTGAAGTTCTAAGGAAAGCAAAGAATAAAAATGAACCAAACTCACAATTTAGTCCCCCGACAGATTTCAGCATTGTACATAATGGGAGCTTTTGAGGAGAGTTGTTCAGTAGTGAGAGAAGGTAACCTACAATGGCTTGGTAGCTTCCTAGATGTCAGCAGTACCCGAGATGATGAGAAAACGCTGTTATCAGCAATTCTCCCCAATTTCACGTGCACTGAATTTGGAGCACTGGAGCCAATGCTGTGTTGTTTATCTTCTTGTTCATTCCTAGGGAAAGAGGAAGGAGAATGAGATAGGGAATGAGGGAGGGTAAAGACCAAAAAAAAAAAAAAGAAAAAAAAGTAGAAGGATGTATCACTACGATCTCTACAAATCACTGTCACATCAGTGACAGACCAAAAGGAGATGACTGCCTTCTTATTGCCTTTTTATAACTGCAAAGAATCTTTCACATAATACAATTTATGGCTCATTTTGAAAATGTTGATACCAACACCTACTGTGGTTTTTCTACTGTGGCAGCATGCCTCTGTTGGAGTGGTTTCGCTTGAATTGTCATCACACCATACAAGTCACTATGCAAGTTGCTAGACAAACGGTGAACCTAGTAAAAGCAACAAACACGCATTAACCTTCACTGTGTTTGAAGGAAGGCCTCAAAAAGCCCCTAGTTAGGAGACAGAATCACAGAATCTTAGGGGTTGGAAGGGACCTCAAGAGATCATCGGGTCCAACCCCCCTGCCAAAGCAGGCTCCCTATCTCATATTACATAGATAGGTGTCCAGACGAGACTTGAATATCTCCAGAGAAGGAGACTCCACCACCTCCCTGGGCAGCCTATTCCACTGCTCCGTCGCCCTCACTGTGAAAAAGTTCTTCCGCATGTTGGTGCAGAACTTCCTATGCTCCAGCTTACAGCCACTGCCCCTTGTTTCTCAGGAACATTTGCCCTTACTTGTTTCTCAGGAACATTTCTGTTAAGATGGTTCAGTGTAATTCCCAGTAGTAGATGGGGCAAATACGTTGTTTTGCTTATTTTAGACAAAACTTACAAACCAAACTTGGGTGATTTAGTTACTAAATTAGCAGCTCAATTTTCGATATAAGTTTCATTTGAAGCCTGAGTTCAATTCTCTGAATTTCCCATTTTCCCTCAGCACAGCCCAGCCCAGAGGCACAGATCCTGAGCATTCTGTATCATCTAAGCATTTTTCTACTACTGGCTGCTGGGACCACTACAAAAACAAGCGTGCCAGCAAGGAACGCTGAACCTGCTGGGGCATATCCTCTGTTTCTTAGCTTGCTACCTAGTGACCATGGAAAGAGCAGATAAAACAAAATCAAGTTGAGAGACAATAGAGACAGGAGGGGGAAAAAACAGAAGCAGTGGCTGGAAAAGAAATAAATGTGCAAAAACGGAGCCAAGACACAGAGGGAGGAGGCAGAAAATGGGACAGAAAAGGTTATTTTGTCCTCACAAACACAAGCTTCCTCAAAGAGAGGTAAGGCCTAGTGCCAGCACGCTGCTGGACATACTGTGGAGTCTTCTTTGTATCTTTACCAAGAGACAAAGGAAATTAAAAGGGACTTCACATCCCTGCAGTCCAGAGAAGAGCCTCATTTGTTTTCTTAATTTTACCAAGAGGAAAAGACTGGACTAGAAAACAAATCTGCTTTTATGGGAAGAAGGGAATACACTCTAAGAAGTGCTATTTTGTAAACCAGCTTCAGCAGTGTCTTAGTGGTGAGTGGCACTTTTAAGAACTACCAAAGAAGAACTAGTGATAGTAAACTGGAAATGCACATTTAATGAACCTTCATTTTAAATGAGACCTATTTATGTGCACTTAACTGTGTAAAAAAAAAGAAGGGAGGGGAAGAGCCTTTTTTAGCTCTGTCCAAATTTAGTAGAAAACGGAACACTGTTGGATGGGAAGGTATTTTTACCTGGGAGGAAACAAAATGAGACCCAAAGGCTACACTTCGTGCTTCAGAGCCTCTGGAAAGAGGAAGACTCACAGCATCTGCTGTAATACGAAGGACTGGCAACTGTGGTGGTTTTCGTGTAACAGTGTTCAGTGTTTCCACCTGTTTGTCACCCTCTGCACAAAAACAAGAACAAAGTACAGAAAATAACTTGTTTTTTAACACTTACCAACCATCGTTTGTTGAGTTTCAAACAATATTACATTGCACAGAAAAAAAAAGACTTTGGTATAATTTTAAGGCATTTAAAAACATACCATAAATTATGTTTTTCTGAAAGCATTTGCTGTTTTCTTTCTCTAACACTTACAGACAAGTTGGTCTGTACAAGTAAAAGTTGGAGTGATTAAGAAAATACTGCTAAAACATTAGGAATATTATCCAAAATTTCCCAAAGATATTTAAAAAAAAGAAAACCAAACACCAAAAAAAAAACCAGAAAGAAAAAAAAAATAGATGAACAGGGAAAATAGCCTATGGATCGTATCATCTGACAGCAGCTACTACACAGTGTTTCATTTTGGGTATATAACCACTATCTTATTTCTATTATAAACCCACATTCTTTTACATTCCTAGTACTCTTATGTTGCTGTCCTTGTAGAATACATTAAAAGAACAACTGTCATTTCCCTCAGCCTCCAAAGACAACACATGCACACTAGATAAATTTTTGCTTTCAGTTAATTTTCCTAGCTTTTCCCCTTCCTCACTACAGTCTGTTAGAATACAAAATCCTGAACTCAAACCAAATTGCATGCACCCCCATTTCTACATCCTATATTAAAGTCATAAACTTGGGCACTGCCAGCAAGGCTGCCTACTGGCTTTAACAATCTGCCTACCTAGAGAAGTTTGTGTTTCAGGTGCAGCAGGGATGTGTGCATACATGGAGCAAGGCATAACATATCTTACAATGCTGTCCTACCAATGTGGCTGTCTTAAAACATCTGATTTCCCAAGATTTAAAGGGGGGAGGCAGGGAGGAGGAAGAAGGAAATTACTTTCCTGAGTTAAATTCAACAAATACCTTATACCAAATACCTGTGATACTAGTTTCCCAATTTTTTTTAATCAGTTCCTCCAATATTCCAATTACACTGGTCCAGATACAATCAAATACTTCAGAAGCCACGGCATCTTTGATACAGGCATTGGGAGAGACAGGGGGAAGACCACGCTTACTCCTCTTCTCAGCAAGATGCATCTTCTTTTGTTCCCAACTCTCATCACCACTAATAAAGGAAACAAATTTAAGTTAACTTACATGGGGTTTGGGGTTTTTCCCCCACCCTTCTAATGCACCAAATGAATAGAAACATACATACAAAGAAAAGCAAGTCAGATGTAGATCACAAGGAAATTCAAATTCAAACACACGAGTGCCTATGGGAACAGAACCTATCAAACAGACATAATAGTTTCTTTTGGTTGCAAGTAAAAAATTTAAAAATCCATTCAGAGCATTACAACAGCAAGATCTGCAGCTCTAGAAGGAACAGCTTTGTAGATGGCATTCAGTCATTTAAGACTAAACCTGATGCTTTTTTGTCTGCTGCATTAGGGAGGAGGACTATCACATAGCACGTTTCTTTTCTATCACACCCTAGAACCTGCACACATCTGCAACACTTCACCACTGATCAGAGACAAACAGCTTTGAAGGATTTCCACAGCCTGACAAGAACATTATAGCCCATTGCCTGATGCTCACCTTCTTCTCTTCCATGACTCTATAGACAGGTATGTACTTATTTATTCATTTTTCCCCTCCCTCACTTCCTACCTTAGGGAAATCTTACAATAGTACCTAACTTGGTCTTTTAATACACATCCTTGGAAGAAACTTTTAACTTTTTTTGGTGTAATGCCATATTTCCTTCTAAGAAAATGCAATTTTTTTAAAATTTTTTTTTTTGAGATTTCAAGGATGATTGCAAATCCATACAGGTTTCTACTATCTCACATTCTTCTCCTCAGTCACTTCTTTTACTTATTCCTGAAACTGGACTGAAAACCTTAACTATAACTGAGACCTGGCTGAATGGTCCAGCTCACAAAGTGATCAAGCTATTTTTGTACCAGGCTTTTAAACTCCTAATGCTTTAGTTACATAGAACAAGATATTTCAGAATCCAATCCTGAGAAGGAAACAAGAAACAACACTTTTAATGAGGCAGAAGGGAGAGCACCTTCAGTCCAGTCCCTTTCCCAAGTTAAGTTTGCTTACTTAGCAAAACAATGTGATGCTTCACTCCTGAAGAGAGTCTTAGTCCTAAACCCTTTCCAAAAGGATAGGCACCCAGGCCCTCTCTTTCAAAAACAGGACTGAAAGGCTCTACCCAAGTCTCAGTCTGGTTTCTCATTTTTTTAGAGCAATCATGTCTTCTCCCTGTAAACGAATCAAGCTTTAGCCCAGAAAGTTATGCTCTGTGCCCTCCCAGTCCTACTAAACTATACTCCTCACAGAGACCTTTTGGAAAAGCGCCCATTCTAGCCTTTATTCTACCCACCAGCCTTGTTGCTGGAACATCCAACTGGGCCATGGGAAACCTAGGTTGCACTGCCCAGGAGACAACTGCATTGCTCCTGTCACTCACTACAGCACCTAAATGCAGGTTGTATACTGCACCTCTCCTCACAAAGCTGTTACACTCTGCACAACAATAATGCAAGATTCATTAGGGCAAATGATGCAAGCACGTACAGAATGATGACCCTAAACAATGGGGTGGTCAAGGCACTCACCTGGGAGATAGGAATTCCTTCTGTAAGTATTCATTCTATCAAATCTCTATGCACAGAACACCTCAAAACAACTACTGGTTACCACACATTCCTCTGACATGGGAGATGTGAGCTTTGAACCACCAGAAAGACAACATGCCTCATCTTCCACATGCCCAGCGAGCGCTCTGACCACTGCACTACTCAATGCATGGACAGAAGGAACTGTGTTTTCCAGAAGAGAAACACAACTTATGAACCTGACTGGGCTCACTGACAATTTTTTCCATTATTTCCTTATAAATAAATAAATAAATAGAGCAGTTATTTACAGTTCTTTATTGTCAAAGGCAAGATATTCTTCTATTTTTCCATCCACATCATAGATTTCTTCTTCCAGGAATGAATACAAGGATGAGTCAGAGGCAGAAACTTGAGAGGAACTTGAATCGATTGATTTATGTATTGGAGATGCTGTTGGGATCAGTTTAGAGCCTGAAATGCAGAGCCTGAAAAAAAAAAAAAAGGAAGTGAGAATTAAAAATTCAAAGAAAGAAGAAAGTGAATATTTAATTATACTGAATAGTTTCAGTAATACAACACAGTATTTCTACATTTTTCTGAAAAGGCAAGACAAAAAAGAGAACTTAAATTAACATACTCTTTCATATTACTAGTGCATTCACGAAGGCCAGGTAAACACTTAGTATCCACAGAGGTGCAACTTCTGCTCTGGAAATGTTGAAAGCCTTCATCCTGTGGCAACAGGAGCTGCTTTCCTAGAACTCTGAATAAGAAAGAGCGAGAGGTATCTTAGATAGAAATCCACTCCATGTACAAATACTGAGAATACAAATGCACAGCAGGCAACATGAAAGCACACCTTTACCCTTGCTTTGGAAAGCAGTTTATGGAGGGGCCAGGGCCTTGTGAGAAACATTAACATTGTTTAGTAATTAAGTCATTAAAGTTAAGCTGATTTACAAAGGATAAGATTCTAACATGATTTTTAAGAGCAAACCATCAAACGTGGTAGATAATTATAAAGACAGATAAACAGACTTCCCTTCTTATCAAAATTCCATAAGAAATGTTTTTTTAAATGGATGCAGAAGACAAACACCATCTGCTACAACTTCGCTTAGCCTACTCCAGTATCACTCAGGCAGAAGTCCTAATCCAAAACATTTACACTGGTAGTTAAGACTAGTATTAATGTTCAAAAAACACAAACTCCCAACACGAAAAGCGCACAGAGGCAGAAAGAAAAGGTAAAAGCAACTCTACTTAAAGGTACATAAAATGACTCTTCTGAACACAGCACAGTTAAATAATAACCACTGCTTACTGAACTGTGTTTCACTGGAGTTCCCAAGGGATCCCGAAAGAACTTGCCAGTCGCAGCTGTAGCGTGAGCAGCAATGTTCCCACTCGCCTGAACACGTTTTCTTGAGACTGCCTTTCACAAACCAGCACTTCATGCCACACGAAGCTCTGAGTAATAGCCTTCCTTTTGTTTCACAAGCCAAGAACAACAAGCTTTCTCTTTAAATACATCTGATCTCTCTCTCAGTGATCACGGTTCTCAAATAGGTTTATTCCCATGTGATTCATACATCAACATAGATGTTTTACAAATTGACAGCTCTTTAAGCATAGCTCCCAGAAGTAAATCTGGCATCCCAGAAGCTATTCTTTTGAGTAACTAATCAACACAAACTGAGTTTTAATGCTTTTTTTTCCTTTTAAACCACATCCTTTAGTATCAAATGACACATCGCTCCCAGACTTCTTCAGTTTGTTTTCAACCTCTTGGACTCAGTTGGTTTTACCAGCATGAGATTTGAATCAGAAAATCAGAAATAGAGGGAATTATTTAAAATTCCACCTAGTGAAAACACTCTGAAAACACAGTGAAATTACTCAAGGTTTTTAATTCATTATAGAGCACAAAAACCTGTCCCCATTTTATACACATTTTACTAATATTTTTCCAGTATCTAAAAAAGACAAAGCAAGGCTTAGTGATAGTGAAAATTGCCTCAGATTTATTTAACAATTCTCTCTTGCTCCTGACAAAGCATGACAAGCGTTGTTAGTTTATTTTAGTCTGTGTTATTGACAACAAGCATCTGCACATTATCTGAAAGCATACCAGAATTACTGACAGCATTCCTTTTAATGGTATCAACATTAAACTACTGACTAAAAGATAGGCAAACATGTAGATCTATGTTAAGAATAGCTTAGAGTCAGTGCATCTCACTAAGAACGACATGCCATCATTTACGAAGGCAGGACAGTACAACACAGTGTAACGCTGGCTTCTGTCCCCTGTCCTACAAGGAGTATTTTTCAGGCTGCCTGGACATTTTGCACATATATGTGCAAAACAATTCCCAGTAACCACGCATGCATTCTCATATCTGTCAAACTAGTTAGTGCCCAGTTAACATCATATGGTGTTTTAAGTTGATTTACAAAGCCAGAGAAGCCATTATGGCTGTGCAGTATACATGAAGCATGCAATAGCCTTTATTTTTCATTTCTTTTTGGAAGAATCAGTAACAGAACACTGAATTTCTCAGGATTTCACAGAATGTGTTCACATACAGTTAAGTTTTTCCTTACAAGATGTATTCTTTATTTAGAAAAAAAATATTACGTGATGCATTATTATTTTTATTATGTATTTCTGCTAATGTTTTTTTTCTGCAATCATTGTGTTAAGCAAAATGAGCAGCTAGTGTACCAGCACCCTTACTTAGCCATGGCACAGCTCATCCTCAGACATCCAGATCTGAATGCAAGTGTTACTGATGCCATACACCAACAGCAATTCACACAAGGGTACCCAAAAAAAATCAAATTAGAGTGGTAGCTGGTTGCAACTAGTACCAGCAAGAAACTTCCTTACCTTAGATGAGGAAATAGTTCAACCCAGTCTGCACATTCTGCCTGCAGGCTCTGAGTTTGGGAGGTCACTTTTCCTTCAAACAGCATTTCATCTACCTCCCAAAACAACTGCTGTACTCTCTGCGTGTTGGCTTTATCAAATTCCTATATATTACAGAAATAATAGTAATTAGCAGATACACATATAACATTTTTATTTAAACCCACAGTATTTAAAGAACAGGACAATTTATGCACATTTGCTGAGCACCTCAGAATGGAGAGATACTTTGGAGACACAATTTATATGCTGCAGTGCAAGAATAAAACCCAGGTAGCTGGCCTCACCAAGGTGATTTAGCAGAAAGCCAGTAACTGCCTAGGATTAGTCAACATAAAACATCAGTTACATGTAGTCTGGAGTGAAGCATGCACGCTGCACCCCTGGGACCCACAGCACAAAACCTCCCTGCTTCCATGAGCAACACTTTTCCTTTATGAATGAAACAGTTAAGAGGGAAAAGAGGGGGCAACCTCCTTCCGCCCTGGTGTCTGGTGACTAGGAAGCAGCCCTCAGCGATGGCAATGGCTTCCACACCTTTGCACTGAAGCTACAACTCAATGCAACCAGAAATGGGGGAGTGCAGGAGCATCTGAGGGTAGCAGGGAAGAGCCTGACTTGATCCAGCGATGAGGAAACGAGCTCTCGCCTCAGGTTCCTCAGGTGGGGCACCGTTCATAACGATATTTGGCCACAGATAGCAGACACTTGGAAACACAAAAAAAAAAAGGGATAGTACTTAGGGTCCAAATTGTATCTGCCTACTTCCAGGCGAGTGCCACAACCACTTCAGGCTACAGAAGGGAGCACACTGAGAAGGAATAACTCTCACCCATGTTATTCTATGAGCTAGGGTCCAGGTTTCCCCTGGAGGGCTGGAAGCAACAGAAGGGATCAGTACCCTAAAGGTTAGCAATAATGCAAAAGGTACAGCAGAACTACCACTACCAGGCGTGGATGGCTTTTTAAAATCAAAGAGGCAGTGACCACAATGCTTTTGGTTTTATTCAGTGTTGCCAGCCTGCACCAGGGGTGCCTCAGGCATCAGCCCCTCAAAGGGGCTTAAGGTCTCTCTGCAGCAGCTACAAAACAGAACCAAGCTTTACTCGGACTGGGACATGTACATGCATCCTCCTGAATCTACTTTATGACTCGAAACATTGAGAACAGTTCAATTCAGCCACTGCCTGTATTACGCAGTATTTGAAAACACATATTTTTGTCACTCGGACTCAGAAAGCTAAGCCTACCTTCTGTGGTAAAACACATTTGTTTTCCCCCAGGCACATCATTTCACATTTTTATTCCATTTTTCTTTGCTACACATCAGCTGCACTGGTATCAACTTTAAAACACAACCTAATTTTTTTTTTTTTTAAATATTAAATTAACATAATCATTAGGCTATAAGGAATGAAAGTGGTTTACTTTTCCTACAGGACATATGCTGCACACCTATTTTTGGTACAAATTCATCTACTCTAAAATATTTAGGTAAAGTGCCCCGTAAAAGTTTCTGTGACATACATCATCCCTCCAGGAGTAAGCTGAGCTTCTTTCAGTTGACAAACCAGTAGTATAGCTCTTTATTCCAGACCAAGAACGACTCAGTTCTGTGGGTGTGGTAGAACCGCTAGATGAAAGCGATGGAAGCGTTTCACTGGGAAGACAAATCAATAACACAGTGGTCTCCTGCACAAACATTCCTAAAATAACACCAATGATCACATAAATGGACAGTGATACATATTCCTGCCGGATGCAAGATTTTCAGGACACAAGCTGATGTGAAGATGACTTGCAGAAACTAATTTCACAACTCATTGACAGCTATAAGGCAGGTATGTTTATTGCAGCACTGGGTGCAAGGGGGCACACCCCTCCTAGCCTGTACACCCTGTCAACAAGCTGTTGGATATTTCTTACACAAAGTCATGCATATACATAAGAATTCAGGGAAAAGGTTGGGTTATTCAAAGCAGTTTCGAGGACTCATTATCAGAAGTCTCCCTCTGGCACAGGTGGTGCACAGCTGCTGGTGGTCTTTGAGGGTCTTCTGGAGGAAGGCTTGTAGTCTTCCTCGAAGTAAACTATTCACCTTTAGTCCAGATTGCTGAGTTATAGCCACAAGGTCAGTTTGAACCTTGAATAATTTCCTCACGTTTCTGCTCATCTTTAGTATGTGTCTTCTTTTTGTCTTTGGTATGCACCAGCAGCTCCCGCTGTCTTGTCTCTGTCTCCTCCTGTTGCCTCCTCCATGTTTGACCTTCATTTTTTTCTCAACCACCTGCTCATTAGTGTCTGTCTCTTCCTCGCTACCATTACATTAGTCATTTAGACACATCAAATTAATTTTTGCCTACTAATTTCTATCTGTATCACAGAGGTGCAAATGTATGTTTTTAAGTAGAGTGCAATGAGTACGTGATCCTATTTCTACCATTAACCACCTTAAAGGCAAATCCTCTAAAGCATCGTACTTTTATATGTATGGATGCCATTGCAACTGTAAAGGCACTCCAGAATATGTGTATATATATATATATATTCAGATAAATATCCACGCATATATACAGATGCAGAGCAAGCATTTTTACCTCTCACTATTATTTTCCAGCTCAGTTAATGGGCACATCATATACATTAAAGTCTTTTTTAACTCTAATAGAAGCTATCACAAGAAACATCTCTACAAATGTTTCAAATAGCACCGAGATACTCATGTGTCAATATCTACTATGCTGTTAGACCTGGGGCACTTGAAATGTTGAGCTCAAACTCCTGCTCTCAGAGAGCTCTAGCTGGTCCCCACCAGCTACCAATCCACCCTGAGATGCAGTGAAAGCAAAGGGCTGTCAGATGTGCAGGCCAGGCAAACCCTAACCAGCAACAATTAAAATCACACTTCTTTTAAAGTTAACTGACCTGCAACCCTGAGGCACATTATTTGCATTTAGCCATGAAGGCTGACTTCCCTTCCAGGCTTTATCAGTGCCCTTCACTATGCTCTAAGAATACGCAGATCCCTAATACAAACCAGGAGTAAAGTTCAACCCCTCTAAACTTTTAAATGGGTTAAGTCAATTTATATCCTACAATAAGTCATCTGTGAGAATGACTAGACTACTGAAAATGAATACCAATCTTGAAATATCTATTTAAACCAATAATCTGCTAATGAAGTACTATTTCTGAAGCAAATGCATACCAAGTATAGTTGTTGATGGCTTCCTGTACGTTTCTCTTAAAAACTGCTGGAAGAGACTCCCCGCTTTTTCCAGAAGAACACTGATTTGTGGAACCTCTGGACAGCCCCTTCCTATAAACACAGAAAGACATAATTCCATAATATTAAATACAGTAAGTCACATCTCCACCGGGGCGGGAAGAAAGTTATGACAACCACTGCTGGATTTTCTAATCCTATCCATCAACTCAAACATTTGCTCCAAACAAGCAAGGTTGTTTTAATGTTTTATTTACACAAGTATTTTCCAGGAAAACATACATTTAGTTTGAGACTTATTTTACTCCCCAGGCATCATCCTTCAACGATGCGCTTAAATCTTCCTGAAGTGCCCACAAACGCAGCAGCACCTCACTAATGCAGGAACAGAGCAAAGGCACAGACCAGTTATTATTATTCATACAGCAGTACTAAGCTACATGTTCCTGTTCAATCATTAACAGAGTTCATTTTCTCAAATGTCTTGCTGCACACAAAAAGAGACTACAGATATAGTGCCAAGCAGTGATCTTTACTAAAACTGTGATGCCTCAACTTGGCTCTTTGAAATGAGCTGAGATAGAGGTCCATCAGGAAACATGGGCATATTCTCAACACACTTACAAGCCACAAAGTCCTAATTTCTCCAATACCAAAGACTCCTTAACACTGTCTTAAAACCCAAGCTGCAAACACTCTAGTATTATGCATTTCCAGCACAAGAAATGCTAGAACTTGTCTTTTGTTTCTCCAGATACCTCAACTCATGCTCAAACTTTAAACACATCTCTTGCAAACCACACAGATTAATATTAGCATGCAATAAGGCACAAGAAGACCTTCACTTTTATTACTGGCCTTAAGACAAAAAATTTCTCCATTAAAGGGTATTCTTTTAATAAACAGAAACTGTTTATAATCATACATTTCTATGATCCCACCAAGTTCTGCCATTATGATAGACCCACCTCTTCAGAATATATACAGATGTGCCAAAACATCCTCAGAAATACTTTTACACCAACAGATCACTTCCCCTATGAAGTCCCTATTTTCATTCCCTAAAAACCTCAGGTCGTTACTGTGACTAGGAGCATAACTGTATCAAAATACATTTGTGAATGAGTAACTATAAGGAAACAGCTCACAGTTCAAGGATTTTCTTGATTTCTTTGGCCAAGAACTGTAGGCTGGCCCTGCAATAGTTAAGATTTCTTTGCCTTCTTTCTACCCCTTCTGATATTTACCTTGCCTTTCCACAGATTTACACATATGTCAAAATCTAACTCCACATTCAAACAGACCACATCACACAACCTACTCCTATGCCTTGGCTAACAAGCCACAAAACCCTACCAAAAGTTTAAACTTCTCATCAGGGAAGACCTTGAATTGCAAATTCTTGGAGGCTGGTACAACAGCGGGCCAAAGCACCTCTATGCAGTCGGTCTAAATTTCTTCCCTAGGCATCTTTTGGCCACTATCAGAACCAAGAGGCCCTGCAAGAAATGGTACTGTACAGTCCCATGAAAGCTTCATAACACTGAGACCTGTCTCTCCAAGCAGTAACAGCGAGCTCGCAGCACATCATCTACATGGAAAGCTGGTCCCTCCTGTTCATGTACATCCTTCTCTGACATTTCCTTTGCCATGTTATTGCCCAGGCAGCATTATAAGGTTGTGATATATGTCCCTCTGATTCATGTTAATATGGAATAATGCTGGGGGAATAATGACATACCCTTGTATGGTCACAGGCCTGGGAGGGACAGTTTGCATGTCCTGAATGAAGTATGTTGAAGCAGCAACAAACTATATAAAGGATGTGCAAATCTTTGCCTAAAGGACCACAATGTAGAACATTGTGTGCATTGTGATACCTTAGGAGAAACAACTTGTCTCTGAAAAGAAGCTAATCAACCAGAAGAAGGGAAGAGAAGAGAGAGGCGCCCTGAACCTGCAGAACCATCTGCCCGGTCGTTAGCAAGACAAAAGCTACGGGATGTCTTGTGGGGGTTACCTGGCCGGCACTCCAGCATGTCAGCTTAAGATGTATATGGTTATGTCTTGTGGGGGTTGCCAGTCACTCCAGCATGTCAATTTAAGCCGGTGGGCTGTGTTATCCCTGGAAGGTATATAAGCCAGGGACTGGAACTGTTCGGGGTGCGTCTTGGTAGGGCGGAGACTCCCGGCGCACCCGGTGCTGACTGTGCCCCCCAGCACCGTTTGCTGCCTTTTATTCCTTTAATAAATTGTTCGATTTGGTTAAAATTCTGTTTGGGACCAAATCATTTATAACAAGGTCTTTCTCAGGTTTGGGGTTTTTTTTCGTAACTGATCCTTGTCCTTGGTACTTTTCCACAGCTTAATATCACCAACCAAACCTTTACATTTCACTGCTCACCCCTCTACCTGGACAACCAGCTTCAACTGCTCAGCACAGGTCCCTACAAATCACCACCAGAGAAGGAAACCATTTACTGCTACCCTCTGGTTACTACAGTCGTTATTTGCCTGTACAAAACCTTTTCTTCTTGCCTTCCAGCTGCTTCATTTACTTGACCGAGTTCTGGCAAACCAAGGGAGGTCACATGTCTCCTGTACCTATAAGGCTTTCTGACTTCTTTAAGAACCCCAGGTGAGGGGCTTTTTGTGGCTTTTAAGGAAATGTGAACCTACAAACACGAAAAAAGTCCCCAGTAATACCACCAATAAGATTTAGCAGATTTTCTGTGAAACAAAGCCCTATATTTAACGGCATAATACGGGATGTGAGATGGAGCAAAAGAGCGTTTCATCATTCCACCGCATGTGGTAATGCTGCTCTTCCCGACTCCTTGGACCACGTGCCATTAGAAAATCAACCAGGAAGCGATCGCGATAAACTGAAGGGAAAACCCCTCCCTGCACAGGCACAGCACACTTCCCCAGCGCCGGCAAGCCAGCGCCAGGG
>VZTU01017462.1:29008-105466 GCA_013400835.1 Zapornia atra | reverse complement strand
TTGACTAGATGATCTTTCAAGGTCCCTTCCAACCCCTAACCTTCTGTGATTCTGTAATTCTGTGAAATCCATGTCAAGTAGGTCATTGATATCCATGAAGCCAGCCCATCAGCCTTTGTACCCAGAAGTCATTTTCCAGCTTTGTGGTTGCATCTAATTGTGAAAAGCCAACATGAGAATGAAGAAAAGGGATGAAGTAAGGGACAGACTGGGCAAGACCGATTCTGAGCAGTTTTTCCCCTCTCATTATTGGTATGTGGTATCTGACATTTTTGAGCCCATCCATATTTTGTGCCAGGAGAGGTCCTGCAGGGAAGTCAGCTGGTCTGGAAGCAGAGAAAGATACCCATTCCCATTCTGTGCAAGGTCCATTCCTAAATCTGCACACATTTTGCTCACAGGAGTCACACAATACTTGGGTAGTGCAGATTTGAAATAATAGCTATTAATCACATTGCCATTGGCCCTTAGAGATTCTTGTAAGAAACACAGATTAAAGCCTATTGTATTTTTAGCCTACTTCATAGCAAGTGGGGCTAGATCTCCCATGAACAGATATGTTGCAGTTTTTCTCATATAGTAAGCTGATTCTTTTAAACAGACACTGGGTTTATCTTGTTCCTCCTCACTGAACCGATGTTGAGCAACACAAACTCTTCTGCAGCCATATAGCTCCACATTTAAAAATAAGGTTAGCTGCTAGGTCATAAATCACGCATTGTCCATCATCAGCTATTGAAAGAAATTACAACTGGCTGATCATAAAGTGCAGAAATCTACAGACCAGCAGATTTCTTGCCTGTATCATATATTGAATAGAAATCACCCTTGACAGGCTGGAAAAATAGTTTGCAAAAATGTCATTCTATTTTTGCTATCTGCAGACAACACGTCCCCACTTTCCCCCTGCTTTTTGCTAAGGCCTGATGGTCATTTTTCATAGGGAATATGAAAACTGCTTAAATCTATCTTTGTGCAGCTACAAGTGGGCGTGATATTTTTAAAGGCTTGGAAATGCTTGTCGTGTTGGGGTTTTTTTCTCCCCAAGCCGCTTGACTCCTGCAAAGTCATGTGAGAGTAACTTCATACAAATCCCTTTGTCAGAGCTGCAAAGCCAAAAAGGGAAGAGAAGATTTTAAAACTTCTCACTGTTGCCTTTTCCAGGGTTTCCCTGAAGGGACAGGTGGTGTTTCCTCCCCTCGGACCTCAGCCTCCTGCCTCTCACACGGCTCCCAGGCTTCACTGCTGCCCAGGGGCAGCTTCCTTACACCAACCCAGCTGGCCCGCTGTACCTTCAGCCAGTGCAGATGAGCTGGATGGTCTGCAAGGCTGGCTTTGGCGAGCAGAGGTCCCTGTAAAGGGAGCAGACCAAGCAGGGGGAAAACGGAGCTGGAGTGAGTGCCCATGGACGGCTCTGTATGAACAAGCACAGGCACTCCAGGCAGGATGAGCAGAGCACAAAATGGCAGGGGGTGAGGACAGCCCTGAGGCACAGTCCCGCTGAGGCTCCGGGCTGCCTCTGGCTGCTTGTAACGGCCTCCTGTAGAGGTGGCCCTCCCCTCCATAACAGGGAAGAGCCCCTCTTGTTCACACAGGGACCTTTTGTGATTATCATGTTTAGGGTACACCTAACGTTTACTCCAGGGCCCTCATATCCCACAGGGGACCTCATTTAGAGGGTGGAAACAGAGGAAATGTCAAAAGGTGAGATCCTTCCAGTGTCCCTGGCTGAAAAGAAGGATAAAATTAAGCAGCTCTGCTTTCCTTGCACAACAGCACATGGGGGAGCAGGATCAGACATGCTTCCCAACAGACGTGGGCTGTACAAAAGTCCTTTCCTGTCACCTCTGAAACAACAAAAAGCATGAGCTATGGGAGTGCTGCTGAGGACATAGTGCTGGTCTCTCTCTCTCTTTTTTTTTTAACCCCTTTGAGGATCTAAGTCCTCAAATACATAGACTACCAAAAATAGAAACTCTGTAGAGACCTTCTGGGTAAACAGGTATTAATTGATCAGTCACTGTTCAAACTTTGGATAATCTTTGCAGGGACCAGCACTTTAACCTCTGGACAGCAATCAGATAACCAGAAACGTCCTGACAATTCTTTGAAAAAGCAGGGTTTTATCCATGGCATTGCAAGGACACATCTTGCTGCATCGGTCTTTCTTGTATGAAGAAATTACCTTTGCATACTAAAAAAAGGAGCAGTTTAGGCCACTGATTTAAAAATGTGGGAATATTTCCATGAAAAAATGATTAACAGCAAGCAGAAGGTTCTAAAACTTGCCATCCTCAGGTCTCTGAACAAACAACATGGACAAAACTGGACAGGAATATAGTTAACTTGTATGAACATTTCACTGTCATGTATCTGGTATTCCTAACTCATTAGAAGACTGTAACCTGACAAGAAAGATAATTCATTTATACCTAAGAGCATTTCCTTCTCTATAAATGTTTACTTCCTACATGGTTTACTTTATTTTTCCACAAATTTTGTGCTTCTTGTAAAACAAATATTCTGTGAAGGTTGCTAGATTAATCTCTCTTTTTTTTTTTTTTTTTCAGATGTTGCAACCGCCCAAAGTCCTTCAGCAGGTTTGTCCACAGGGTGTTAGGTGAAACAGATACACCAAGAGTCAACATTTGGTGACCTCCCTGCAGGGAATCACACGGAGGGTCTGTCACACCAGCCTGTACAGTACCTTCCACAGTGCTTCATGCTGATGCATGCTTTCATGTGCCCTCAGACCTCTCACTGCACACAGGGGTTGAGGCACCAGGTTTACCTATGTAAAAGGTGGGTATAGCAACTCAGCAGCTTGAGGCTGAAAGGGAGTAGAGACCTGAAAGAAATAGGAGATAAATCCAGCAGCTGCCAGAGCCGGAGGCAGCCATACCATGCTAGGAGGCAGAGGTAAAGGCAATGGCCTTGCACCCTCTGGGCAAGGACGCACCCTCTGGGCAAGGACACAGACTGCACTGT
Organism: Zapornia atra; assembly: GCA_013400835.1. NCBI lineage: Eukaryota > Metazoa > Chordata > Aves > Gruiformes > Rallidae > Zapornia > Zapornia atra. Next base: position 102,478 of record VZTU01017462.1, on the reverse strand, counting down.
GCTAGGGCTGGGGCCTCAGGTGCCTTCCACTTGCTACATGGAGGTGAAATCCAAACAGGTTTATTATCCTGTGGGTAAAGACTGCCACTTAAAAACAGCAGTCTGAAGGCTCATGCAATTTGCAGCTCTTCCCTGTTTTCAGGAAAACAGTGAGGTTGAACATTTTGAGGTGAGATTTATCTAATTTTAAGCACCTAAAAGGAAGGCTTGTTATCAAAGCTACCTGGAAAAACTCTCTTCACAGAGAGCCAGGCAATTCCCCAGGGTGATTCACCCCACCTACCTCGAGCACTATTCTTAGGGTGCAGTGAATCATGCTTTGGAGTTGCTCCACTGACTGGAGGGAGAGCGCAGGCAAACAGCTTATGTTAGATGTGCAGCTTTAGGGTGCCTAAGGTTAGATGAACTCAGTCTCTTCCCTGCTGACAGTTTTAATCTTTCCAGAACTTGCTGCAATGTCTTTTGCCCTTAGCCATAATGATGTGGGACCATTAGTTTGGGACAGGAAGTTCATTTGGTTTATAGATTTTTGGTTCCTTCACAATATTTTGAAAGGTAGCAGAAACCTTCAAAAGACGCTGGGCCATATTCTCTGTAATGCAGAGGAATGTGGATAAGCAGTAATGCCAGGGCACCGGCAGCTTCTCTGCCTGCTCTGGAGCAAAACCTCTGGAGCTGTCTCAGGACTGGCTGATTGGTGCCTTCCTGTCTATGCAAAAGCCATAGACCTATCTTTTTGGGAATAATTTGGTCTCTTGCCATCCATGTGGTAAGCTGAAAAGGTGTGGATGAAGAAGATGCTGCTGTTTTTTCCAAGTGAAATCAGCTTTTTAGTCACCACATCTGTATTTCCTCTCTTATCCAGGGGAAACTCATGGAATTTTACTTTTTTTTTTCCTTACAGATCATCCTTAGCCAAGAACACATTTTATTGTGACAACAAAAGTAAGGTAGGTAGGTAGGACTTCAGTCAAATTATCTACCAGTCAGACTAAGCTCCACCTCAGGGCAGGAGAGCCGTGTGAAATTCCCCATGCATCTACTACATGGAAAATTGAAGAAGATGGCAGGCTCAACAATATTTTTTGTGTACAGGAGTATATGCATAGCTACCCCAGTTAAAATAAACCTCTCAGTGGAGAATGCTTTGTTGGGAAGAGTCTACAGACTGCATGGGGAGATTCCCTGTCCAGAGAAATGGAAGGTCTGCCCTTTCACAGCCTCAGCGGCTACAGCAGACACAGTGACAGGTCTAAGGCAGGACAGTGTTTTTGGGAGAAGCTTCAGGGGATTTGAGATGAAAGGGTAGAAGCTGTTATGCAAACAGCTGTTGCTCCACTGATAACAGGCAATGTAAACAAGAGAGCCATGGACTGTCAAACATCCCATGAGCACCAGGAGTCATCAGGGTATGTGAATGAGATCCTCAGAATGGGCTCACAAAATTGTACCTTTTATGGTAAGCAGTCTAGGTTTCCAGACAAAAGAATAATGGTCCTATGTGAAGACAGACTGACCTAGCAGGTGAATAAATGTATGCAACTACTCTTCTTCAGGGCTTTGAGTATTGAGTATTTCAGAGAGGATGAGAGGGGAGACTGATTAAAAAAAAAAATTTTTAAAGCCAACTGGTGTACAAATACAATGAAATTATAATAGTTTCCAAAATGTCTTCATCTTTATTATCAATAAAAGTGTTCCTAGAACTGTAATCTTGTCACAGTCTGCCCATTCCCCACTGTAATGTTGTCAGGCACAGGCATGCAAGCTCTTGTCCACAGTTCTCCAGTGGAGAAAATGCCTCTTATCTGGCTGGACCACATGGACTTCCAGAGGGGTGTGGACAGCAGCTGGACCCAAGCTGTCTTCCGTTAGCACGAGTCACTCGGGTGCCTGTGCACTCCTCTGGCCAGTGGCATGTGGCAGCTCCTGGGTAATGCTGGCTCAAAACAGCCAGCTGCAGAGGAAGGGAGCAGCAGGGAAGGAGATTGCTATTAAAGTCTTCATAAAGCTTGTATTGGGTTTTATTTTCACAAGAATCTTCCTTTTGATATCACATACAGAAGAGCACATCCTCTACTAAGATGGTTCAGAGAAGCTCCTTTTACTGAGGAAGGTGGTTATTTGTAGCAAGTAGATGAGCGGGTTTCCCCCCACCCCTTATTTTCAGAACCTCTCTAGCAGTGTGAATGCACTTGCCCCCTCAGCATGTCTGTGCATCAGACACTGTCACTACATACCTGCAGGTACACATGGGCTCACCTGGTATTCTTTAACTGAATACATCTGGTAACATGCCCTCAGGTCTGAAGACAAGCTGAATAATTGAGAATGTATTGAGCTTCTTAGCCATGTTGTGCCAATGAATAGTCCTTATTTCAAATTGCCAATCTCCCCTGACGTTTAAAATTCATCTATCCCTTGAAAAGGGTATAAAATTGATGAAAAGTGTCTTGAGAATCCTGAGAAATCCATGTAAGTGCCTCAGTAAAGTAACCACATTACACAAGTGAAAAAGACTATTACAGGAGTTTTCCAGAAAAGATGCTCTGGAGCTTGGAAAGTGAGTCTATCACAGGTGCATCACTGCATCCTATCCTTACTGTATGCATCTATGATTTCTAGATGCATACATCTAGACTGGAGATGGATTCATCTCCAGTCAAAAAAACCCAAGACTGTGGTCCTTTTTATTCTCCTCAAATCTTAATATTCCAGCCACTGACAGGGGAACCAGCTGAAGCAGGCCAAAGCTGCTCCCACCCACACACCTGGATCCTTTTCTGTGGCAAATGTGGCTGCAAAGGAATGTAGTGGCTCGGTTATGACCTGTTATGAAATCAGGATGCATCTGAGAAGCATGGTCAATCTCAGACACTCAAAGAAACTGCTTCCATATCAGATAATGCATATGTAGGCCTTGACTGACACATGTCCGTGCCTGATTCAACATGTATGTTTTCTTCGCTGAGCTTCTTCAAAGCTTTTTAGGTCATGAAAAACATTGCTACAACTTAGGCAGCTGATTTCTTCTGAGTGAATTTTAAAATTTTTTTTTTAAATGTCAGATCTACTCTATACCATCTTGAGCTGAAATGGATGACTGTAGGCTCACCTCGAGAACAGTAACGGGTACATGTGAGTATCAGTCTCAGCAGATACTTCACATCTGAAGTCGTTGTACAGTTTCATCTTGGTAGCTTCTGAAGAAGATCTGGCTTTGGAGGTTTGAGCACTGTCTCCCTCAGAGAGAAGGATCATGAGACACAGAAAAAAGCTTTTCTAACAGTATTTTCCTTGGCTACTCATTTTCAGTGGATCAATTTCCTTGGAGATGTACTTGAATACAAGGGAAAGGGACAAGACAGAAAAGTATGAAAAGACTAAAGGACTAGCTTTTCTGTTCAAATAGTCTTCTAAAACTTTGGATTTACTTATCTTTTTAATTTTGCTCTGTAGATCATTAAGGGTAAACATTTCCAGCACGGCATCTTTATTAAATTAAAGTTACGGATGTATTTGTTAGTGATGATGCATTTGATAATCCAAGGCTGCATTCCTACGTCAGATAAATGGCCCACTCAGCAACAAGATGTTACCCTTTCCTAGAAATTAATCTAGTCATGGACCTTTAAAGAGGCTAGGAATGTAAGGCTCAGCATGCACATACTGGAGTTGATCAAGAATAGTTCCGCAAGGACAGCTTTCATTTAAAAAAACTCACTTGTTTGATATAAAATCTTGACATGGGTTATGGATTCAGCAGAACTTTTTCAATGTTTGAAATTAAAAGCAGGACTCCATTTTCCATCTAATATAGTCTGTTAGTCAACATTGACCATTCTAGTAGTCACTTAGCATACATGAGGTCTAGCAAGAGTCTCCAGTGAGCAGAGGCTCTAGTCAGAGATGAGGCATCCTAGGTGAATGCTTTTCCCACCAGACTAAAGAGTTAGCTTCAATCCACTGGTGGTTTTATTCCATATAAATAGCAACATTCATTTGGATAAAGAAAACTTTTTAGAGTGCCCAGTCATTATGGGACTCACCAGAGAAAAGGAAAGACAGAATTCACATTCCTTCTTGAGTGGTTGCTCTGGGTGTACAGCCTGAAGCCTCAAGCTTCTTGAAAGCTAAGCAGGCTTAGCCCGAGAAAGTAAATTTTATAGCTATAAAGATGGTGGTGTTTTTCTCAGAGCAGTTTGATTTCTGTTTCTTTCCCATTGCAGATCAAGAAGTGACATCTAGGTCAGAACTGCTTTTAAATCAATACGACATTTTAAGGCCTAATTGGTCTGCAATGTGAGTCTGGCTTTGGATTCTAAAGGACCAAAACCTGGGAGGCTTTGCCACCATGAGAAACTATTTCGTGTAATTGTAGAAATCATTCTTCTTTGAAGAGATATAACTTTAAAACAGAACAGGAAACCAAACCCAGCCAGATCTGAGTATGACACAAAACCAGACTGGACTGGTGTTTCCATAACTGTACTTCTCCACCCAGAAATCAAAGGTAATTTATATCGTCAATTTTGATTTGGCTCATTTTTTACTGAAAAGCTCAATACTGTCTAGTCTTTTGGATGAAAAACATGAACATTTGAACACTGCAGTAACAAAAAGGCCAATGAATGTGTTAGAAGGTATGGCTCTAAAAATGTACCACAGCATAACTAACTGTTAACTGATTGGAAGCTCTGAGACAGAAAAGACCCTTGGGCCATTGTTTCAAACTGCTTCCCTCTGGACTACTCCAATCCGAACACAAACTCATGTGAGCTAGAAATGGACAACTATACATGACAGGGCTGTGTGTTCCAAAAATCTCTTTAGGTTCACTGACTCCCATCTAATCCCAGCACAAGAATCTCCCCTTCATTATCTTTGTTCCCTATAGATAGATTTGGCTGCCATTCAGGTAACTATTTTTACTGTTAAAGTGATTAACCCTGCCTACTTGCTGAGCTAAAATATTTTTAAATGTTTTCTGCTTTCTTTACCAACATTTTTAAATGCGACTGAACAGAAATCTCTGGTCAGGCATCTTAGCCTTGAAGACATGCACGGTCTGGTAAAGGAGAAGTTTCCTCCTATTATTTGCATGGGAGCCATACCAAAGTGCAGAAATTCTTAGTGGGTGATAGAATTACACAAAGGGTATTTATTAAAGAAAGTTCAGTGGAAGAGTCACATTAAAACTTCACTCAAATAATCCCTCTTGGAGGGTACTGGAGTTGAAATGCTGCTCAACCAGCAAAATGGTGATCATATCCACTAGGCAATTTATTTGACAACTTTTCAATAGTTTATTTACCACTGATGATACTACATTTATACTTGAGGAAGTATAAATTATCAGTCGTTTTTAGTTTTGCTGCCACAAGCTCACATGGAGTGCTTTTGTATTAGTGCCATAGAAACCTGTTCCCCCTGTGCACCTGACTTCGTGTACCTGGTATACCTGAATGTTATTTGTCATGGGAAATAGAACTTGTATTTCTAAATTGGAGAGCTTGACCATTCTTCATAGAATCATAGAATCATAGAATGGTTTGGGCGGGAATGGATCTTTAAGATCATCAAGTTCCAACCCCTCTGCCATGGGCAGGGACACCTGTCACNGCTATAAGATCTCCCCAAAGCCTTCTCTTCTCCAGGCCGAACAAGCTCAACTCTCTCAGTCTGTCTTCATAGGAGAGGTGCTCCAGCCCTCTAATGATCTTTGTGGCCCTCCTCTGGACCCATTCCAACAGTTCCATGTCCTTCCTCTGTTGGGGACTCCAGAACTGGACATAATACTCAAGGTGGGGTCTCATGACAGCAGAGTAGAGGGGCAGAATCACCTCCCTTGACCTGCTGGCCACGCTCCTTTTGATGCAGCCCAGGATATAGTTGGCCTTCTGGGCTGCAAGTGTGCACTGCCAGCTCATGTTGAGCTTCTCATCCACCAGCACCCCTAAGTCCTTCTCTGCAGGGCTGCTCTCTATCACATCATCTCCCAGCCTGAATTGCTGATGAGGATTGCCCTGACCCAGGTGCAGGACCTCGTACTTGTTCTTGTTGAACCTCATGAGTTTCACATGGGCCCACTTCTCCAGCTTCTCCAGGTCCCTCTGGATGGCATTCTGTCCTTCTGGCATGTCAACTGCACCACTCAGCTTGGTGCCATCTGCAAACTTGCCGAGGGTGCACTCAGCCTCACCAGCAATGTCACCGATGAAGATATTAATTAATACTGGTCACAGTACAGTATTAAACACAAGTTTCTTGAGTGCTTTCTCCATTGAATCTGAACTACAAACTCTCTTTAAATATTACTTCCACAGGGAGAATTTCTGCTCTTAATTTCTGCATGTTCACCTCCCTGCCTAAAACAAATTCAGTGGAGGGCAAATTGTCAGTCTGATCAGATGCTTTGCTTACCTCATCAGCAGCAGTCACTGTCAGCATGGGATAAACAGTTGGTATGACAGCACATTCACAGGGTCTCATGAAAGATTCTGGTCAGCTGAATCAGGAAGGTTCAAGTTTTTCTGCTTTACTGTGGAGATAGCTGGGAGGTGGCAGGAGGAAGTGGTTTTTTCGTTAGAGATAAGGCAAAGGGAGGTGTACATTTCCTCTTCTAGAAGTGCAATGTATAAAGCTGCTAAGGGTTTTGGTTTGGTTTGGTTTTTTTGGGGCAGGTGGGGGTGAGACACAGAGGGGATAGTATAGACAGGCATATAGGACAAATCAGCAAGTAATTGTCACTGCTGCAGTCCCGGCTTGCACCGTAAGCACTATCAGCCAGAAGTCACATACTTTTTTTTCTCAGCTTTGCAGTGGAAATTCACAACTCAGTCTCTTGCCTTATGAAACCCAAATCTGTGAGAAAACCTTTATATAGTACCCACCAAAAAAAAAAAAATCCGTTCGTAAATCAGTAAGCAAGTCAGCTGTTTCAAAGATAGTGGCAACCTTAGACTACATGTGACTGTGGTCTCCTTCATCTAGAAGAGCAGATAATAAAACAAGCAGAAGTACCAGGTGTAACGACAAAGATGGTTGAAGGTGAGGAGCAGCTTCACTAAGAGGGGAGATAGCTAGACAAGTGTGCTTTTCTTTGAAAAAGAGGTTGATGAGGAGGTGTGATGGATACAACCACTTCTGAAAGACAGAGAAGGCAAACAGAAAATTTAATTACTGCTCCTCTGAATAGGGGTCCAAGAGCATCACATGAACTTAACAGGTGGTTGATGTAAAACAAATGATTAGAAAGAATACATAGGTGAACTGCAAAATTCTTTGATCTGGGAAACTGTGAATACTGAAGAGTTATTAGACAATTTCATGGCAGTCAAATCCTGAATAAAAAAACCTGCTACAACTGCCAGGCAGTAAAATCCCTAGACTGCACGTAGAACTAAAGCAATGATAAGCCAGGGAAGATATTATGTAGATGCTAATCAAGTATCTGGGAAAAAAAAAAGTATTTGAAAAAAGTTATTGAGATAATTCCAACTGGGATACCAAATTTGTTAAGGATTCAAGGGATTAGGTTTATTATAACTTTATCTGCAATTTTCAGCTTCACATAGTTATTTACACTTCTACTTTCAAAAATGTGGGGTGGTGTTATGCTTTGGCTTTTTTTGAGAATCATGATAGAAATTTGTGTCTCATGAATATTGCTGGGTTGGGTTGTTTGGTGTTTTTTTTTTGCTTTGTTTAGTTTTTTTTGTTTCAAGTTTCCAGGAGTTCCTTACTCATCTAATAAAAGTTTTGGAAAAAATCTGTCAGAATTTCATCTCCACAAGAGTATGTGAGACTCACTGTCAAATTCTGCTTTGTATAGTACCAAGGCTACACATACTAAAATTACACCAAGTATTTGTCCACATAAACACATAAGGAGATATTCTTCCTGCGTTCTTGTGACCTTTTGCTTCAAAGGTAAACGCAAGCTTAATTTCTAGTATTTCTCATCTTTTTCAGAGGCATTCTAAGAGGCTCAGATTTAAACAAGATTGAACATGTTCACAGCTGAAATCTAAATGGGTTCTGCATCCCTGTTGAAATGTTCTGCTTAAATGTTTGATCCTTAATGCAATCTACACTCTGCTCACAGCAAATGTTCGTCCCAGCTGCTGTTCTTCCCATTAACAGAAAGTGGAAGAAGAATGAAGGTACTGCTCTATCCAAACATGTTGAAGCCAAGAGTTCAGTAGCTGCCATCCAATATGCAGTGGCCTATAATAGACTGGGTAGTTGCCTGCCCATGTATATTCAGAACTCATATTGCATGAAAATAACATTTGCATCGTTAGAAACATTTTCCTGATCATTTAGTCCTTCTAATTTCCAGTCATTCAGATAAGGTTTCCTCCTCCTTTCCATTCTGGAACACTGTCACCAAAAAAGATACACATTTTAAAGAATTTTAAATTTTTTTTTACATTTTACCTAGTGTTTAACCATAAGGGGAAGTTTTGCCTTGGAGTGGAAGTAAAACGAAAGCCATAGGATCATACCAGATTCATTCATCCCTGAATTATAGTAGGTCAGTCACTGCATTTCCACCCAATGCATTTCTAAAACTGTGCTCCCTTCTGCCATTTGTCTATTTTTTCATTCTCCATTACTTCAACAAAGTACTAGTAAAATGGAATTTCTTTTTATTTCCAAACACTGCAAATACAAAAAGCAAAACAAATTTTTAAAAGCCTCTTTCAGATGAAGACAATGATATATGAATTTTTCCCTCCAGCTTTTTAGATAGAGAGTGACGCCAGTACCAAACTATATCATTCTGAATAATTTTCAAGGCAAAAATCCCAATTCCTCCTCTTCAGTAGTACATGAAGAAACATCTGGAATTCATTCCAGGCACTCTCTGTCATAGGAGAGACTATGTAACATGGGTCTTTTAAACTTTGTCCTATTCTTTGATTCCTCAGTTTCTCTCAGTAGCCTCATAGACATTTTAATTCATTTTTGGTCTTGTCTAAGGACAGGACCTAACTGGCAGGAGGCTGCGCAAGCCTTCTGTCTTTCAGACCAGGTTGTTCATGAGAACCCCACTGATGACCCTTATCAGCTTACCTCTTCAAACTAGATGACCCTGGGGATAAGTGGACAGCTAAAATATTCATGTACCAAAAATGTATTAATCCTTCCCTGGGAATATAGGTGGGTTCTTCCCTCTTCAGATTCTTTCCTTTTCCATTTCTTTTGTCTGTTCTTGTGGCCATCCGATTGCTACACTGACTAATACAGTGTATTAGGCAACCAAGAATCTATTTGAGTGTGTACTAAATTACCCAGTGCAGGCTTGTCATTGCAATTGGTCACATTTCTTCTTTTTCTCTGTTTCAGCAAAGCCTTATCTCTCAGCTTTCTGCCACAAGCTTCTTTGAGGTGGGGAGGAAAGGCATGAGAGAACATTCAATCCACACAAAATGAAAAGTGAAAAACTAGGTACACATACAAAAAAAAGAAAAAAACCTCTAAAAGTTAACTGAGGTGATTTGCACAGGCTCTGTAATTGTTAAGCATCAACATCTAATGTCTGGGAGAAATAACCAAGGACACTGCACTTCTGGAAGCGCGTTATGATACAACCACACACAAAGTTTAGCAAAACGGTATTGCTACCAGACTCTATCAATACCAATCTCTTTTGTGAGAGTTATTCCTTTCCATAGAAATAATTAAACACACACAGGCCCAGAGCAAACATAGGCAATTAGGAGGGATATGATGGCCCAGTGGCTAGATGTCTCACCAGGGGATACAGGAGAACAAGGTTCAAGATCCTACTCTGGCATCCATTTAGTTATTTATATGCCCTAATAGACACTATTTATCTACTTTAATAGCACTAACAAGAGATCTCACTTGGAAAAATCTTGTTCCAAGTACCTATTAGCATCACGGTGAGAGTACTCCACTACATTGGGAAAAAGATGCTTTTTATTCTTAAACTGACTCAGAGACAGAGGCTCGTTAGCCATTAGCCATTTCGGTGAGCAGAAGACTGATCTCCCTTCCCTTTGGATTTACTCCCACCAGTAACATTATTTATATTTCATTTACTTGCATGAAAGAAAAAGACTGTTGCCTGCCACTGATGCAGCAAAAAACCTGCATCCCAGCTAGCAGGTCGCCTCGGCTGGGCTGATACCTTTTCAGTAGTTTCTAGAGTATAGATGGAAGCCCAGGACGGTTGCAAATGGACTTTGAAGTCAACAGAAATAGCCTTTGCTTGCGGAGCTCTTCGTCTGCATGGCAGCACCTTGTCTCATCTCTGTCCAGGCAAAACAGCCCTAAGACGAAACAGTCAAGGGTTTAAAAGCTCAGGGTCAGAGTGGAGGGAACAAGAGCTCTGGCCCCAGAACTGAGCTTCTGGAGGAGACTTTGTAACAAATCAGCTTGGCTGAGAAACAATTTTGTGAGGATTACTGGGAGAACAGCTAACAGCAGGATAATTTGATTAGAGACATGGAATTAGATGAAGGAGTGGCTTAAAATAAACTGCTTAGATATTTTAAAGCTATGAGTAATAGGAAAGACTGGGAGAGTGCTCAGGGTGTTTTTTTGTTAGCTTTTCAAAGAAAGCATTCAAGAAGATTTGCCAGCGGTGGAGGCTGTGTGGAGGAGGAAGCCATGCAAGCACAGGGCAGGGGTAACAGGCCCAAAACGGCTGGTGCAGAAGCATCTCTCTTGTGGATGTGTGGTGTGGTAAGGTTTAGGAAATGCCCTGTACAGATGAGAAGTTATTCCAGTGTGGATTAGGAAATCTTTTTCTTAGTTTTAGCAATGCATTTTGATTGCTGTTTACCTCAAACAGAAACCAAACCACCGCTACAGCAAACATTATAATCTTCCAGAAGGCTTCGGGTGGCAGAAAACCCGCATCGTTCCGTATGCTTGGGAAGCGCCTGCAGCAGTAAAAACACACCCCTTCACCTGTGTGTTGAGATAACATGGGTCTGAACTAGCAATGATCCACAATGCCCTCATCTCTTTCTCGAACTGCATCTAAATCCATGGAAAAGCTGTGGCTTGGTTTTCAGTCTGAGCTTGAAATCAGCAGCCCACAGTGGAAACCTCCACATGAATTTGCCCAATCAACCTGCCATGTGCATTAGGCAGAATGGGAGAATGTATTTCTTGTACAAACTTATTCAAGTAAAACAGAACTACTATGCTGATTTAGCTTGACTCTTCAGTAAGAGAAATCTCACTCACCACAAGTCAGAGGATACAGAAAATGTGTCTTTGATAGTGTGTCTTTGATCCTTATTTGGGAATAGAAAAGGTGCCACTAAGTTAACTTAAGATGGTCAAAATGCCCAGCACAGTGCATAGTTGCAACTTACAAAAATTTTAGTATCTCTCTAATATCTGGTAGCTTTTGTGTGGGCTTCCATTTCACTATTGTGAATGCCATTGGAAACCTGCTAGAGAAGTTAGATAGTAAGGCTGTATGTATACCTATCTGCATACATACCAGTGATGGATGGGTCTCTTTGGAATCCAATTCAGCCGTATGGCTTCCTGGTTTTATTTGCATTATGTTGAGAACAAAGGAAAATTTGAAGGTGCATTACTCAATGCATTGCAGCCTAGATTCCCCCTTGTGCCAAATATGGGCAGCTAACAAGTTTTTAAGCTATTATCCTGCAGCCTAATGTAGTTTTTGAGCTGCATGAGTTGCATTGCTTGAGCTAACATGAGGGAAAAATGATGAGTTTCAACCTACTAAGACAGGATCTCTGAGGAAGCAGGGACAGAGTTCAAAATGAAAGAATAAGCTTATGCTGAGGATTGTGGGGGTTTTCTGCCCAGCAAAAAAATGTTTGCACTGTTCATACAAACAACAACCTTAATGGTTGTGAGTGTTGTCACAGCTGTGGTATAGGTGTGCCGCAAAAGCTACTTGCTCTTCGCTCTCCCTAGGGGAGTTTCTAGTCCTGAACTCAACCATATCCTTACACTGTCAGTGAAGAACAACACACTGTAGTGCTGCAGTGCAGGGAAGCATGGAAGTCTGCTGCTTCGTAGCAGACATGCACAAGACCACCACCATGATGGATGGGACTTCAATCAGGCACTCCTTGTATATCCAAGTCCGGCTCTCTGTTACACAAAACCAAGCTGCTGCATTACCCCAGGATTGAATTTGAGCTTCAGTCAGCTCAGCTGTCTGGGTTGATGTTGATTGGGGGATTATAGACCTTTCAACCACTGCCCACCAGCACTTCCCTACCTGCACTGCACTGGGGCCTGATTTGCAACGAGCCTCTTGGCTCAGTTCTCACAGAGGAGAGGTTCTGAATACCTACGGATCCTTTTGACTTCAAGAACATACATTACTGGGAACTACACAATGTTTGGTAAGCCCTAAAGGAGGAAACACTGAATAGGATGTATTTCTCTGTAACATCTCTGCTAATAGCTGTGCATAATATCAGGAGACACATGGGTTTGCTGTACAATAGGTGACTCAAAACTACAGCTAGTTTTCAGAAACCTTAGACTGTGTAGTTGTCAGCTCTCTGTTCCCTCACTGCACTGAGAATTCATCATCCACAACACAGACAACTCTTCCACCTGACATTTCATCTCAAAGAAGGAAAAGCTTCCCATTTTAAATTCTGTGACTAAGTTCTAGTAGACACTTCAGAGCTTTTACTCCTTGAGGTTGCTTCCCATTGTATCCAGAATAATGTGGATTAAATAAAGAGATGGTGAAAGCTGCTTCTCTATTGTGGCAAATCTGTTCTGTAGGCCTCATTAGGCCTTGAGTACACTGATCCTCATCACAAAAGCAAGTTTAAATGCTTAAAAGATTTGCTGACTGTGGATCATTACTACACAACTGTGCTGGCAACACTGCTTTGTACTCTCAGATTTCTGTTCTCCTTGTCCAGATTCCACCTCAACCCTGTAAGAAAGACAGCACATGTCTATACTTTTAACAGTTTTTAATGCTTTTTTTTTTTCTGGAAAAATTCTAATATTCATTACTGTACTCACTTCCCTCTGCATTTGGATCTGTGGAGCATGAGACACCAGATAGCATGCCTAATCCTCTGAATATACAGGAAGAACCAGCACTTCCTCATAGACAGTTTGGAGACTGTTAAATGCCTCTCTTAGATGCTCAACAGAATGATAATTAAAATAATAATCTTTTCCTCCACCTTTAGCTTTAGAAATAGCCTAATAAACAATAAGTTATCGTCTCAATAAAACCAAGAGTGCAAGTACTGGTCTCTCCCAAGTCACCAGCCTGCCTTCACCTACTGCTTTTTCTCTCTGATGATCATCATGCAGTGAGGAAATACCCAGAAGAATGGAGCCAGGTATTGAAAGAACCAGTTCACTGAGGAAAAGACTTAGGTTTTCAGATTTTGGAGCCAAAAAGCCTCCAGACGTTTTGAAGACTTTTTCTATGTACATTTTTGTATGACTATCCTTGCCTTTTTGCCCACTCTCTTCCCTTTAGCACACCCTACCAACCTGTGGGCTGGATTGCTTTATCTTATAGCTGTAGATAATCTGAAGCCTACTGCCTGTCGGCAGGAATAATGGCTGGGTACACCAGTGCCAATTCTGAACCATACTCTTTGTTTCAAGTTCCTCAAGACCTCACATCTCTAACAGCCCTTACAGAAGGTGCTGGATGTTCCTTAGGAGCTTCTTAACCTTTGCTAAATGTAGGCCTGTGCTGTACACTTTGAGGGAAGGGGTGCTTCATGGCATAGCTTCTCCATGGTGCTGTGACTGGCAGAACTGGGGTCCCCAGAGCTACTTGGACCAGCACAACAATTCTGAATCCATTGCGTGTGGAACTTGGAAATTAGGAAACTAAAATCTGCTAAGATTAAACTAATCCAAAGTCAAAAAGATCATGCTGGATTTATTTAGCAAGACATATATACTTTTAAGCCAGGTCTTTCTATACTAATTTGGCTTCATTAATCTCCAGGAAGGTCACACTATTGCAAGCTTTCCACTGATTTCTTCTTTATGGTATAAATCCAAGACAATGTAGAACAGGATGAAATCTATTCAATAATTAAGATTCATCTCTTAGACACATTTTATGCATATAGTTAGCTAAATGCAATGAACTATCTATTGAATACATGTAAGTGTTTGTAAAAATCAGAGGTAGATTTGTAAGATTATGATCTAATTTATGTACTGTGGTATGAGCACTGTCACCGATGCAACAAATCTCCTTTATGTACTTTCACCAGAGTACAATGTGACAGAATCTGGGCTGCTCCTCAAAAGAACCAAGAGAGAGTTAGAAACCCCTGGGATGGAGTTAGTTGCTGGAAGGACTGTCTGTGCCATATAACACACTACACATGCAGGTGATCCCGCTGGTTTTTTTTTCCTTGCTGTGCTGATACCAATGTCTCAATTTGCAGTTTAGGTGAAAGATGAGATTTCCAGAACCAGACAGTCAAAACTGGAAGGTCAAAAGTTAAGCAAAAGACTGAATGTTCATAAGTACAGGGAGTCCACACGCACCAGACGTCTCAGTTCTGAAATGCTCTCTTCCTGTTTAGATTACATAGAAATACAACTCAGTGCAAATTAGCACTTCTCTCAGATAAGATAACACTCCTTTGAGAGCAGGGATACTGTGTCAGGAGTTAGCTGTTCAGAGTCCAAATGTTCTTCCCAAATGCTTCCAGGGATTCAAATCCTTCCAAACCTGTTTGGACAATATAGGTATTTCATTAACCTTTGCTTGTTCTGCTGAAGATAAAATTCAACTCAGAAAGAACCTGGTTTTATCCTCAGTTGAGGATTAGGTCATTATCTGGCACATCCCTGAGGTGTGTTACTGCCCAGGTCCATGGGTTTCATCACTGTCTGGTGATCTGTTATGGCTCATTCCTACACCATAGCACTACTTTACACTGATCCCACAACCATTTGTTAGAGCTGTAGGGCAGAGCCTGAAGCAATCCCATGCAGTGTGATAGGTGTGAAAGATAGAGGTGCAAAAGAGGGAGAACCCAGAGGAATATGTATATCTCCTGCCTACTGTGTGAGTAGCAGACATGAGATGGAGGCTAGACTTCAAAATCATGACACTGGGGACTTTCAAAATCATGACACTGGGGACTTTCATGAATCCTGAGAAATTATATGGCTCCTTCTCACGTGTTTTTCCTTTTTAGCCAAGTACTTTGTTCAGTACATCTGGGAAACTCTCTCCAGAAATACCGTAATAAAAACTTTGCAGCTTGTTCTTTTACTCCATTAAAGTAGTAGTTATCCATCTCAAAAGTCTTGGCCTTGGGGCATTTCTGGTCCCCACCCTCAGTCTCTAGCAAAGTTTCAGACACAGAATGGGCTGCATTATTCAACTGATGGGCTTTGTCACCCATTTTCCCAAACAGCTTTTACAGTAACTGGTTTTACTTGTATAGTAAAAGCTAAAATAAAAGGTTGCATTTATAGCTCATTGCATCACCAACCACAGCAGCAGGCCCCATTAACGGCCACCTAGCTCAGGGAGAACTGCAGCCCCGAATGCAAATCAGTTAAATGAGAAGGGCTGGCATCTAATGGTAGATAAAATTATTTGACATTGTCGAGGTCACAATTTCCTGTCTGTTTTTGAAAGATACTGCTATCAAATTTAAAAGACGTAAAAGGTCAAGTGTATCATTTTAGGAAGTACAAGGTTAAGACGAGGACAAGAGAAGGTGATTTAGCTGCTCATTCCTTAGGTTATGATTTTCATTGATTACTCTTCCATTAACTCACAGAACAGATGAGAAAGAACAATAGCTGTTTGTTTTCCCCTTACACCTGTCTCTACTGCATAGACTCGGCAGGCTATAATCCAGCTTCAAGTAAAGGAACTTGGCATGCCTCTGGTGAGACAAGAATTTTATAGGCGTCTGTGGTGATGGGGAACAAAGTTCAGAGATTTCTCACCAGGAATGAGTCAGTTGTGGAAATCATTTTCCCTCGACACCTGAAGCTTGGTTGGAACCAGTAACAGACAATGCCGATGTCATAGTTCAAGTGCAGAACATCAGTTAATCTCTTATCAGGGAATTATAGCTGTTGCAGAAACAGGGAGTCACCAGGTGAGAGGAAAGTGCTTCTCACAAGTTGGATACCAGAACATTATTCTCTTACAAATTCCACTTTTCAGTGTGAAATACGAAGCAAAAAAAATCTGTCTGTAGATATATTTCCTTTGAATTAGATCAAAATGTAAGCTGCTTTGCAGCGAGTCTCACACAACATGCTTTTCTGAGACAGAGTTTTGCCTGTGTCCTTTTCTTTTTGAGCTGGTAAGATTCAAAACCATGCATGCAGTTCATGTTTGCTCTATTCTGGGGAAAAAAATCAAGGCAGGAACAACACAAAACAGTGGCTATACCTGTGGATAAAGTGGATAAATTAGGCCATTGGAAAAAAAAAACCTCTGCCTTTTCAGAGATGCTTTGTGATAGGGACAGTCTGATTAGCTGATCTACATTCCTATCCATAGCAAGATGACTTAAACATTTTTCCTCTGACTTTGCGTTTGCTTGTATGTTTTTTAGCTATCTGGCTGGATCTCTGCTGAGGTACCAATTGCTGAAGGGGGAGACTACTGGGCTGTCTCAGCACTGTACTTTGGGTTTAGGCTGCTGGAGGATCAGATAGCTTCTAGCAAAACTGTGAGGCCAGACCTAGTCTTCAATGGCATCTTGAATCCACTCCCATTAGTGATGGAGCCCTGATCTTTTTAACGTGATGGCTGTTCTCAGGACAAGGCTGATCTCAGAGCCTGCACTGATATGTTTGAGATGTGCTGTGTGCTCACAACTGGGTGGGAACAAACTGTCAGAGCACATGAGGCACCATAATCAGCAGGACATGGTTTAGACACTTTCAAAAGTCCCGACCCCAAAGCAATCTGTTTCACTAGCATAATTCAACCCAAGCAGCTAAGCAAAAAATAAAATTTAAAAATTCACACACAAATTAAAACTGTTAAAGAAAACTAATCTTAAAAATAAACAGACAAACCAGAAAGTAAACAGAATTTTACCCACAAAAGAAGAAAGTATTTGAGTTCTGTGACAATTCACTATTGCCATTGATTTTACCTGATACACTTTCAGGTACTCTGTTACTGGATGGCTACAGAAAATCCCAAGACAAAGAGTTGTAGATGCATCTCTCAGTGAAGGTATTGCTTTGTCCTGAACTCTTGCATTGTTTCTCCACATCACAGAACTCCAGAGTGTGAAATTACCAAACCTGCAGGTATCTGTAGTCCAATAAAGTGGGCACAGCATCTCTTAGGAGCATTGCCTTGAACCAGAACTAGAAATGTTTCAACATAAAGTGCACTAAGGACTAGTGATGGCAGCTCTTTCCGTTTCCTTCAGAAAATCTGGAGACTCCTTTATATAACAAATACTTCAGTTTCACTCTGAAATAATCTGCTCTGTATTGGCTTCTATTTTTCTATTACAATAACCAAAACAGCTGCATGAGGCAAAAGAAAGAATCGTTATGGCTTTGTCTTGTTCAAAACAGATACAAAAAATCGCTGTGAAAACCATCTCTCAATGGCTGATAAAAATAGAACTGCAATTTATGCTCCCAAATACTACCTTTATCTTAAGGCTCTTAAGGAGCATTTTCAGTAATAATGGCTGATTTAGATGGATTCCCAGGGTGCTGGATCATTGCCGATGACATTAATGGTTTAAGGCTCCCTGAATTTTGATTGATTGCTGTAATCTGCAGAAACTATTTCAGGACATAGATTTATTATTATTAAGCCTATAAAATGGTGTCAGGGTCAAAGCAAGCTGATGATTTGTGTTGTGATGCAAACATTACACAGGAGAAGATGAAATCTTTTAATAAACGTGAAATTCAGGAGAGAACAGTGTTTCATCTTCTTTGAGGAATCTGTGGCCAACCAATACAGATTACAGCAGTAGGGAGTGTGTATTTAGGCTAAGTTTGCACTCCAAAAAATAACCTTCAACAGCACGCTCAGCCCATTGAGTGTTATTCCATCCAGTACTTGAGATATTTTGTGTGTTTCACTAAGTTAAGCCATCCTTACCTCCCCTTCCTCATTCTCTGTCAAGAAAAGCTGATCTGATGTTTTCGATTTAATGAAATATTGTGAACCTAAACCCCTCTAATAGCACACAGAATTACAAAAACGTTTTTCTAGGAGAATTCCACCGCACACACATACACACACTCCCTCCGCAGCACTCCTAGCTAAAGAAGAGGGGCCCTGAACTGTGACTCCCCTGAGAACATCATGGTTAGAGGCTGTAAATGAATCTAGAGATCACTGGGTTTTTTCCGAACTTCTTGTGTGCTCACAAGCAGAATGACAGCAGCTAGTATGAAAAACAGGATTATAGCAAAATGCTTCATGGCATTGCATGGAAGAGATGCAAAAATATCCTTGTTTGCTCTATCCCTTGTGACTGGATGAAAAAAAAACCAAACCAGTAGTTGTACCCAGTACTAGTAATACAGCCACAAAGAATGAAAGAAAGACATACTCTCAAAAATGAAGTATCACATAGAATGCTAGAATGGTCTGGGTTGGAAGGGACTCCAAGGATCCTAGAGCTCCACCCCCCTGCCACAGGCAGGGCCACCAACCTCCAGGCCCGGAACTACACAAGGTTGCCCAGGGCCCACTCCAGCCTGCCCTTGAACACCTCCAGGGACACGGCACCCACCACCTCTCTGGGCAGCCTGTTCCAGCACCTCACCACTCTTTCTGTAAAAAACTTCCACCTAATATCTAATCTAAACCTTCCCTCCTTTAGCTTTAATCCATTCCCCTTTGTTCTGCCATTGTCTACCCTTCTAAAAAGTTGATTCCCCTCCTGTTTCTCTGCTCCCTCCAGGTACTGGAAGGCTGCAATGAAGTCCCCCTGCAGCCTTCTCTTCTCTAGGCTGAACAAGCCCAGCTCCCTCAGCCTCTCTTTGTAGGGGAGGTACTCCAGCCCTCTAATCATCTTCATGGCCCTCCTCACATGAATGTTTGGCCGTACCCCATCCTGCTTGATAGGTTATTTATGCAAGTGAATACCTTCAGGTAAAAGTTTATTTTCTGCAGTTGACAGAACATCTAGTGCAGCCCTGGGCAGTGCACAAAATCTGATAATTCATTTATTCTGGTATTTCTAATCAATTAATGATTTGAGTAAGAGACTGCCACTAAGCTTCAAAACCCATGATACTTATTTCAGGCTGGGACATTTTTCTTCCTTGTGACCTACTATGTCCAAAACCATTGCCACAGTCCACCATGAGATCAGCAAGATGCAAAACCAGAAGGAAAAAGCTGTCTTGGTCCCTGCAAGCTTACAAATTTTATTTAAAAAGTGGGAAGAAGTAAAGAAATATGATACAGGGAAAATAAGTAAAGTACTTGGGGCATTCCGTTGGCCATCATGTTCCACAGTACGTTGTGCTTTTATGTAAATATTTGTAACCAACTGCTAAGTTTTATGTCATTAGGCAGTGTTCACCACAGTTGAGGCAGGCTAGTGGAATAGTTGGAAAGAGGAACATGCAGGGCAGGGAGCACAAAGGCTACTGCGACAGGATATAGGTGTGACCAAAAGCCAGAACTGCTCAGCTTGAAAGCAACCTTCCAGAACATAAGCAGTGCTGGCATGTGAGGCTTAGTAAATGGTCGTGTCAGGAGTCTATGACAATTTCTCCTGTTCCTGGAAATATGGCTGCTGACTGAGAAACCCTGGAAGATTAAACAGTGTCTGATAATGGGAATCACAGAGGTGGAGGGAGGAAAGGAAGGGAACTCATGTCTGGGTGGACTTAAAGGTGGTGGTGACTTAAAGGAACCTTTCACACTGGTTGCCACCAGCCAAGTGGATAACCATAGTTTAACAATTCCTTGTAGGCCAAGATAAAGCTGCCAAGTAGAGAGGAGCTGACACAAAGTTATCACTGAGTATAAGGCTATGCAGGCTTTCTCCTGGCTCTTCTGTAATTTGCTTTCAACAGGAAAAAAGGCTAGAAAATGGGAGACAAGTCTGAAAAACGCAGTAAATAATCCAGTGAAATTAGAATATAAAAAGGTAAACAAGTTGATAAAATACTTTCTCTGTGAGGACATTCAAAAAGAATTATTTCTGCTTTTTCAAGTGGTAATAGTGTGAGGACTACAGAAACCTTTCCGGACTCTAAGCTTGATTTTTGCCCTGGTTTTCTAAGGCAATGAAGACTATGTTGTTCATCTGCTGCCTTACATTATCTTTTAGAGTGGTTGGTTTCTACCATACTTAGAAGGGCAGAGGCATAGACTTGAGCTGATTTTGGATTTTATTTTTTTCAGGGAGATGCTTGTTATAATGGGAGTGGTCTTCACTCTCTTTAAGGCAAAAAAAATGTACATGCAAGTATATGTGATTTTCTAGTTATGCATGTGTAGATTTCTATATAAAAACTACATAGCTTTATCTATGCAACTGTAACCTACATTTATAATTACAATTATATAACTGTGCATATATACACGCTACATATATAAATACACACCTGCTTTTTTTTTTTTTTCCTGAATAAACTCAAATATTAGCCTGATAAACACTCTGACCTGATAAATGCTAAAACATTTCCAGAGGCTCCAGGTAGCTGCAGGGCTGGCTGGAACTTTCTAGAACCTTGTTTCTTCCTTTGCTTTTGGGTACTGTGCTGAGGCTGTGCAGAGCTTATCAGTGGCTTTCAGATGCTGTCTTCTTTCTTCACATGTTATGGAACCATGATAATTTCTGCATCTGAACCAGCAAAGCATTAGCTAATTAAATTCCCCCACTTCACTGTTAGTTCACCCCTCTGCATTACAGCCAGAAGAAGGCATCTGCTTCTGGCTGCAGATGAATTTGGTAGCAGAGCATTGAACAGATGCCAGATCTTTTGAGTCACAACCCAACTAAGTAGCTATTTTAGCAGTTTAGCTCAATGCAAAAACCGTTCAGCATTGCTGATAAGATTCTTGAAGAATGTTTGGAAGCAAAAGGTAATATTTGCAAGATTGAAGTGCATTTCCAAGGTTACATTCCCAATCTTATGAGCAGGAAAGGCAAAGCAAGAAGGCTGTGGTTATATCTCTTTAAGGAGATGGATGGCCCACACTTACATTCTTCCTAATGCCTGGGCCATACCCCAGTGCATTCCTGGGGCCACCTCCTAGCTATACATCATCCTGGAGGCACTGCTGTGTGGAGGAGTTAGAACTGAGGTCCTTTGAGTGACAGAGAGACTGTTCCTGAAAACCAGGGATGAGCAGGACTGTCACTGTAAGTGACTGCCTCTGCAAAAGACCCAAATGATTTCCAGTAAGCAAGCCACACAGATTCCCAGAGAGAGTCAATCAATAATATCTTTGGGTTTACCATAACTCCCTCCGCCATATGCCTTCTTTTCCATTTTGGTGTATCAATTTCAGGTCATGGAAGAAAGCCAAAGATTAGGTTTGAGAATCTGCTAAGGAAGGGACCTATCCCTGGCTCCCAGAAACATGCATACAGCACAGATCTGGGGTGACCTCATGGGCCAAGAGCCGCCTCACTGTGGGGCACAGGACCCTGTCCTGGGTTCAGCTAGGACAGAATTAATTTTCTGTCTAGTAGCTAGTGTAGTGCTGTGTTTGAGATTTAGGATGAGAACAGTGTCGAACCGTAACCGAACCCAGGACAGACTCTTTGCAGGACACCCCTTCCTTGCAGGACTGGCTCTGAGTTGTGCACAGAAGAGTCTGTGTTCCCCTAAAACAGCAGAAACATTGCTGTCCAAATCTGGAGGTAACATTGCACCTGTGCAATAGCAGGACCATGGGGGAAGTGAGTTCCCAAGGGTGGACATTCTTTCCTGCAGTGCCTGGACAGCTACACCTTCCTCCTAAGGCAGCTGGGAGACAGGTGACCTGGGAAGAAACACTGGTCTACAAAACAAACAAGCGTTTAATGGGAAGATGGGAATAGAGCAAGGAGTGAGGAAGCTGGGAGACAGAGGAGCTATCATCAGCCATCCACCTTCATTTCTCATGTGTGAAGATCTTTGGTACCAGACCCAAAATATTCGGATAAACAAATTAAAAATCCAGTCACTGTTGGTGATGGGACCTACA
This sequence comes from Zapornia atra, assembly GCA_013400835.1. Taxonomy (NCBI): domain Eukaryota; kingdom Metazoa; phylum Chordata; class Aves; order Gruiformes; family Rallidae; genus Zapornia; species Zapornia atra. Next base: position 80,316 of record VZTU01017462.1, on the reverse strand, counting down.
TAGTGAAGAGACCATTCTCTGTGGGCTACAGGAACAAAGAAAGCACATCTGGAGCAGAGCTGCGATAATGGAGGGCGGACTACCAGGCGCTATGCAGGCCCCAAGGCCATGTGAAGCCTCAAGCACAATCTGGATCTTAAGAGGTGTTTCTGGGTGAGTTGTGCAGCCACAGAAGTACAGACAGGTCTAGCAGGCCCGGGACACATGTCCATGGCAATCAGACCAAGAGCAGAACTTTGTCCTTCCTCTCTCAGAAGCAAACTGCTCTGGGTGCCCTGGCTTATAGGTATCTGTCAGACTTGCTGTGATCTCACTTTACTGAAAATTAAAGTGGCCAGAAAGCAAATGTTTCCCAAGCAGTGCAAAAGAGGAGATGAATTTTAATGCTGCACCTTATTTTGGTTTTCCTCTCCAAGCTCGCCCTTACTGTTTCCTAGCACTAGAAAAGGTACAGCTCTCCCAGGAGGGCAATTCTTTTTCCATGCAATATCTGAAGATAAATAAATTAGCCAGTGAGTAAAGCAGTTTCTGCTTTTCTTTGCTGGAGTGGAAGGACACCATCACTTAACAGCTTTCTATAGTTCAAGTCAACCTTGCCAAAGTATCTTTGCTCCATGGATAAAGGTACATCTGCTTTACTTGGTCTAAACTCAGGCTTTTCTGAGTAAAGTTCAAGGAGAATTGATCTGTCTCCATTCATGCCAAAATGAGGTACAGACTTTTTAATTGCACATGTAAACAATTAACAAGGTTTCTAATAAAGGTTCAGTGCAAGTCATGTGGTTGTTTCAGAGTCATATCTGAATTATTTCTTTGTGAAATGTAATCTGTGTCAAGTGCCCTTGGGCAGGGAGCCACTGTAAGCAAGTTGTCTAGTTTACCTTGTTCCTTTATCAAAACGCCTTACCCCAGTAACCAGTTTTGCATTTACCTGCAAGATCTATGAAGAAATACAAAATGGGCTACAAGAATAGACAGACTTGATAATCATCTAGGTGGAATGAGTAATTCACGGTTAATAACTTATCCAATTAAGTCAGCCTATTTTTCTGCTTCCAGAATGTCCAGAAGCATACCACAATACCCCTCTCATTTACTCTTTATTTGCATTTTTCCAATTGTTACAAGACTGGCTATGTCCTATGACACGCCTCCCTCCTGCCCCCCTTCCTGCCAGCAGGACACCTTTAAATGGCTCTTCTTTCCCTCAAGATTCTCTCCCCCTCTCTGGTCCTCAGCGACTCCCCTTTGCACACTGAAATTAATTCTTCGGTCTCCTCTTTGGAGCTCCTTGGGGTATTTTAACCAGAGCCTTCAGTAGTTGGCTGGTACTGGCCTCGGGGCATTTTTTTCCCTATTTTCTGACTGAATGGTCCATAGTGAGGGCAGTCCAGAAGCAGTTCCAATGAAGAATTAAAGCATCTTTGAAAAATTTTAAGGCCATACAGGCTTCTTGCTTGAAGAGTATTTCCTGAAAACAAAGTCCTAATAGTCAGCATTACCCTCCTCCTTCTCCATATGAATGGGCACTTTCCCAGAGGATACATCTTGTTTAGGGTGTACTGGAAGTTTCCTGGCTGATATAGCCTGCAAACTGATGCCCACGGGCAAACTTCTAAGCACAGACAGACATCTGCAGCAATTGGTCCACGCAGAAGTGTCCCACTCATGCACATGCAGGACCACTGCCGTGCCAGGATGACAGCATAAAGCTCTGGAAAACTTTTCCTTTTTTCTAAATGTCAGTCTGATACATTTAAAGTATTCCAGCTGTATATTATTGGTTGCTCTGGAATTTTCTGTCATCACTTCTGTCAGTGGCACAAAATATGCAGTTGTCTGTGAACCCGTCACCGCCGCTTTGTCTCATCTCTCTGCCAAAGAAAGGAGAAAGTTGGAAGCCTTCTGCCCCAGGAACCTACAACTCAAGCATGCTGCCTCCCTTAGACTTGCTGATGCACATACAGATTTTCATTGAAGGCAGGTGAAACAAATACAGGGAAAGTGTTGCTGTGTTCCCACTAAGCTGTGGTACTGCCCAGAATGAATAATACAATTCATTACCATGCTGGTACCACCCCAGAAAGCAAAGACGACAGCATGGCAGCTGGCATATAAAATCAGTTTTAAACGCCTGGCCCAGCAGATACACAGGTAATGCAAAGGTGGGTGGACAGACAGACAGACTTATTTTCAGTGTGTCTGAGACTTGCATTTAAGGCTGATGTTTGTGTGTATTTGGTCTAATATATCTGTTCCACATGACGGTGAGGCAAAATCTGGTGCAGCCAACAACCAAGCTGCACTGAAGTTTATTGTGATATGAACGCTAAGAAAGAAGAGATCTGGGTAGCTGGTGAAGATTTGTAATGGGGAGAGATTGCCCTTCAGCTATCTATCAGATTTTAAATTTCCCTGCTTAAAATGCACCCAACCTGAAATTGGAGTCTCTTAGTGAAAGCGATTACACACAGTTGCGTAACTGTCCTCTGTCCCATTCTTCTGCATTTTTTTTCCCTGCCGTTTCCATGGAAATGGGAGTGAGAAGGTCAGGCATATGGTATAGGCAATTGTTTTAAAGGTGCTTGAAAGGCATTGCTATTCTCTGATCTCTTTTTTTTTGTTGTTTTTTTCTGAGAAGGGAAGCGGAAAAGACAGACAAACACTTTTTGTTATTTTTGGTGGTATTTAATTTGAATCTGTAATCCCAGGAAGCCAGGAAAGGCCTTTTTACTTCCTTCTGCAGCTAGGAAGAAGACTGTTCCTGGGGGAAAGGGATGCAGTGGGCAGCTCTGGTATCTGTTCATGAAAATATTATCATGGTCCTGTCATGTCCTCCCATGCTGTGTGGCACTGCTATGCAGTGCCTAAAGCCCCAGTATAAAAGAAGGACTCTATACATACTGGGGAGGGGAGCCTCACATAGATACAAAAAGTCTATTTGCCCATTATGAGACCAGAGTGCTGTTGGCCTCAGGGATATTTTGGACTAACTACAGTTGCATTTGGAAAGCACTTTGAGATCTACCACTCAAAATGGCTCTAGATGGAAAGCATTTGCCTTGTTGCTACTATTAAGCAGAAGTAAGATAAAGTATTGGACTGCTCTCTTTTGATGATTTTCTCCTATTTTATTGTCGCGCTTCTAGCTTCCATTTCCATGGAAACAGGGCTAAAGAGGCAGTTTGTAGCGATGTGCAAGCTATGGTTGGGAATGACACATGTAGATTTTAGCTGCTAGATGTTGGCTGATAGCTATAAAAATGAAGGCATAATGCAAAAGGAATGGCAGGAGTGAAAGGGATGGACAGAGGGAATAAGGCCCACAGATTTCAAAGCTGATGAGCACTCCTCTTCCCCAGTAAAGATGATGGACATTTTGTTTTTTCTCTCTGTGTTACTACTTTCATTTTCTAGGCTTGTGCTTGGTCCTGGCCTCTTTTCTATTACTTCTGTTATAATTAGGTAATATTTGGTTGCCATGGTGCCTGAAAAGTCCAAGAAAACCTGAGGCTCTCCTGTACTAGAACCATGCAAAGCTCGAGCAAGAGACGTTTCTGTAGTGGGAAGGAAAAAATAGAAAGCACAGGAAAGGTAAAATTATTTGGCTGTCGTCACACACAAATGTTGGTGTTGGAGTTATTACCCAAAGCTTGTTGCACAGCTCCTGTCTGCTTGCTCACTGCTTGCTGTGCCGGTGCTGAGGGAGACATTCCTTTGCCACGTTTCTCCAGTGCTTTCTATGCTCCTCCTGAACCTGATATTTCCTGCCAGAAACTGCCTTTCCTGCCAACATATTTGAGTTGCTCTTCTGAACACCATGCCTACAGCTGTGTACAGACCAAGTCTTCATTAGGTCTTTTACCTGTATTACCGTATTCCTTCCCCCAACAGTGCTCAGACAGAACACTGGCTCTGCTAAACCCATCTTTCCTTCTTCCTGGTGAATGCTAAACCCTCACATGTCCACCCAAGCCACATGTAGTCCTTCAGAGACAAGTTACTCCTGTGATTTTATTTTTTCCTGGAAGCTCCTGATCGAACTATTCCTCCTCTTTAAAGTAGCGAGGCATTGTAATAACAGGGCAAGTCTCTCATCTCCAAATCACATTTATGGGTAGTTCACCTCTGAATTGCTCAGCCTGATATCACTCGGGCTGCTCCACCTTTTCACTGAATCCTATGGCCAGTAGCTTCCTTTGCTATCACAGGTGTGGTCTGGAATTTCTTCTTTGCAATGATGTACCCTCGTTAGGGGCCACGAGTCTCCAAAGTACACACTCTGTTTGAATGGAAATTCATGATGGAATTATTACATTTTAATTAATTTTAAATAGAGTCTTTTGTCTGAAATATATGATATTGAATGAACAAATCTGTTGCCTTATTGGCAGATATTGATTACTGAGCGAAGTATTCAGGACCAGTTACACTGGGTCACTGAGTTATATGACTTCTAACTCACCTGCATTGCAGGAAGACAAGTGCTGTTCCAGAGAGAAGGGACACAGGGTGAACAGACCAAAGGCAAGTCTCCCTAAGAAGGACTAAGCTAATCTTTCTGATCATGTGGGAAAGGACTACATTTCGGCCAAGTAGAAGGGGGTAATTGTGTTTTGGAGTCTTTAGTGCATGCGCTAAAGGCTTGATCAGGCCCAAGAGAGATGAACTACATTTTGTCTCCTCTACTACAAAAGCACAGAAATAGCGGGATGAAGGGCATTGCTGTGAAAGCTGCTCTTTAGTGAAAGGTGTTTGAAAGCGTGCGATTATGAGGAGAAACACAAATGCACCACCTGCAGCCAGTGTGCTTGTCCAGATTTTCTGCTTGGACGCTCTCAGCCCCAAGTAAGATGCAAATCTCACCATGTTTGTGTGTGTGTCCACCCTTTATTTCTTCACTGAACTCTCAGGATGCGTGTATGACTCTTTTCAGTTTATGAATGGGAAGACTGAAGCACCCCAAGTATCCAGCCAAACCCAGAAGTTTGTTGCTCTGTAACTACTTGAACAAGTAAGTAACCAGCCTTCCTCTCGGTGCTCCGGAGGGATTGGTATGCATAATGATGGGACAGGCAGCATAAAATCTCCTAAAGGCAAATACGCTAAGAACCTCACACATCAGTGCATCACACCAAAGAATTAATTTGGTTTATCACAAAAAAGTTCTAGTGTGTTAGATTTTTCCTTTTTGTTTGTTTCTTTTGTTTTATTATTTATTTATTTGCACTAGGGCTCTTTCAATTGTTTGTTATTCTTCTTTATATACTTGCCAATAGGAGGAGAAGCACAGAGTCATTCAGGGTATTTTATACTACAGGGAGAATGAATGAAGGGATGTAAATTCAGTTTATGATATAGCACTATTCCTTTTGTACCTTGAAACTCAACAGAGTAACACATCTTTTCTGCGTGTTAACCTCTTCTTCCTTCTTCAACCTACCACAAACCCCTTCATGGGATCACAGCTGAAGTGTACCCCACAGGACTGCTGCCCCTTCCTTGGGGCACCAAAATGACGATGAAGAATTTATAGCTTAATCCAATGAGGACTGCTGTCACTGGAATTCACGCTGTCCCAAAATCTTCCCTGCAGGAAAAATCAGGCTTAAACATGTAAAAGGAAACTAAAACAGAAGGCATGGAAAAGATTATTAGATTCAGACCTCCTCCAAACATTCCCCAGACCACCAAATGAATGTGTCAAAGGCAGGGAGTTTTCTCAGCTCTGCCTTTGCAGCAGCTAAATTCCTTCCCACACGCCCCAGACTGTCCAAACCTCTACCTCCACTTGACATCCCTCAGTGCTCCCCAGTCTCTACAGAAATCAGCTTTGCACAATGTCAGTGACTGGTAGACACGTGCATCAGGCATCCCTGGCACTGCAGAAGCTCTTTCCATGTAAGAACAACCACAACGAGAGCACATGAGAGGATATGTTTCCCCTTCTTCCAGATTTCAGCACATTAACAGAGCCAGGCATCAAAGAAGTGCTGAAAGAAATCAGAGTCACCACATGTAAGTCAAACCCATTCCAGCCATAGCTGATGAAAAATACCTATGAACACCATTACTGACAGAGTGTGTCAACACTGCCATGACGAAGGTGGCTCACTGGTTCTCCTAAACCAGAGCTTGGCATCTCCTGGGAACACTTTTTAGCCCTGATTGATCCTATAAATTATGCTTGGCTTCAAGGCACTTCTGAGTAATGGGTTTATGAAGTAACCAGAGAAATATCTTCTTTAACAGCTTTTGACCACCAGGCAAGCCCCAGAGACTAACTCATGGTATCACAAAACATTTGGTAACACTTTCAGTTTAGCATCTACCTATAGTCTAGAGAAAACATCTGTGCTTGCTCATGGGATTTGATACACACCTCAGTTCAGAAATTGTTTAAGGGGTTGAGGAAGGAACTTTTGAAAGAGATTGGTTCTGATTAGCACCAAAATAACAGGAAGGGGGTGAACTCTGGGCAAAGACCAAATGGAAGTAATAAAAAATACCTAAGTAACAAACATTGTAGAAGGGCAAAAAAACCTCCCTCATGACATGCCTCTACATCAAAAGAGTTTGCTTCCACAGCATCAGAATAGATTACAATTCAGCAGGGTGTCTAATTCCTCCTGGCTGTTTTGCCTGAGCTAAAGACTGAGCATTAGATGAGCATTAGATTCAGCCAAAGAGCTGTGAGCCCAGAGTGCTTAGCTTCTAATATCAACCTCAAAATGCATTTAACACCCCACATCTGGAAGCAGGCAAGAAGAAACAATCCTATGACAGCACACATGAGACTTTTATTCCACTTGTGCGGACTGTTCTTCACTGCCTCACCATGCAGCAGATGTGCCACAGGGTGGTGAAGCAAAAGGTTCAGGGAAATCTAGATGACTTAATCATTTTGTCTATGCCTAATGTAGATGACTTCATCCTCCAAAATAACTGAAGCCAGCAGAAATTTTTAGTAAGCAAGAAGGCGCCCAAATACAGTGATTACAAGACAAATGACATTACATTTGTCAGATAAGTTTTCTTTCTTTTGTGCTTCCTTAAAAATGTTTTTTCTTGTAGTCCCAAGACTTTCTATAGAAGAACGTACAGGAAGTTATAAGCAGGAGGAAAAACCCTTCCTTCAGGAAAGTTATACTTTGGATGACTTTCCAGTTATTCCAATGGTACAAATTGTACTCCTTTTACTACCTTAGAACCTTGACCAAGTTTCTTTATCTTACACTGGAAAAATCACCAGGGTTTACGTGAGCACACGTGAATAAAAGACAGTATTGCAATTAAGCTGTGTTCAAATGTTTTCCTTCTTAGCATGCTCAATGAGAAATAAAAGCAAAAGGTGAAGAGAGGAGAATGTCCCAGAAATGGAAATGCTCACTCTTAATGCTTGCACTGCAGCTGGCAACGGAATCAGGAAAAAGTTAGCTTTGGGAAAGAATAGAAAGGATTGGCCCAGGTAATAACCAGGAGCCTGCTATGAATCCTTCACCATCCTGCATTTGAATCATTCCAGCTTTCTGTCACATGCACATCTCTGGTAATTTTTTTTTAATGAATGAATGAATGAATGACTTATCTGAAATGTTTCCTCCAATAGATTTCCTAGTTTAAATATTTTAAAATTGATTAAACTTCTTTCTACTTGAAGAACTGTATCCCTGCATTATTAAAAACTTTCCTTGCTCTTCTCATTTATCTTTATTTCCTTATTTAGGTCATCAATTTGGGAATTTTTCCTTTACTCCCCCTCCCCCCCATTTAAATATGAATCAAACTGAACACTTAGGGAGAGAAGGATGATACCATATCCCGTGCAATCTCTCTCAAAATTTATCAAAGATCTTGGTTAGTCAAATGTTGGTCTTTGCCAGGAGTCAGCACACTGCTGGGATAATTTATGGAAGTTCTGGAAACACACATAATGGCAGTAGGATTTGACCACTGCATTTGTTCTGTGAGACCCCTCACAAAACCATTTATCTAAAATAGCAGATCTACAGAGCCTGGCGTAGAAGTCAGAGTAAGAAGAGGGAAAAAACCGGCATGTTTTCAGAAAGACACAGAGGTTTACTGTGATAATGCCAGCACCAAGAAGTACAGGAACAACCATTTCATGATGATGGTTCGCATTTTATTAGCCCCTTAAAATCATACCCTTAATCGTTACAAACACCACCTTAACCATCTTCTCTGTGGTGGAGCAGTTCCGACCTGCTATTGAAAGAGCTGCCTGTTTTCTTCATCCCAAGGAAGTGCCATCAGATATTTCTAGGCAGGAAGATGAATCATGTGTCCCTGCAGCCTGTCTCTGACTTTGCGTGACTGAGGGACAATCATTTGACCTCTCTGTGATGCAATTTCCTCATCCGTGGCAGGAGGAGAAATCCTGTTCACGTGGAGAGGCGCTGCGGGTGCAAGTTTTGCGCAGTGCATTGTAAGCAGCAGAACAGGGACCTGCATCACACGAATGTAGAGATCCATTCTGCACAGCTGCCGGTACCATGCCCCTAACCAACTGCCACCTTTGGCATCCATAAAACCTTTCCGTCGCCGTACAAGCATGAGGCGTGCTTCTGGAGCCACAAGAGGCAAAATGGGCTTCAGTTGAATTTCAGTTCTGTCTTTTTAGTTCTCTGGGTGGCTTTTTTCACTTGGTAACTTTTGTCTTTTGGTTCTTCTGGGCTGTATATGCTGTAACCAAGAAGGACGCAGTGACCTCCACACCCCACCTTTCAGAAGCAGAACTGCAAAAACGCCTGGCTCACACTTCAGAAACGGATACAGACTTAAAAGCTGGGGCTGAGTGGTAGGAGTTTATTTTTGTCACAGGCAATTATATTTGCAGTTGTGCATGGTCATGAAGATAAATCAGAGTTTATGCGTTGTGGCAAAGGAGAAAGCTTGTGGGACTCGGTTTCAAAAGACTTCTCAATGAATCAGTCACCTTCAGGGGCAATGCTGGCAGCTGCTGGTGGTGAATACCAAGCTGGGGAGGAAAGGAGGATATCTCTCTGACATGCAAAATGATGGCAGTCGGTGTAATATAAGTGCAGGAGAGATTAGCATCATTTACTGTTTGTGTACTGAGGGCCTGCCTTAACATCTTCTCTTGCTTAAAGAGGATAGCTCCTCAAACAGATGAAGGCTTACCACGTCCTGCAAATAATCACTGCAAGGCCTACTCCATGGGAAGATGCGCATCCAGGGAGAGATGCACCACGCAGCCCTCCCTGCCCCCGTGTGTGTCTGACTCGCATAGCAGCAAGCAGGGCATCGTTTGCATTGTTTATTCAGCTGTTTTCCCCATCAGCACCAAAGCTTGCCTCTAGCCTTAGTGTCCTGTGTCTTCAAACTGCTGACCAGCAGATGACAGTTTTAACTATTATTGCTAGGACTTCTTGAATCTGAAATGCTGAAGAGGAAAGCAGCCACAAAAGAGCAGATGAAAGTTTTCATGCAGAAAGGAAATGAATAATTGCTCTTGCATAAAAACAAAGCGAGCTATAAATCATACCTACAAACCAAAAGAGAGAAACTACAAAACAGTAATACCCCTTGAAACAAACAATCCGAAATCTTGTGATCACCTGGAAGGACAGCCAAATCAATGAACACCTCACATTGCAGGTCTTTACATCATCACCAGTGGCTGCCTTGCAAGAGGCACAAGTCAGAGGTAAGACAACCTCCCCATAGAAATTCAGACAGTAGCAGAGAACACAAGAGTTGCTGAGCCACTTCAGCCCTGAGAAGTTGCACCCTTCTTCCATGTTCTGCAGGGGCAGGAAGAAATTAATTACCTTTTATTGGCTTACCCAGCCAATTGGATTCCCTAAAGGGTCACTGCCATTCTTCTATGGGTTATTCTGGCCACTGCAAGCTGGATAACATGTATTTTATATATATATACACTCTCTAGTATGTAACTCATAGCTATACATAGCATGCATGCACATAACAAGCGTATATAGCAACTTATCATACAGCTTCAGATGGGTTCATCTGAAACGTGACATCTTTGTCAAGATCTGTTGGGGGGTAGCATCAGAACACCATGGCACTGAACATCAGGAAGTGTTTCTCACACACTTCTGCAGAAGAAAACTGACCCAGTTCCACACAACCCCCCAGTACTGTGTCAGACTTCTCCCCTGCACTCATCTCTCTCTCTTCTTCTTGTGCTTTTCTCTGACCATGCTGCTTTACTGACACTGGCTAACCTCTTAGCTCCCTTGCATTCACTATTTGCTTCCACCAAACCACATTCTGTGCTGGTCTCTGCCCATAAGGACATCACAGTCTGACCCTTTGTGCTTATACTTCACTTTGAGTTTTTATTAATTTGAATAAAAGATATATTTTACTTTCCAGTTTATTGATCAGTTGTGTACTGTTCTTAGCTTGAGATAAAAGATGTTTAATGAAAGCTGTGCTGCCTCCTCCCAAAAGGAGAGGGATGGAGTCTGTAATTGCTCATGACACTACATGCTTCTGCTATCCCTCAGTGACCGCAGAGGTAAATCTAAACAGATACAGATATTTATCACAATGAAGCCTATCCATACTAAATGCTATTCAAGCAAACCAGTCTCCACCCACGGGCTTCTCCTCACCAGCCTTCCTGGAGAGGCAGTTTTGGACAATACAGGACTGCTCTGTGTGAAGTGATTGGCAGATAAAGCAGGTTGTCAGGTTTCCACTCAGTTCATGGGAATTTTTCTTCCACAGATGGATCATTATATAATGGCTTTACTGCAGAGTAATGTATGATTACTATTCTTGAGGCACTAAAAAAAACCCCACCACCAGATAATACTGCTTAGTCCTAAGCAGTTATCAGGCTTTGCTTCAATATGTTGGAAATCCTTTGCATAGCAGAAGCCTGGGACACATGTAAATATAATTTAGATTGTATCTGACATCAAAAATGGTAAAAGAAATCTGCTCATGAGGGTAGTGAGTCACAGAGGATTTACAAGTAAAGCTGCATACGATTTGTTAGGCAGAAATTATTTCCCCAGTCTCTTAAATGAGGGCAGAAAGATCCTGGAGAGAAGCAGATCCACCTCGGTGAGATGATACAGGCTGCAGGAAAGCTTTCTAGAGGTGTGGAGGGAAAGGATGCTCAGGAGAGGGCTAGTTGCAGCAGTGCCATGGCAGAAGGGATGCTGAAGGACCTCAGTACCACCGTGAAAAACCTCAGCAGCAGTTAGGGCTGGAGAGGCAGCTCAGCAGGGCAGTGGGACAGCAGCAGGATCTCTGTTACCCCCTGCACCCCATGGGACTGGGCCTGTCCTGTCAGTATTCACACGCAGAATAGGAGCAGGGGTCCACGTACTTTTAGACAGCTCACTACCCCTAGTGCTGCAACCACTGTGCCTGAACAGTGTGGAGCACGCGTAAAGGATGTGGAAATAGGGCAGGCCTCTGCTGTACTGCTCACTGTTGCACGAGCCTAAAATTTAGGTCCTCAGGCAACATCTGTGGCTGCTGAGAGCTGGTGGAGAGATTGGCCTGGCCACAGCTGTAATGCAGTCAGGAAATGCTTGCTTTATCTGTGCCCAAATCCGAATATAATGTAATCACCAGTGTTGCATTTTTAACGTGGGGCTGTATTTGACCCTCCACCCTGCTACTGTCCCTTGTTTAATGTCAGCGTGTGCTTGGAGCTGTACAACTGGAAAAATAAATACAATCTCTGTACAGAAGATCAGCTTGCAGGACTGCTTTGCAATACTGCAAGGACCTCTACAAAAAATTTTACTGCCTCAAACTGCATGTAAGAACTCACCCAGGAGCTTTTGTATGAAGGCTGCAGTAAGACCACAAGGCAGTCTTAGCTATCACCCTGAGTTCTCACTTTTTGCGAATCTGAAAAGCAGTCACTTTTTGAGCTGAGAATATTCATCTCTGTTTTCTGTCCAGAAAGAAATTATTTTAGTGAAATTTATCCCTTCAGTTGTTATTGAGTTATGGCATAGTATAAGAAATATATCTTTTCTTGTGTTGTAAAATAAATTCTTGCAATGCTGTTGGGTTTCTTTAAGCTAAACAACAGCAAAAAACAGCTGAGCTCTAACAAATAAAACCTGGCAAGGTCCCAGTTCAGCTCAGGATTGATCCTTCTGCCAGTCCTTGCTCAGGAAAATAATTTAGCATGAATAGCAAGTTGAGTATGTGCTCACATCCCCTTCAGGTCAGCGCTAAAGTTACAGTTAAGTACGTGATGAAGTGTTGTGTGGGATAGGGATGGTTTACTGAATTGTGACCCAGCTATATTTCTTGTCTGGAAAATAAAATGTCTAAGCAGGAGCCGAAGAAAAGCATTTCAAAACTAGGTTCTCAGCACACAGAAGAGGCAGGCTAAGTCTGCAGCTGCACTGTTAAACACAGAAAGTCAGAGGACTGGTGTCCAGGATACTGAGAACAAAACTTGGCCCAAGTTCTTGCTGCAGCTTAGCAAGTTCTCGAGCTGCAGAGTCTGGGAGGGGACGAGGGGACACATCTCCATTGCACAGGGAATGCTGGCCTAGCACTACCCACAAAACATTCCCAGATTCTGGTCAGGCCAGGACAAACAGACAATATTATTAGATGTTTTCTCATCTTCTGATCCTCCAGTCTTCCTCACCCCAGTCTCCGTCATGGACCGGGGAGTCATTGAGCTCCCTGGTCCATGGTGGAGAATGTTTTAACCCGGGGAACATTTTTACCCCAGGACCCTGCATCTGTCCTGCAACCAGTATTATCTACATCAGTTCCACGCTAATGAGAAATCACAAAACAATCCTACATTACCAAAGTGAAAATCCAGCCTTCACTGTGCAAATCTAAAACTTCCACTGATATTATGACACCTTTCTCTATTTCCTTTTTAATACTTAGTGCTGATATATGGCAACATTGAGCTAATATCTCTTATTCATGTTTTAAAAATAGACCACACTTATACACTACCCAGAAACACCAAGATGTCTAGTCTTCTGTGTGATCTTTTTTCATGGAAGGATAGTCTTGAGGGCCTGTAGGTGCTGTGCTGGCAAGGTCTGCTTTCCCAGGAGAGCAATCTGTGTCAGGCTTGCCTCGCCTCTGTCCTGGGATTTGGAAATATTTCAGTCCATATAATGTGAATTTCCAAATCATAGTGCTTTCTCTCCATCTGTGGAATCCTGCTTGCAGGATGAGGCGCTTCATTCAGAAACCACAAGTCGTGCTTAGCAAGCTAAACATTGGACCTGATGTGAACTCGTTAACTAACATGACCTAAGCAGAGGCAGCATCATGTTCCCTCCTGAGCCGGCAGCAGGATGTCACATTGTGAAGTCTGCGGAGCCCAAAAGCGACGTGAGCAAAGCTTTCCTGTAAAACAGAGACACATTAACTCGAGGTTCAGAGTACAAAGCAGTTGTATGAATGGAAACCTCTGATTAGGGATTGCAAAAAAGGAGGTTAATGTTTAGCTGGCTTATCTGCTCACAAAACATTGCCAAAGATCTTCCTTGGGTGCTGATTTCTACATGGTACATAGCACGAGTTGGGTATCACAGGGCAATTTCAGCTGGGTCTTTTTCAGCATGAGAGATACACTACCAAGTATATTTTGTTTAGCTTTAGCTTGACTTTTTCAATTCTATCCCCATCTTTGCTGCTCAATAATACATATGAGGTATCTGTTCTCTCAACATTGGAATGAAACGAGGGGGTGGAAATGGTTTAAAACATCTTAAAATGCTGAAACCTTGTGTATGAGGTTTTAAAAAAGGCAGATAAACAGTTCTGAGTAAATAGATGAACACTCTGCTGAAGACTGAGCTGGGAGACGAGAGCACATGCTGCTGCAGTTAGCCCAGCAACCTTGCGTGCAAGCACCATAGTTCCCTTTTGTGTTTGAAGTGATAGCTGCCCGTCCCTGACGTGCACCACCCTAACATTGAATTCTGGCACTTCCCCATCCATCTGAAGGCAGTGGAGGAGCTGGAGCAACGCTGAAGGGGTGCCATGCTGTTTTCCCCTTGCCCTGTGGCCGAAGTGGTGTGTTGTATATCTGCAGTACATAGATGGTGTGTCCCTGCTGGGAGCCACCACTCCAGCAGGGCTGGAAAGGGAACCCATTGACGGAAACACTGTACAAAGGCCTTTTGTGTCTATCAGGTTTTTACTGATGTAATTTAATTATACATCCTGCTGAATGTTACTTTCCACTCAGTATATAAAGTTTTAAAGCTATCTTTAGTGGGGATAGGATCTAACTTTGGAAGTGCTGCTGCTGCTATAATGATGTGATAGAATGAAAAATCTAGAGTGCTTTATTTTTCTTGTCTTCAACAAGGACCTTTCTATAAATTAATATAGCTCCAGACCACGAGCCTTGTGCCACTTCAAGGATTTTCTTTACTGAAAAGGCTGGTTTATAACTCTCCACATAGAGGAATCAAGCAGAAGCTTAAGGTGGCTGGCTGGGCTCAGTGCATGAGCATAAAACAAGAGCGTGACAAAGCAGTAACTACTGAAGGTTAACAGGGGCTCAAGGGGACACTGGACAAGTACCCAGAAAAAGCCAAATAGTCAGAGGTACATCTAAGTCAGGCTATCCCCTGAGCTGAAGTAGTCAAGGATGGGAGAGAGGCTGGGGAATATCATACAGCCTGCCACTCCCCTACGGACGTGGCTCCCATTGATTTTCTGCAGCCTATCCTTCACAAAAATAACTGTTTCCTCCCCTCGTTTCCCAAAATAAAGAACAGAAATAAGGAGGATTAAGGGAAAGAAACTCAAGAGAAAATCGAAGTGATGTCATCACAGAGTATGTTTCTGGTTTAAAATGTTCTTCTGCAATATGGAATACATGGGTGGAAAATCCTCCTCACTGCTGGTTCAAGAACTTGAACCCTGAATCCACCATGCTCAAGACTGGGAGACCCCATCTTTGGATTGCAGATTCCCTCTTTTACATGTGTGGTTTTTGCCTGCTGTATTCACAAAGAGCATGAAATGCCTTGAGTAAATTTTGCTGTGGAAGTGGTAAACTGTAGTGACCACACAACTTTCTGCTAGGCATGATAAACATTTCTAGCTGCCTTCTGCTGGCGGTGACCTGATACAACTGACTTCCCAACTTGAATGAAGCTTTGCATAGCCTGGATTTACCACAACATGAGAATGCAGGCCCACCACATCTTGGTGCTGCCCAGGACAGCTGCTGAGATTGTGCTGTCCATGTCTCTGGTTCCTAGGAATCTGATCAGCAATTTTATTGGAAGCATACTTGATTACTGCAATGAAAAATTCTACTCCTGCAATGCCAATAAGTCTGTTAGGAAAGGGGTTTATATTAACTGCATTTGAATTTCCCCACACATACCAGAAGTGACAACAGGGTCTTGTGGTCAGCTGGCTATGGCATCTCTGTTTTCCTAGCTTTTATTCCAGGCAGGCTCAAATGTGTCCTGAAGAAAACTTCTGCTGTGATGTGACTGCTTTTACACATGAGGTTGTCATGGTCCACTTATCCCATCTCACCAGTGTTCAGAGGCAGCTCATGCCTCACTCTGATTGTTCACCCTCCCAACAGAATGACTGGCATGAACACTTGCAATTTGTTGGTTTATGTAGCTTGTTCTCAGACTCTTCCTAACCTCGGTCTTGAAATCACCTCATAACTACCTTGATTGATGTGTTCTGTGTCATTCAGTTGCTTGTATTTCTTTCAAGTTAATGATGTCAT
Source organism: Zapornia atra (assembly GCA_013400835.1). Classification (NCBI taxonomy): domain Eukaryota; kingdom Metazoa; phylum Chordata; class Aves; order Gruiformes; family Rallidae; genus Zapornia; species Zapornia atra. The sequence goes on along the minus strand of VZTU01017462.1, from coordinate 64,580 downwards.
TTTTTTGGTGAACTGCCATGATTCATGTTACAATTCCCCTTTGGAAAAGAAGACAACTAGGCATATATCTCAGTATCCTGAAGCATACATATTTAAATGCCAACTCTGCAATACCATAGAATCATACAGTTGTACAATGGTTTGTGTTGGAAGGGACCTCAAAGACCAGCTAGTTCCAACCCCCTGTCATGAGCAGGGACACCCTCCACAAGACCAGGTTGCCCAAAGCCCCATCCTACCTGTCCTTCAACACTGCCAGGGAGGGGACAGTCACAGCTGCTCTGGACAACCTGTGCCAGTTCCTCACTGTCCTCACAGGGAAGAATTTCTTCCTAATACCTAATCTAAATCTCCCCTCCTTCAGCTTAAAGTCTTTACCGCTTTTCCCATCTCTCCATGCCCTTGTAAACTGCCCCCCTTCAGCCTTCTTGCAGCCCCCTTTAAGTACTGTCAGACTCCTACAAGGTCTCTCTGGAGCCTTCTCTCCAGGCTGAACAAGCCCAATTCTTTCAGCCCGTCTTCATAGTAGAGGTGCTCCAGTCCTCTCATCATCTTTGTGGCCCTCCTCTGGACTTGCTTCAATTGCTCTGTGTCTGTCTTGTACTGGACACTCCAGAACTGTACACAGTACTCCAGGTGGATTCTCACCAGGGCAAAGTAGAGGATCAGAACCATCCCTCTCGATCTGTTTGCCATGCTGTTTTTGATGCAGCCTGANGTTTTTGATGCAGCCTGAGATACCATTGGATTTCCGTCCTGCATGCACACATTCCTGGCTCATGCTTTACTTCTCACCCACTAGCACCCCCAAGCCCTTCTCCTCAGGGCTGCTCTCAATCCTTTCTCCATCCAGCCTGTAGCTGTGTTTGGGATTGCCTCCCAGCTGATGTATAGGACCTTGCACTTGGCTTTATTGTAGTTCATGTGGTTTGTACTCTCAATCCTGACATGGCCCCTCTGGATGGCATCCCTTTCCCAGCACGTGAACCACATCACACAGCTCAGTGTTGTCAGCAACCTTGCTTTATCCCACTGTCTGTGTCACCAAGAAAGATATTAAACAGTTCTGGCCCCAGTACTGACCCCTGAGGAACACTACTTGTCACTGGTCTCCACTTGGACATCAAGCTGTTGACCACAACTCTTTGAGTGCAACTATCCAGCCAGTTCGTTATCCACTGAGCGCTCCATCTGTCAAATCCATGTATCAAGACTTTAGAGACAAGGATATTGTGGAGGACAGTGTCAAATGCTTTACACAAGTCCAGGTAGATGACATCAATTGCTCTTCCCTTGTCCACCAGTGCTGTAATCCCATCATAGAAGGCCACGAAATTTGTCAAGCATGATTTGCACTTAGTGAAGCCATGTCATCTGTCACAAATCACATCCTTATTTTCCATGTGCCTGAGCATAGTTTTCAGGAGGACCTGCTCCATGATCTTCCCAGACACAGAGGGGAGATTGACCAGCCTGTAGTTCCCCAAGTGTTTTCCCTTTTTTAAACTGGGGGCTATGTTTTCTTTTTTCCATTCAGTGAGAACTGCCAGCTACAACTTTTCAAATGTGATGGAGAGTGGCTTAGCGACTTCATGCGCCAGTTCCCTCAGGACCTGCAGATGTACTTCATCATATCCCATGGACTTGTGCACCTTCAGGTTCTTCAGACTGTCTCAAACCTGATCTCCTTCACCCTCCCCATCCCTACATTTGCCTTCTGTGATTTTGGCAGCGTGACTTGAGCATTTGCTGGTGAAGGCTGAGGCGAAAATGACTCCGAGTACCTCAGCCATCTCCAAATCCCAGGTAGACAGGTCTTTTCATTCTGGAGAGGGCATACATTTTCCCTAGTCTACCTTTTATCACTGACATACCTACAGAAGCTTTTCTTGTTGTCCTTGAACAGGGCTTTAGCTTTCCTAACCTGATCCCTGGCTGCTCAGACAGTTTCTCTGTATTCTTCCCAAGCTACCTTCCCTTGGTTCTACCCTCTGTAGCTTTTATTTCTGTGTTTGAGTCTGCCCACAGATTCCTTGTTCATCCATAAAGGTATTCTGGCATTTTTGCCTGACTTCCTCTTTGCTGGGATGCAACACTCCTGAGCTTGGAGGAGGTGATCCTTGAATATTAAACAGCTGTCTTGGACTTCTCTTCCCCACAGGGTTTTATCCGATGCTACTCTACCAAGAAGATGCCTGAAGAGGCCAATGGCTACTCTCCTGAAGTCCAGGGTAGTGAGCTAGCTGTGACCATCCTCACTGCTCTGAGGATCTTGAACTCCACCATTTCATGGTCACTCCGGCCAAGGCTGCCCATCACTTTCACATTCCCCACCAGCCCCTCNCCAGCCCCTCCTTATGCTGAAAACAAGGTCCAGCACGGCACCAGTATGCCTAGAGAAGTTGTGGATGCCCCATTCCCTGGAAGTGTTCAAGACCAGGTTGGGTGGGGCTTTGGGCAACCGGTCTGGTGGAGGGTCCCCCTTCACCATAGCAGGAGATTGGAAGTAGGTGATTTTGAGGTCCCTTCCAATCCAAACTGTTCTATGAATCTGGGATTCTATGACTTCTCCTCATTAAGCTCCTCTATCACTTGGAGAAGTAAGCTATCATCAGCACATTTCAGGAACTTCCTGGATTGCTAATGCCCTGCTGTTTGACCCTGCATTGTTATTGGGGTGGTTAGAGCCCCCCATGAGGACCAGGGTTTGTGAACATGAGACCGATCCTGTCTGGGTTGAGTGACATGTTGCAGACCCCCACTATAGTGTTCCATGTTCCTATCCTCCTTTTAATGCTGACCCATAAGTTCTTGGTCAGCTCCTCACCTTTCCCCAGGCAGAGCTCCATGCACTCCAACTGGTTATTGGCATAGAGTATCATACCAGTAGCAGGTGATGAAAGCTTCCAGAAGCTGATAGTAAGGACTTTTTGAAAGCTATCTAGTCATTCATAGTCTCCTTCTCTTCGAAGCTGTCCTACTCCTGTACACACTCAATGTATTTCCCATCTATTTTTCACATGTACACAGCCCTGCCAGCCCATACTTCAGCATGGCCTGCAACACTGGGGTCTCTCATAGCCACTTCTGCAGGTTCTATCTCTTCTTCCTGTGCACTTCTCAATATTTTGGGATGGGTGAGCAGTCTCTGAGGTAGGGGACAGTGATGCCATTGTGTTGTGTCTGGCTCAGATGGAGTTAGTTCCCCCCACAGCAGCCTTTGTCGTGCTGTGCTGGGTATAGGTAGTGATCAAGGTATTGATAACACACCAGGGTTTTAGGTATTGTTCAGGAGTGCTGGCACAGCGTCAGAGCTGTGTCTTCATCATTCCCCTCCCACATACCAGTAAGTTGGGGGGTTGTCAAGATCTTGGGATAGGAAACAGCTAGGACAGCTGACCCAAACTGCCCAAAGGGTTATTCCATAACATGTGATATCTGCTCAGCAATAAAAACTAAGAGAAAGGAGGAGGAAGGGGGGATATTTGATGTTTACAACACTTGTCTTCTGGAACGACTACATGTACTGAAGCCCTGCTTCCTGGGAAGTGGCTGGACCTCACTTGCTGATGGGATGTAGAGAATAAATCTTTTGTTTTTCCTTTTTTTCCATACACTGAGGTTTTTTTCTGCTCTATTAAACTTCCTTTATCTTTACCAGTGAGATTTTTCCATCTTGTCTTTCTCCTCAACTTGTCCAGCTGAGGAGGGGAGGTGATAGATCATCTTGGTGAACACCTGGTGTCCAGCCAAGGTCAACCCACCACAGTCATGTTGAGGTAACCGTATGCTCTATTTGTGTAACAGTAATCATGAAAGTACTTACCTAAACATTCTGGGGGTGGGGGTGGGGAATGTATAGCTAGTTTGCCAGTGCTTACAGTTTATGAACTGACTGAAACCCTGTAGTGCGGATATGTGTTTTATCACTCTGCCTTCCCAAGGCCAGGTCATGGACCTGGCATGATCAGTGGGCTCCTGTATGTGACACCACTTCTAGCTGTTAGTCCTGTACCCTTGGATGGTCCCAGAAGACTGGGGATTTCTGCCACAGAAGCCTTCCATGGGCTGCTTGTATCTGTGCCACCAGAACACCATTTGATATAATACAACTTCCTAAGAATCTTGTTTGTACATCTTTTTGGTAACACTGAAAGTCTTGCCCTTAGTTTTTACCCCAAATGTCATTCTTTGCCATTTCTATCAACCCGATGACATCCCAAATATGGTGAAGTAGCTCTGATGACATTTATTAATATCCATCATTGGCACTGGTTGCTAACATGTTTTGCTGATGTCACGTCAGTTTATATCTCTCCTTTTAGGGGCCTTTGATGTTGAGCTCTTTTTAGCGCTTTGAAGCACTAAGGGTTTCTGGCAAATAGCTTGCCTGGTTTCTAAGCAAGTATCATGCTACTCGTCCAACTCTTGGCTTCTGTGACAATACTATCTATTTTTTCATTCTCTTTGCGGCTCCCATTGTTAGTTGTTTTGCTCTTGTAATGGAATTGATTTTCTGGGAGTCAGTTCCTATAATAGCCAAACTGTTTTATCTATTATCACATGTAACAAGTCTGGAAGACATCCCGGTCCATCAAAAAATAACGTGATGGTAATTTACCAGCCCTCTGGCTGTCTTGATGGAACAGGAGATTTAGTTCCTCCTGCTACACCTTCAGTTTGCCATTTGCCTACAAGAGGAACATTTCTTTTGGCTTCAGGGTTGTTAGGGTCATATATTTTAACAGGAGCAGAGGCTTCTTTGTTGTCTTTGTTCTCTACCTGAAATCCCAGCCTTCCTCTTTCCCCACACCCTGCTTTTAATTTACACTATGCTTCTGGTTTTGTGAGCGTGCCATCCTATGATTTTAGTTTGTTTTGTTTTGCTGCAGTTTCACTTTCCTCCCATGCAAAAGGCTCAGGGTGACACAGGTCTTTGTGACATAAAATGCCAGTCTCTATCCAGGTGTCTGTTCGTCTTTTAGCACCTCATTTATTCCTGGCTCAGGCCCTTCTCTTGCATCTGGTACTCCACAGAGCTTTACAGACGTCCTCTGTTCATTTGTGTGTTTTGTGGTTGGTGGTTTCCTTCACTGTTTTGTGCTGCGCTGAGCTCATGTATGTGCAAATACTCACCCTTTGGACGCCTGCTTGTTTCTGTGATTTTGTTCCTTTGTTTCCCTTGTTTGTATGCTTTTTTCATTGTGGCATTCAGAGTGTTTTCTCTGTAGTTTGTCTCTGTATTTGGGCATGCCTTCCCTGTTTATGCCACCATGTTTTCTGGCAGCTGCCCCCTTTGCCAATCCCATCTTTGCTCTGTCTTTGGATGGAAGATTGCCCATTAGCCTTGCCCAGGACTGTCAATCCTGGTGGAGTTACATGGCTGCTTGGGCCATACTCCTTTGAATGCCATGGCTTCTCATCCTGATTATGAATGTAGCCCAGACTGCCTCACCTTTCATGAGCTGCTCCTTAGTCTCTTGTTCTCTCTCTTTGTGAGTACTCCCACTGAAAGGATAGATTACTGGGTTTACGCCTTTGAGGAGTTTAGTATGCTTTTTGAGCATTTGTAGGATTTTGGATGGAGCCTCCCAGTCTGCCGCTGCTGGATGCTGCTGATGTAGGTGGTGGCCTTACCGACTGTGCTGATATCATAGCTAGTTCTTAATTTTGCTTTGTTTTTCTGCCAGCCTCTTGCAATCTTCAAGTTGTTCCAGCACAATCAAAAGAAAATAGTTTTGCCAGAAGAATTGGTAAATTCATCCCTTTTCAAGAGCATCTGCTTGGGAACAGGAAATTGGTTGCTACCAAAAGAACCATTTTCTTTGTTTCTTTGAGGGCTGCTGGCACTGTTGGGAGCACTCTGGGGTTTGGGGGTTTCTTTGGTTTTTTCTGTCCCTGATTTGTGTTTGCTATTGGGAAGCCTTTGGTCATTGTCAGCTGTATTTTCTTGAAGAATGGCTATGCCTGAATAAAGACCACAGTCCCCTTCTTCTCAACTGAGGGACTGAGTGCCAAATTGCTATAGCTTTATAAAGAGAATGAATAATGACTGCACCATCTTCTCTTAGGACAAAATCTATGGGGAAAATTGCAGGTATTATTCCAAACACTACAGTGTGCTCTAACCTGCTCATAACTGGCAATTCTATGCTGTCAGTAATTTAACAATGCCTTACAAGGAAACAGTTTTGCCTATTTGCCTATGGTATTGTCCATATACCAGCTATCTGTACGGTCTGTATTATGAATGTGTGGAGGACAACATTACAAAACAGTTTTATCCAGAGTGTTCTGCTAGAAGCACTATGCATTGTGCTTAAAAATATGCTAAGCATAATTTTAAAAATAGTATAAAGTGCATCTATTTGATAACAGGGAGCAAAAGTCTGAGTGCCTTCCTTAAGAAATGCTTCTCACTTTGTGGGATATGGTTCCATTTGCAGGGGAAAAATGTGTTTTAGAGAAATTCTTTCCCAAATCTTCATGATAAATCATGTTCCAATTCGAGTGATGTAGTCACATTCATGTAACGTGGGGAATTCCTCCTACATTTCATCTGGTTATCGAAACATTAAGGCTGCTGTGCTGCCGTGCATGTGTTGTGTGACATTCCTAAAGTGCAGGGTACCAATAGCTGTTTAACAGCGTGCAGTCCCTCACACTTAGTTCCCAAACTGTTGTAGGGTGTTGCTGCTCTACTGAAGGTGGTAGGCTCAGGGGTCTGAAGGATTCAGACAAGTTTTATGGAATCAACAGCTCAACAGAGCCTCTCAGAGAAACCCTCCAGTTCCTTTGCCTGTATGAAACTCCAAGAACCAGCAATGTCCCATGTGCTCTGCATGTAACTCTGTGATAGCATCCAGGTTCTGGTTGGGCTGAACTCATCAGCTTCTTGCAGCCACCCTAATCTTTCAGCTAAAACTTGGCTGTAATCTGTTGTAATCTTGCCGGTTGCTACTGAATCAGCCCCCCCAGTTCCTACGCACCACTTAAGCCTGGTGAGCAGATAAGCATGTCTGTGGGAGACTGAGGTGTACAACCACCTACTCCAAGAGAGACAACTTTTCTGGGTTGGTTAGTGTTTGGTTTAAGTTAATGCTGTTTTGGGTATGTATGTCATGACACTGTTGGCACAGCTGCTCAGGAAGGAGAAGTTTGGACAACAGGTTCCCACCAACCTCCATCATCCTTGTCAGAGCAAGAAGCAGGGAAAGAAAAGTATTGTGATATTCAGGGCATGCACTTCTTTGCCTGTAAAATTTTCTCTATAGTCTGGATTACAAATGCCAGGCAAATTATAATAATATCTCTACTGCTTTTAGATATTGATCCTCAAATCTACTCTGTAAAGAAAATAGCAATTACTGTAAAGAATATTGGAGATTACAGCTAAGCCTCAGGAGCCTTACAGATACAGCTGCAGACTGGGAGATGAGGCTTATCTTCTGACTCATAACCCAAACAAGCTCCTGAATGTGCACAGTACATGGGAATAGATGAGAATGCTCTGGAGGAACAGAGCCAGGAAGAACAGTACTGAAGGTAGATAAGGTCAGACCAATTCTGGTAATAAAGGCTAATTAGTAAATCAGCAATGGAGTGTTTCAATAATGTAGGCTGCATTGCATCAGAAAAACGAAAGACAGCATGTACCAAGTGTCTGAGGGGATGGAAAAACCCCAAAGGGATGAAGTCAGTAGGACTGAAGAGCTACCTTTACTTAACCATCGAAGGGCTGGATATGAGACTCATCTCAGACATAGTTTTACTAAGCATTTTTCCACTGCTGGAGACCTAAAAGACTCCAGGTAGAGTTTACCTGGAAAAGAAGGAGCATGAAAAGGACATAGTTGGTCTAACATGTGGGTTTAGATTGAAAGTTTGTGTGCTAGTGAAAGCTCTAACATCACTTTAAAAAATGCCTTCAAAACCAAAGTGAAAGGTCATTTAAGTGCTTGAAAAGGTAAGTATACTATGTTCTGCTGCAATGGAGAATTAATGTCACTGTGCGAAGAAAGATGAAGCATGAATTATACAAGTGATAACATAGGTCCCTATCAAGTTTCTCATCAAACATTATCGAGATTAAAAACATAGATCTATAAGAATATTTCCAACAAGAGTAAAAATGAACAAAAGAATAATTAACAAGTGTGCCTCGTTAATGTTTGCCTTTGTATGTCAACAGGCCTGACTTTTCACAGCGATAAGGAGTGGGAGTGCGAACAGCAACATTTCTTTTGGTTTAGATTGCAGAGGCATTTTTTCGGAGTTCCCACATGTGAGCCCTCCCCATGGGGGCTGAGATGCGGCCGCTCAGATGTGTGTCAGTGAAGTAAGAATGAAAGTCGTCTGTTAAGAGGTGACTCTTCAGCACCTGTACAGTCACAGAGACCTCAGTAAGGAGAAGCTGATGGTTGTCACGCTGTGATACCATCTGCTGTGAGCACTTGCAGCACAACAGACATGGGAGTGGTGCACGGTGTCATCTAGAGTCTGGACCCAGAGACAAGGGTGGCTCTTTTGCCCTTCGTGTCACTGCCACCAGCCCAGTAGCTACAGGTCCTGCTCTGAGATTAGGATCCCAGTGACTGAGCCAGGCTTTACCTTAGTGAATGGCAGAAGACGGTACCTTCTCCGGGGATTTTCTATCTGGTTTCCATCAGAAATGCAGGCTATAAAACCCAGCAGAGTAGGGAGATCAAGATGAGCAAGGAGCTAATGGAAGGGTGTGATTATGTAGGGCAAAAATTATTCAGCATGAACAGGTGGAAGTGACAGGATTTCAAGCCGGCCTTTTCAAAGCTCTTTGTCTTTTGTTTGTTTTTATTAACACCTGGGTAACATCAGTTATTACTTAACAGATGAAAATAAGAAAGCTGTTGTTAAAAAATCCACAGTCTTCATTCCTATTCACTCAAACTGCTTAACACTCCTGAGACTTCCCCTTCTGCTCCAGAGAGCCCAGAAGGCCACAAAACTGCCTCCAGTGTTTTTAGTATGGCAAATCTGCAGACTCCTTTTTTAGCTCTCTCCTGCCTCTCCTCCCCCTCTACCTGCCTGTAACAAAGCGTGGCTTTCCCCAAATATTTATAGGGTAGTTCAGACCAACATAAATCAAATACAAGCTATCTACAGCAGTCCTAGTGTACATTATTGTTACAAAATTGGCACTGGTCAGTCCTATATTTAATAGAGAAACATGAATTTGGAGGGATTATTTTACAATACCGATTATATTAATTGATATTGTATGTTAACCTATATTTGAATTGGTAGAAAGAGGGAGGTTTGGTGTTTGTGTGGGGTTTTTTTAATTAAAGCTTTTTTTGGGAAATTTATTGACTCCTGAGCACTGTCCTGATCTTAGCAATCTAAACTCCTTTCAAATGACTAATGCGGAGAAAAGCCATCATTCCTGTCTTGCAAGGGGACAAGGCAAGAACTTGATGGCAGAGCCTTTCTTTCAAGGCATCCCAGGGATTAGGGGATTCACCTGGGCAGCAGCTGAAGCAGCAGTGAGGTAGCTAGCAAGATACAGACTGTGATGGATCCTCCACCCTGGACCCTGGGGCACTCCAGCTGTGAGCACACCCTGTTCCTGTGCCTTTCTGAGGAGGTGCTCAGCAGCATCACTGAATCATCCCCTGCTGCTGAGGCAATATTCCAATCAGTCTCTCTTCCTCCTTTCCACACATCCTTTGTGTTCAGTAGGCTCAGGGTACATGTGTGACAATGAGCTGCAAAGTAAAGTAGGAGTATGTACATTTTGTGAATTCCAGGAAGACTTAGTCATGAGTTTTTCCCTGGACAGCACTATCATTTGGATGTCTACCCACCAGGAAAAAAAAAAAAGAAAGAAAAAAGGAAAAAAAGGGGGAAAAAAAAAAGGAAAAAATAAAGTGCACAGATTTAGAAGCTTTTATTGGAAAACCAGATTCAGAAGAACTCACCCTGTCAAATGACAAGTTGTGACTAATAGTGGTGCCTGACAGTTGAGTTCTGAATCCTTACAGAGACATTTAGGCTACATCTCTGCAGCCTTTATGATCCATGAAGGGAGTCTGGGACCTCTGATCAGCTGGTGAGGGATGACTCATGCTCATGCTCTTCGTGATCAGCTCCCCTGGAGCAGACCGACTGCAGTGAAACTCAGAACAAACCTTGTCACAGTCTCAAAGCTCTTCACATTCATTCAACAATGTGCCCCTGCAGCTTCACCTCTTATCATCTCTGCTATGCTCTGCACAGGGCCACAGGGAGCACACAAAAAAGAAGGCAGCACACCTTTATTCTTACTCCCTGGCAAATCTGACCCTCAGCCTCTCCAATCCCCATTTGCACTTTGGCAATCCCCATTTGGCTTTTTGGCACATGGTGGCAGAAGACCTTCACAGGAATGGCATCAGCCTGGGGGAGTGCAGTTTGATAATTTGAGTGAAGGTACCACCAGATAGGGTGCAACTCTAGCTTCTAGACCTTCACACCAGGCTTGCTCTTAGCTTGCCCCAACACAGTCCTACCCACTAACCAGCTTACTTTTTTGATTGCAACCTAGGGCAATCCTTCCCTTGTAGGGGGAAGGTTTGGGGATTATTTAGTGTCTTCCACCATTGGGACTAATCTTGTGAGATTACCAGCCCAGAATGGAAAACTCAGAAAGATAGGATGCCACCTCTAAGATGCCTGTCTGGGAACTGAAAGCCTCCTTGAAGCCATATCACCTCACTTCAAAGCCATTCCTGTAGAAAAGGTGACAGACTTAACAGAGACATTGATTTAAGGACTGAAAATAATAATTTATTGTCGTCACACAGGTGGTTGATAGATGTTTAGAGTGCCACCCAGAAGCAAATGTACAACCCCATGGTCCACACTGCACAGTCATAGTAACATGTTTTTGGGGAGGAGCTGCTGATAAGCTCCTCATCCATATTCCATCCAGTGAGCTATAGGAGAGTGCTAACTGGTTTATATAAGCACAGTCACAAGGACCATCCGTGGACATGCCTTTTGGATAAGAGGCAAGTGCCTTTTGCCACCTGTGAATGTGTAACTGCAACAAATAACCCCTGAGCCTGACTCCCCCACTGCCAGCTCTCACCTGCTCCCAGAAGTTTGGTCTCTCTCTGGATCATGATCTCCTCAGGGTCATGAGGGATGAAGATCCAGCAGTGAGCTGGCTCTTCCTCTGGTTCCTCATCCTTAGCACTGAGAGTCTAGGACATAACAATGGCAGACTGAGCCCAAGTCATAGACCAGAAGGACACTGAACATATCAGGGGAGAGGCAGGCCAGTGAAGACCTCCTCACCAAAGACAGTGCTGCTTGCATATTACATGAAGTTGCACCAGACCTTCTGATGGCATCTGTAGCCTTGGAAAGGGTGGAGAAATGCAAGCTGGCACAGCTCAGCACAGTGGCTGTATTTTTCTGTGCCAAGCTTCCATGCCATCTTGTGGGAGCTGCCTGGCTGATGGAGTGTAGAAGGCATCTGGGATGCCTTTGATATCTTCATCCCCAGCTTGCCACTTTGTGCCCCTGCAACATGCTAGTGCCCTTGAGTATCAATTCAAGATGAGAGATATCTAAATAGAGAGTATTGGCAATCCACAAGCATGCTGGTTTTGTCTCGGGCTGTGAGGCACACATGGGATGTAGGGAAGCCCAAGACTTAGACAGATGTTGAAAAGCAGGCAATCTGAGCAGTGAATCCTTGCACAGCCTACATTCTCAGTGGATGTGTGGTGCAGATCCTGGAGCAAAGTTCCATTCCACCAGTTCCGTGTTTCTTCTTGTGAGGCATTGGTTGGTCATAACACAAAGAAGCTCAGGGTAAACTAGCACATGTGCTGGGTGGGTAATTGTCATGCAGGACTGAAGGGACCAAGGTCCAGAGGAACCCATGGAGAAGTGCCTTCTTTAGTACCCTTCACCCTTCCTTGAAAATCTAGAGTCTCCATTCCCTCACAAGCTAGCCCTCCCTCAGTCCAAAAAAAAAAAAAAATGTTATGTAATTGTGCTTTGAACATACTTTTGTGAGAAGTGGGATGGAAATACTCCTCTTATTGATAATCCCAAGACAATGCACTTCTTGTCCTGGAGAGCTAGCAGAAGCATAGCCCCCCCTCCCAGAGCCACATTCAGCTGGGGATTTCCAGGAGGGCAGAGAGTTTTCCTTTCGGTCTCTCTGGTGATTCTGCCCAGTGAGTTCATGGTTTCCCCCCTGACTCAGCTGCATTCCTGCTGCCCATCCAGCTGGGACCAGGGTCACTCATTAACCCCCTCCACACCTCCCGCTGCAGCGGGGGTGGCTTGGCAGAGGTGCTCCCTCACTGTCCAGGCTTTCTGGCAGTTGATGAAGTTCCCAGAAATACAGGTGACTGACACAGCCTGACTGAACATGCTACTAACCACAGACCCTCCCCGGGGCCACTTCCCATCCCCTGCACTTTTACTTTCCTATAATTAAATGCCCTCTCTAATTTCTTCTCGACGTCTCACTCACTGACTGGAGTCAAGTAGCTGTGCCTGAAGACTCTCCATTGCTGCACAGCAAGGTACCTCTCCCCCATGTTAACTAAAGCAGGCTTCTGCCCTCAACAAACCATTTCCAGACACTATACGCTTGGCTGTATTTGCTATATTGGAGGATATTATTCAGAATCACATACTGCATGTGCAAAGCATTACATTTTAAAACAAAGCAAGTACAAGGTATTCAGATGCGAGAACAATAACTTCTTTAAAAAAGAAAGCCTAGCTGGAAAATTGTATTTCCAATTAAAGGACTTGTAGTAAAAGTCAGCTGCTGGGTGGGATGTGCAGGTGGCATTTTCCGAGTCATTATTGAGCCAATTTACCAGCATGATGTGGAAGGGTCATAGCACTTTATCATACAAAAAAGAGATAAAATTGAGATCTTGATCACATGGTACTCATTAGTTTTGACGTATAAATGATAGTTATTTTTCTTAGGTGCAGTCACTAGGGTTTTTTAATGACTTTTACTTTGTTTCTGGGAGAAACCACATCTTTTCCTAGCTTGTAATTTTTATTTCAAATGTACTGGGGTGAGGTATGTGCACGCAACACTTGTCACCTGCAGCAGGCAGCGCTTAACACCCAACTTCTACCGTGCGAAGGACAGTAATGGGGGAATCGCTGTTCTCTGGTGCACCAGAGAAGATACTGCATAACTGCAATCACTGTGGAGTAGCAAATGCTATTTTAATGACGCCCAGCTTGGTTGTTTCCCAAGGGTGAAATCAATATCTTGATGATTAAACTGAAGCTACCGTTACATTACTGAGAACATATGTATGACCTCATTGACAATACTCAGAACATTGAGCTGAGAAAGGGAAATCTCCCCGTTGAAAGGCTGCAGACATCCAAATTCATCTGCAATATAGAAAAGACATGCTCATTTGGACAATGCTAGCAAACAGCAACGAGGCAGAGATAGCTAAATATTCATTATAGGCGAGGTTCCTTCCGCTGGTTTTGAGCACAGGCAGTAAAAGGTCACACTGTCTCTAATTGGATTGCGTTGTATCATGCTAATCTACCTAATGTCCTGTTTGCAAACACAGCATCATCTTGAGCACTTCGTGCCCTGTGGACTAACATACAAATTGTGCTCTTTATTGCACCTGTGCGTTTTGTAACTAAGTAACCATGGTTATCAGAGAACTGTTGGTCCAGTTACACCTTTACATTCCTATGAAGGGACTGTTTGAAACTGCATTCTTCCCTAAAGTCTTACATTTATCTTCAGAATTTTTATTTTCAAAAAAACCCTGTCCCATTGGAAGCTGGGGGACATGTCTTGCAGCTGATGCTAGGTTCTGAGAACCAGTCCAGTTTTGTTACTTCAGCAGAAATCAGGGATTATTTTTACAAAGTGCTTTTGGAAACGTGTACAAGTTGCCCTTTAACTGGCTGCCACTATTGCCCAGGGGAGTTGTGCATTGGGAGGGGATTGTGTCTGATTTATTTGTTAATTTTTACAAAAGATAAACTTAGGAACAATGTTGGTTTTACAGATTTCTATCTGCTTTGCTCCTTTTCATTCTTTTAAACTTTGCACTTCAGTGCAAAGGATGGCGCTGGGGATGTGAAGATAGCCAGGACTTCAGTAGTGAGGAAAACACAGATTATCCTCCTTATGAATGTCAGGGTCCCACAAAAGTTCTGTTCAGGTAGAATGACATGGTAAGGAAGGGAAATCCTGCAGGAATGCTAACCTTGATGTGTGATCGTCTCTGAAGAATGAGGACTCATGGGCAGAAGGTACAGTGCTCTTCTCTTCTGTGAGATGCACTCAACTTTGTTCCTAAATTACAGCTGTCACTTTAGCAGTCTCAATATCACTTGTGGCTTCAGCTTTTTGCCTAAGGACTCATCAGATGTCCCACCTCACAAAGAAAAAGAAGATGCCTCCAGGCATCAGTAAGCTAGCATGGCATCCTGTTTCAAGCCCATGTCAGCGAACGGCAGTGCTTCGACAGTTTGTCACCTTATGAAAAATTAATCTGGTCAGGTAGGTTGTTAAGGAAAGGCAAGAAAACTGCAACTGAGACCAGCTAATGAACATAAATTAGTAAGAACATCTTTAAATTTACTTATATCTATACTAGAGTACTTAATGTTAAAAGTTGAAGGGGGTTTACAGTTCAGCAGAAAAGAAACAAACCTACTTTGACAGATGACAGATATCAAAAATCTTTTGGCAAGGCCCTCCATTCTGGTGTGTATTACATAGGTTAGTTTAGGAATAACTCATTAAACTGTCTTTTGTTTTACACTTGAAATGACTAAGGTCATAGCCGAGTCTTAATTTTTTTCTAAGAATTGTTTCACGGTCAGTCAGAGCTGGGAAAAACTTTGTCAGCATCTGTACCGTTATTCTTGCAGGGTGGAATATCTTATTAATTGCCATTTAATGCTTAGCAAACCAGCTCTCACCAAGGGGTAGCATATTTGTAGGAGTCCTTCATTTGCCACTGGAAATTCTGCTACTCCCAGGGAGATGCTAGATTCAAAAATGAGGAAGCAAATGTGAGCTGAACATGGACAGTATTTTGTTCAAACAAAGGAGATGAGACAGACGATTGCCAAATCACTACTCAGCTGTGTAGGATGATANCCACAAACTATCAAATCAAACAGGAGAAGAAACAAGAAATGAAACAAAAATACTCAGCCATGAAAACTGCAGCACACAAATCTTACAAACTTTTAAGAATAAGCAAATTTTTTAGGAAATGTGTGAATGGATTTATGATTTTTTATGGAAAGCTGTTTCATAACTGTTTTACTGTACCTTTATTGGTGGGTGGGTGACTGGTTTGATATCACAGTGGTGCCACTACAGTTGTAATGTATAGGACTTGGTAAGTACTGTCCTTGGCTTACTGCAGTTGGCAGCATGCTGCTGCAATCCTCTTTTCAACCACACTCACGCTCTACAACTGGCAACAAAGTCCAGGTAAGCATGCAGATGAATTTCTCTGACTTCTTTCATACAAAGACTTCGGAAAAAAACATCAGTAGTCATAAGCAACAGTTAAAGTGAGAATAGAAAAGTTGAAAATGGAGACATGAAGTGCATGAAAAATACTTATAACTTCGTTTGAACTTCCACAACTACTCAGCCATTCATAATAGGCATAGAAAGTCACCTGAAAATAATTTTAAGGAAAAAACACATTTCTTGCACTGGAAATCACTGCTGCACCATGCTTAAAATGCATGCTTTGTAAATAATTCACACCTTCAGCTAAAAACTACTGTGTTGTTGACAGCCAGGAGTTTCTACATGTGTAAGACAGTTCAGCCTAACTAACTGAGAGAGAACTCAAAGTGTAAGTCACTTCAGATCAAAGTCAAAAGCACTCCACCAGCAAGTGTGCATGTGTACTTTGTTGACTGCTCATAAAATGTAAGTAGCTGTTCTAAAAAAAATAAAAATTGTACTACAGAACTCTCATACCCAACGCCAATGGTTCTCTTGAGTGACAAGGAAAGCAAATATTTCATTAAGCATTATGTGATCAGAAAGGAACCTGAATTACCCCTCGATCATAAGGTGATGGCAAAAATTAGGAAAGATCATCTTCATAGAATCTAGTCCACCTATCAGGCGGCAACTGATCAGAGGCCTTTTTGTCTAGAAGATTATTCCATATGGAAATGTCTCTTTTTTCCCCCATAAAATGTTTAAAGTGTAGCAAAATTCAGCGGAGGGAAAACACTTTGAAATTAAAAGTGATATTTTTCCAAATAACGTTCTCAAGATAGAATTTGTTTGGAATCATCTTGTTAGATTTTAAAACCTTTTTTATTGCTTTACTTCTGTATTTCTTCATGAGTTGTACATAGTGTTACGCAGCAAAGTACATATGCAAATAAATTAAAAGGTACTCAATTTAGAAAAAATAAACATTAAAAGAGAAAATTAATTTAGGCTGCACATTTCAGATGAAATTTCAACATAATTGTCTTTCTGAACAGAAGTGAAAATAAATGTTGGGTGTAGAAGTTTCTAAGAAGATAAAAGCTGGATTTCCATCACTCTTGGTTAAGCTATTCCTGCAGTTCCCAGAGGTCAGCAAGTTCACTGGGCTCCCTCTGTCTCAGCCCCGCACCGAGAAAAAGAGCAGCGTCTGAAAACCTGTTCAAGTTTGAAAACTCATGTATATTCAGTCACCTTTGACTTTTGTACTCACTTTCCACAAGCGCTTGCGCATTTTGAGTGTTAGTGTCATGAATACTGCGGGAGCCAGATGGTCGCACTAGACATCACTCACCTCTCTGTAGAGGTTAGAAATGTCAGTTACAACTGAAGTACTTGTAAATGCAAAAATCATGTGGAAAGGCGGTTTCCTCAGAAGGATTTTCCGTGGGTCTGATGGCTTTATGCAACTGGCAGTGTTTTGTGAGCCATCAGGTTCTCACATGGGGCCTGTGGGTTTGTTGGCCAAAATAATAGCTAACATGAGTTGGGAGGGTGGGGTGACAGGCAATAAACCTCTGTGGGGAATTTTGGCACATGTGTGCCTGGCAGATCTACTGTTATGAATGTTTAAATACAAATAATCACCAAAACTACTTGACCTGCAAAGTACACATGGACTGGAAAAATCTGAAGTCTTTTTCTATCCCCTCCTTAGCTAAAGCCCCAGCACATCAAAACTACTACAGGGAGAAGAAATATTTTAATTGAAATACAATATTCACAAGTTGAACCACCTGTTCTTGCTATATATTTGAACTTTGGACTCTCTTCTGTGAAATTACTGGATTAAAAAGTGGACCATCATGTAAAAACCATTTTTGACGTGTAAGTGTGGACAGTTTTGCAATGCTAAGTAAGCCTACCAATTACTCCCCAGACAAGCCAGTTGAAAGTAATTTTCTGCGCATTTCAGTGCTTGCTGTCCGCTTCATTGTACATCACTGCATTAAGAAATGCAATTTCTGAGATCTTGATGTGATAATAACCACATGCAAGGAAAAAAACTACCACCACAGCAGTGGGCTGACCCTGGCCAGCAACCAAACTCCCACCCAGATGGTCTCTCACTTCCCTCACCTACAAGACAGGGAGAAAACAGAAGGTGAGGAGACTCGAGGATCAAGATAATGACTTTTTATTATGGAAAGTAAAAGCCACGTGCACAAGCCAAGCAAAAAGCGGGATTCATTCACTACTTTCCACTGGCAGATGGATGTCCTGCCACTTCCCAAAAAGCAGAGCCTTGGCAGGTGTCAGGCTTTCTGAGGGAGACAAGCACCATAACCACAAACATCACCCTTTCCTCCTCTCACTGAGTACTTATTGCTCAGTATGACATCTTGTAATGGGATGTAATATCTTCTTGGTCAGTTGGGGTCAGCTGTCCTGGCTGTGTCTCTTCCCAAGTTCTAGACAACCTCCAGCCTAATTGCTGTGGGTGGAGAGGGAGAAAAAAAAAAAAACAAACCCTGGCACTGACAAGCACTGTTCGGCAATGGTCAACACACTGGTGTGCTATCGACGGTTTTAGGTCCAAGTCTGGTATGAGCTGCTATGAGGGAGGTCAACCCTACTCCCACCAGAACAACCATGGCAAGGCAACATCGCTTGCCTGAAGCGTGCACACTGCTGATTGTAATGGGAGAACCTAGACACAAGAGAGCAGGAGCCTGCTGCCAAAGCTGTAGCACCCTTATATCACCATTTTGTCCCTATCTTTAATTTCCTGCCTGTAACATCATGTAATAGCACTGTCACATTTGCTTCATGCATGAAGTCTGGCTTGAAAATAGCATCTCTTCAGTTACTCTATGTGTCTTCCAAAACAGCCATTCTTTTGACACACCAGAACCCCAGTCTTTATCTTAATATCAAGCAGCACTCTTGGGATTTTATGAACCTTTGTCAGCAGCATGCGATTAAGAAAGAAAATTTTACTGGTGTTGCATGGAGATGGAGTATGCCTCGTAACAGAACAGGGTCTCCAGCAGCCTCGACAGTTCTGCAGGCAGGACTTATTAAAATCTAGTGTGAAACAGTCATCTGTCCTGACAAGTGTGACATGGGAGGAAGATGCAGCCATCAGCCAAACAGTATTTTTACAGAATACTTTTCCACATTGCAAGCACAGATGTATTGGACAAATAAAACTTAGCCAAATTGATGTGGAAATCAATGTAACACTAAATCATGCCATGGAAAATACTGCCACAGGCATTAGAAATGGTCACAGAACTACCCATTTCAGTGATATCACCCCTTGTAGCAATGTTGCAGTACAAACACAAAATGCTTACCTGCTCTGCCCTGCACATACTCCCGTCCCCAAAGTCAGAAACCGTCAGTCAGTAAGACAATATACAGAAATCCCATGAGTGATCCTGATCATCTTCTTGCTTCCCACCTGAGAAAAGATACTTTAAGTCATTGAATCATGGAATACCAGGTTGAATGAGACCGGAAGATCATCTGGTCCAACCTTTCTTAGCAAAACTCATCAAGACAAAAGCACTATTCAGACAAGATGACCCAGTACTCTGTCCAGCTGAACAGTAGAAGTGCCCAATGTTGGGAAACCCCTCACTTCCCTGGAGGGATTATGCCAGTGGCTGATTATTCTCACTGTGACAAATTTTTCCTCTTGTGTCTAATTAGAATGTTCCCAGAAGTAACTCACACCCATTAAACCTTGTCTTTTCCATGTGACTCCTTGTAAAAAGGGAGTCTCCATCTTCTTTGTAGCCACCCTTTAAGTACTGGCATATGGTGATGTCACCCCTAAGCCTTATTTTCTCAAGGCTGAACAAGCCCAATTCCCTCAGCCACTCAGCCATACGGCAAGCTTCCCAGTCCTTTGATCACCCGGGCCCCCCTCCTCTGGACACTTTGCAGTCTATCCACTTTTTTTTTTTTTGCATATTGGGGGATCAAAACCAAGCACGGTGTTCCAGGTGTGGCCTGACAAGTGCTGAGTAGCTTGGAATAACGACTTCTTTATGTCTGCTGGTGATGCCCTTGTTGATGCAGCCCAACATCCTGCTGGTTTTCTTTGCCACAGCAGCACATCCTTCACTTATACTGAGCCTGTTGATCACCAGGACCCCAGGTCCCTTTCCACAGAGCTACCCAGCCAGGTGGTTCCCAGCCTGTACTGAACTCCTGCATTGTGTTTTCTCAGGTGAAAGACCTTACACTTGTCTGTGTTGGATTTCATAACTGTTCATGTTAGTCCAGTCTTCCAGTCTGTCTAGGTCTTCCTGCAGGGTGGCTTTCCCTTTCCCACTCAGTTTGACATCATCCACAAACTTCATCTTTTTCCACTCAGTTTGATATCATCCACAAACATTAATGACTTTTGCAGATATTAAACAGTATTGGGCCCATTTGTGATCCCTGGGGGACCACACCTGTGACACGTTGCTAGATTGAAAAAGACCTCCTTCTGCATGCATTCTGTCAGCCACCACCTTACAGACCTTGTGTCTAGTACATAAGATATTTGTTTCTTTAGGAGGAGGATGTGGGAAACTGTATCCAAAGCCTTGGAGGTACGCAATTTCTACTGCTTGCCCAACATCAACTAAGCAGATTACTTTGTCACAAAAGATGATTAGGTTTGTCATGCACAATTTGCCCTTGGTGAATCTGTGGTGGCTTTTCCTGATCACATGCTTCATTTCACTTGTGATAGCCCCCAGGAGGATTCATTCCGTAGCTTTCCCAGGGACTGACATAAGACTGCTGGGCCCATAAATTCCTGGATCCTCCTTTAAACTCTTCTTGCAGATGGAAGGGATATTATTTTCTTCCAGTCTTCTGGGATGTCCCCTGATCTCCTCAACTTCTCAAAGATTATGGAGACCAGCCTTGCAACAATGTCAGCCAGCTCTCTTAACACCCTTGGTGGATATTCTTGGGGCCCAACAGTTGTAAGGGCAACCTTCTTCCCTGCTTGTCTTTATGAAACAGGCTATAGCCATCCATCACAATCCTCCAGTCATGTGAGTTGTCCTACTATTTTTCAGTTATTCCTATGGTACCATAATTTTCTGACTGGGCATGGAGCTCCAGTTACTCCTGTAGGCCTTCTTGTTCACATCTTACAAGGCATCTCTGGTAGGCCTGGCAGGTTCCCCATTTGGTTGCAGTCGGTGAGCATTGGCACTTTGGATCCTGCCCTCTGAGTCCTTTAGTTTAAAGCCCACCTCACCAGGTTTGCCAGCTTGCTGCCAAAGATTCTCTTGCCTCCTCTAGGCAGGTAGATCCCATCCCTCCCTAGCAGGCTGTAGTGATTCAAGAATGTCTCATTGCTGTAAAAGACAAAGTACTCTCAATGTCATCAGCCACAAAGCCATAACCTCATTTGCATTGTACATCTATTTTTGGCTGCACCCTTGCCTCTAATGGTAAAATGGAAGAAAAGATAACTTTGGCACCAATACTTTTCACTTATATCTTCAGGGCTTTGTAGTCTTCATTGATTCTTCGCATTTTCTGGCTTGTGGTGAAATTCATGCCCATGTGAAAGAGTAGCAATAGATAGTAAGTAGTCCATGCTCTTGACAAGTTGTGGTACCCTCTCAGCAACATCTTGGACCTTAGCTCCCAGAAGGCAGCATATCTCTTATGACTCTGTCAGGTCACCAGATGGGCACCTCAATGCCCCTCAACAGAGAGTCACCCACTACAAGCACACATTTCTTTTTGCAGTATCCACACTGTGCTGCTGGTATGGTTTTTCCATGCAGACCTTGCTTGTGTATGTCTGCAACTGTTAAAGCTGTATGTCTGTTTTATAAGTAACATGTTGGTTACAATGCTGGAGGGAGGGGACTGAAGCTGATCATGCTTTTGTGGGCCGCCAGGGTCTCAGATGCCTCATCCTCTCTGGTGTCTGACACAGAAGCATGGTTCTGAAACCACTAATCTACCTCCTTCTTGGCCACCCGTATACTACACAGCCTTTTAACTGTCTCCTGCAACTCAGCCACCTGACACAACAAATCATTAACCTGTGCATAGCTTGTGCCAGTGTTTACCTTTTCTCCAGAAGTGTCTGGGAACTCATTGCAATCTCCAGTCTGTACTGGAGTTTTCTTCCTTATCAGTTCTGTCTAGGTGGAAGTATCAGACATCACAGTGACTTTCTCAGTAGAAACACTGGTTCTAGCTCTGAGGTGAGGGCCAATCACTGCAGCAAAGACCATTTAAGCTGGTAGGGTGACTTTGCCCACCCCGTGTACCCTTCCATATACCAATTACTGTGTCACACCATGGTTGATGTGCCATTGTCTGTTTATGTGCTACTGTTTTTTATAGGTGAGGTGTGGTCGCAGCTGCTTTGGCAATGCCCAGGTCAGTTCAGCTTCTACCATGTGAGCTGCCGGTTCCTGGAGGCTCTCTGTATTCCCCTGGTGTTTCCCCTGGTGCTGCTGCTTTGCTGCAGGTTCGGCCAGCACCAGGGCAGCTCGCCTTGGTGACTGGTATCAGGAGGGTCCTATATGGCATCATAAATAGAGGCTAAATGCAAGGTATCTCTTATTTGAAATGCTCTTTCAGATTAGAGAGCTGAACTGTAAAGATGAAATTTTAGTGCCCGCTGTTTCTTGATGCTATCTGATAGCCAGTGACTCCTGACTGCAAGTCTCATTATTCTAGGGTGGTTTTCTTTAAATATACTTTCTCTCCAATTCAGTCCACTCTGCAGACTGTGACTATACTTTTTGTTCCTTTCTGCACTTAAGATGTGCAAGATAATATATTACATCTAGAGAAGAAAGCTGAACTTTTACCTCTAAAATAAGTTATATGCCAATTATCAAGTATAAAAGATTATTAGAACTAAGTAATAAATTAGTGGGGAATTTTGTTCTCCCTTCTCTCAACACTAAAACTACTGGACATGAGAGCATTTCAAGGGAATAAGGTGCCAATCAGACCATCCAGCTGCCCTCAGTTAGCAATGGGTTCATGGCAGGTCTTCAAATCACAAACCTCTACAACTCTAAACCACGTTAAAGTGTCAGCTTGACCCATCCTTGATGCTTTACTGCCATGTTTGCAACTCTCCAGCTAAAAAGCTAAAGTCGAATTCTATCAGATATTAAGAACAGTAAACATTACAGACAGGAAAAAACTTATAGAAGGCTTAGAATTGAACTCAGGAGAAAAGCAAGGAAGATTGAGTGCAGTTTTCGTGTCTGTATAGTCTAATTCTGTTTCGTAGCAACCCAATGAGGAATGAAGACACTGAAAAAAAAAATCAGATCTATTGTTAGAAACTTATTTCATCTGCCACTGCAGACTTTAAGCCTTAATCTTCATGACAAGTTACATGAAGTTTTCATAGCTATGGAATCCCTTTATAAATATACTTTGCAATAACTGGACTTTAAACTGTATTTAGAATTGGAGATTAAAAATTTTTAAGAGTTAATTTTGCTCTTCAGTGTATCATATAGGAAGAGATTAGTGACATTACTTTCAGAAAGACCATTTGTTTGAAGGACCAGTATCATGTTTGTTGAAGAACTGATATAACGCAACTTACTGAAGGAATTTCAGCTGCTGGAGAAGAACAGTAGCTAGGTAGCATGATGAATGTAAGAATCTTGATGAAAAAAGGTTAACAAATAACTGCTAAATTGGCAAAAAAGAATAGTACAGGGGGGAAAAAAGTACCCAGTACAAGCCTCTTTCCAAAGAATTATTGAAACAAGAAATTAACTAAATTACAAAATGCCCTGATAAAGAAAGTTATAGCTGCCATTACTCATTAATTCTCTTTTAATAAAAAATAATGATAACCTGCCAGTAACCTCTATACGGGATGGTTATTTTGCAGTTAAGGGACCTCTGCAGATCAGAAGGGCTCCTGCTTGTGTGACTTCTCTCACACACAAAATAATAGTTGGTGGAAAATTTATTTTTATTTTCTAGTCATTTTCCACTCTACTAGACTTTGACATTTTTGAAGGAGGGACCACATCCTGTTTGCCCTGCATAAGGCTTGACACCTCCAATGTGACTGAGGTACCTCAGCAGCATTAGGTGCCAGACAACACAGCACATGCTGGAGGGGACACATAACACCATCATTCCGATGACAATGGTTCTCCTTAAATGTCATGACAAGTGTCCTGACAGTTCTGTTCTTATGACAACATCATTCTTTAGGGACATTCCAGAGAAAAACATAATATTAGGCCAGAGCAAACATATTCAATGTCTAACAGACCTTCAGACAGCCTGGACAACTTCTGAGGCACTTTCTCATTCGTATTTCTAGGTGAGCAGCATAGTCCTGTTACTTTGAGAGAGTTTCTCTGTTTTCAAGTATAAACCTAGAGGATCTAAATAGTGTCTGTGTTGGATGGGCTTGACCCCCAGCCCAAATGTGAGCATGTGGGTTTCTTTTCTGTGAGTTTTGAAGGTCATATATAATACACATTGCAGAGACCTTGTTTCAGTATTGTGTGGAAGGGAGAAGTTGATAACAGTATTATAGGACTGATGTACTAGCAAGAACACTTTAAAAAAATAAAAAAGTCAAGTTAAGGCTCCTGTCTGTAGTGTGGTGTGTAGCTGTGGCGTCCAGCAGAGAGCAACACGCAATTCGATATGAATTTTAGGTGAAGCCATTTTATTAGGTGAAATCACACAGATTATATACCTTTATTACTGCAAACGTGGCAAGCTAAAAAGCTGCTAATTGGTTACACACACTGTTCACACCCTATTGCTTGGTTAGCAATTATAACCAGTTCTGATAAACCTATCTTGCAGCAAAATATTGTTAGCTTACCTTTAATACCTAAGAACATCTGCACACCTTCTGGTTTTGACCATCTTATTATGGTTGGTTCTTAACATGTTCCGTTACTCCCAAATACCTTCCCATAACTGCTTCTTGGTTTCGGGTAGCCTGTACCCATATAAAAAGGCCGCTGTGTTTTGAGAGTGTGATTATTAGGATCCTCTCAGCATGAGTAACTTCTCCTTTCTCATGGGAACAGAAGAATATTGTCAGAGCCTAAATCTTGGGAGAGGAGAGCTAGGCCACCAGCAGGCCTGCTGTGTCCTCTCCGACATGTAGCAGCACATGTGAGAGAACAAGGTCTGCTCTCTGCAGCTCAGTTTTCATCTGTCTTTTGGTGAAGTCACCGGTTGCAAGTATTTTTATAAAGTGAAGCAACAGTTATCGCAAGCTGGAAGCTCTTAAACACCCTTATGAGTGGACACTAAAGCTGTTGCTACATTCTAATTGAACTGCCTGGGGCAGGTGTCCAGCATGCAACAGGCGAGAGGAGTTTCACAAGAGCTAGGATCATCAAGCTCTTCTGACCTTCCTTTTAGCCCCAAAGCAGAAAGGGGGTGGGGGAGGAAGCAGGAGAGGCTGGCGTTTCAGACTGCTAAAGCCTCCTGGTAGTTGTCAGGGGATACAGGTTGTTCCCTTCATGGCAGGCAGAGATGAGGAAAGGACTTGTCTGGGTAAAAGTGCACACTGCTGCAGATTTATACTGAGGTGCCTGTTGCACCAGGAGATGAATGTCCTCATCTGCTGTTTGCTTCCCAACCACAGCAGAGAACCACATTTCTGTGGCATCCTCCACAAAGGAAGTGCCCCAATGACCCCAAAAGCCAATTTTTCTGCTCTCCCTGCTGAACATCGTAGCTCTCCACATGGAGATGCTGCAGTGACAAAATGACAGTTTTATGACTCAGTCTTTCATTTATGATCTTTCTGACGGCTGCTGCTGCCCACTAGGTGGGAGAGACCTCAGGTATAGCTGAGCTCCCATTCTGGAGGAGGTCTTCTGCACTAAGTACATCATGATCATGCACACTTCTAGCCTGAAATTCATGGGGTCAGGTGCTTAAGCTACCACCTTCCACGCAGAGAATAAAAAATAATTCGCAGTTGTGGCTCAGCTGACGCACATGAACTTGTTCCTCCCAAGGACTGAGATCTGTGCCTGAATCCTGAGTGGGCAGAGCACAACCTCAAAGTGTCTAAATGGTTGAGATGATGCTTTATTGGTTTCCTCTCGTGCAGCAGCTCTACAGCTGGAGGGAAGTCACAGTGCTCAGTGCAGTGGGCTGCGTGGGAGCTCTGGGTGAAGACAGTGTTGCATCCTACTCACAGACAATTGTTGTTCTTCTGTTTAACCTGGACATAACACATTAGGTCTGCGGCCAGCAGTAAATTTTTCTTCAAAACACCTTGTAGGACAGTGCTGTGGGTTCACCCACTTGACACTGCGCTTGCCAATACGTCATCATTTTTTCTCCTGAACTCAAGCTGTCAGACACACAACCTCCCCTGCAGAATGCTTGACAGTTGGTGGTTGATTCTCCAGGATTGTCTCTGTGAACCCTTCAGATGCAGCACATGCACTGCCCTTCACAGGAGACTTCCTCATGGGCCTTTTCTGGATCTGTGCTTGCCCATTCGGGAGGTCTGGTCAAAAGAGCAACAGGAAAATGCTCAGGTGCTCAGGGATTCACAAGCAGCTAAACTTCAGCTCTTGACATTTCTGGTAAGACAGGACCCCAAGCACAGGACACAGCCATGGCTCATTAGGATAAATGTTGCCTGTGAAAAATCTCATTTTTACCTGCACTAGCTCAGACCAAATCATCTGGTGCCAGGAGGCAGCTTCCGTCACTTTTTCATCCAGTGCCAGTTCCCTATTTGCAGGACGTCACATCTCCTCCAACATAATCAGATGAGACTTTCTCCTGGTCATACCTTGCCTTCATTCACAGATCTTCCTCATAGATTAGATCACACAAACCTTGCTTTCTCTCAGTCCTGGAGAAAGTTCAGTGTCCTTGAATCAGTGGTGTTTCTGGTCTCTAATTATCCATGTATTGTGTGGTAATTTCATCTCCCCTTTTACAAAAGTTCAGTGAAGACCAACCAACTAGAGACACGATTTTAAAATGTCTGATGGCCATGACAACTCTCTTCTATGAGACACCAGATCACAGGTCAGTCAGAGCTGATCCTGCCTTAACCAGTACTTCATAGGAAATAGACTCAGTGCAGCTGCTTTGTTACAGGTAGGCATTACTAGAAACTCTGTGGTTTTTGTTCCCAGCTATGCAAGAGATAACAGGTGCAAGAGCTGTGTGTTTTACACCAGCTTTGGACATCATGAAGGTCCCAACTTCAGAGCAGCTGTGTTACAAGGTGAAGTGCTCCTACAGCGTTTCTGGTACCTCCATGGGAGCACTGTCACAGAGAAGCAGGACCGGTCTTTGTGTCCCCTGCCTTTGCAATAAAAAGTGGACCTCCCACAATGCTTCTGCATTACTTTTTTCCCCTGGCCTCAACGCAGTTCTCCAGTAAGACAGTAAAGAGACAACTATCCAGGAGGACTCTATCAGCAGTAGGACCTGCTCTGTAATGCCATGGGCAAGACACCAATGAGTCATCTCAGGAAACATCTATTTGCTTATTTGTATGCCTTCAGTCCTTTGGGTCATCCAATGTGAGATCCCCATCCCCCAGGCTAGGCTCAAAGAGTCTTCTTGTGCTGTGAAGAAAATTCCCAATGGGAAAGAGAGGAGGAACAGGGTACTGAAAGTTGTAGGGGTTTGTAAATTCCCTGGATAAATAAATTTATTACTTCCTCTGCATCTTTGTAGAGTGGAGCGCTTTATAGCATCTGAGTTTGATCTACAGCTTTGGACACAAGAATATGCATAGTAGACAGAAAATATATGTAATAAATTTAGATAAGAAAATAAGAAGCCAAGGTCCCAGACTCACATCCATCTGTTTTAATGTGCCTTTGATGTAAAACCAACCTCTTAAAGGCACTTGACTGCTTTCAGTTTGCTGCTGGATTCAGCTCTTTTACTTCAAATATAATAGATACTCCTGAAAAGATAACAAAGTACTATAAACTTAAAAAGAAACCTCCCAGTAACTCTGACACTGATAATAAATGTTCCTAAAGAAGAGAAACGTAGCTGATAAAACTGGCTAAAATGGCAAACGACCCATGTTGACATGACCTAACACCAGAAGCACTTCTGTCATAGAGAGAAGAGTTGTGTTGTGCTTGTAAATGTACATCTCTGAAGTCTTTTGTAGGAAGTTCTATGTGGAAGTTGTCTTGTTATTTACTGTGAGAAAACCTCAGAGAAAGACTTGAAGGGTAAGCCACAAACTGTGCTATTTTTGAAACTCCTGTATTGTATTTATTCCTACTTGACCTTTTCTTGAGGTACTCTTGACCTTACATCTGTGCAGTAGCCCTTGTGCCAGCCTAATCCCTAGCTGCTTCTCTATTCTTCTGAGAGTCCCTTTGGATTCTTAAAGATGTTTCAAGACCACCCAAAGCTGTAATCTCCTGCCTAAACTTTTTTTGGGGGGAGAGAATTGCACATGATCTATGTCTTGAATTTCAACTGGGGATGGAGTTTAAAATAGTATGTGGCTTCCATGATACCTCTGTAAATACATATATGATATACATGCATGTATTATATACATGACTGTACTGATTAAAACTTTCTGGTGCTAGTTAACACCTTCTGTTGAAAGAAGAAGCAAATATAAAGATCTGCCATTCTGTTGTGTGAGTAGACAGGTTTTGGTAAGCCAGGAATGATCTATGATCTCCAAGAGAAGGAATTAATACCTCTGGGGTTAATGTTGCAAGATCTGCCAGTATAAATCTCACTAATTCCTTCCAACTGCCTCACCCTGGTCCTTGGATAGTAAGTTTTCGTGGAAAAGCAAAAAGACAGTGTTGTTTCTGCAGACAGAATTTTGTTGGCTCCAGCTACCTGAATTGAAGGGTTCTTTCTTTGCAAAGAAATAATAGCTTGAGAACTGTCTTGTTCTTTGACATTGTCACTGTCAATGGCATGCACACACCAGTGATCATTGTGGTCAAACCCCACCTTCAACAACCAGACCCAAATCTGGAATAGAAATGCAACAGCTTTGTTCCAGCTAGTGAGTGTATCATCTCATATAAATGTTTTCAGCTTCTAGATCACTGGAAGACACAATCCTTTGAGCCTTAAATCTCCCAAAAAAATATCTGTGACTATGAATCTAGTCAAGCTGTATGATGGCAAGGGCTAGGTTAGAGAAGACCAAGATACCAGTAGTGATGGTACTGTTGCCAGCTTGTTGAAGGCAGATTTTCAAAGCATTAGCCAGAAGCTGGTGAGTTTATAATGAAGATTAATGGAGAGATTCATATCCATATCTCTTAATAATGAAAGTAGAAAGCATAGTTAGATCTCCAAAGGCAGCGTATGGTCTTGTGCAAATGAAAGGCAGGAAAAAAAGCTGACACTGCAGCTGTAATGCTTATTTGTGTATGTTTGTGTCCATTATACAGAAGTCCTATGTGTAGGTCCTGTGTGGGGCTCAGTCACAGTGGGGATTTTTTCTTCCCCTTACTATCCAAGTTTAATGAGGAACCTCTGGAGAATGTGAACAAGTGACAGATTTTAGCTTCCATTTTGTCTGTTGGCTACTCCTTAATCATTAATTGGAAATTACAGAACAGTTCTTTGGAGTGTAAGGAGCACTTTTGGATGACATATTTTCCATACATAAATATTCAGGGAAGCAATTTGAGATGTAGAGGCAACAAGTGTGAATGTGTTCATTAAACTGAAATGCCGCTGGGAACTGCAGTGATGACTCAGAAGCAGGTCATTGCAGTTGCTCTTATCACCAGACTGAGGCTGATGGGGGATCTGGATTACTGCCCTCACAGAGCCAGGGACTGGAGCTTCGTCCTGTGACCCTCAATGCGCAGATGTAATCATGCAAAAGTCAAAGGCAACAGGCACTGTAGTCAATGCTGTATTTAGCAAGAAAAAGGTAAGAAAACTTCTCATTTTCCTTTTTTTTTTCCTTTTTTGCTAAAATAAAAAAAAAGGTGTACAAAATGAAACTGGATTTACAGGCCATATGGTGACCGATACAATCTAGAGATGGCCCTTCAGTCTTACCTGCTGGAAGGACTGACAACCGTTCTTATGGGAAGTGTTTTGATCTCACTGAAGCTAAAACTTCCTTGGCAGGTACCTTTCATATGACTTAGATGTGTCCAGAGCAACACTGTTTCTTTACAAGCAGACTCACACCACTATTTATTAAAAAAAAACCCCAAACTCCTGCAAACATGAAGTCATACCAGCCTCAATCCAGAAGATTAATTCATCCTTCAAAAATAATGATCTAAATATGCAGTTAAGCATTCCAATATGTCCCTCATAATGTCAATACCTGGAGCATTCATTGATCTTCATAATTTTATGACTCTGTAACAAGATTATGCCTACATATGGATTCTAAAACACTTTATGAGAATGAACAGATGTATGAGGACTCCCAGAATCAGGCCTAGGTATGTTCTTTGATATTTCCTCGGTGACAGATGCATTTTGAGACA
Organism: Zapornia atra; assembly: GCA_013400835.1. Lineage (NCBI taxonomy): Eukaryota > Metazoa > Chordata > Aves > Gruiformes > Rallidae > Zapornia > Zapornia atra. The sequence continues at coordinate 34,622 of VZTU01017462.1, read as the reverse complement.
CATGAGTAAGTTGATTTTTAATCCATCTAGCATGATCACCATAAATTGCATAATTCAAATGTTTTAATAAAATTGTCATGCGGGATGCCTTAAAGATGTTAACTCCCATATCAGTACAATTACCTATGACAACCAGACCCATAATCACGTCAAACAAGATTGTTGCCTTTCTCTGACAAGACCTGAATTCCATGAAAACATAAGTAACAAACTTTTATAATTTGTAACATGTTAATTCAAAGCTAAGTGATATAAAATGAAATATGGAAATGTTCCATTGTGATAAGGTAAAACTGGAAGCTAAGCAATTAATTTTCATTTTTCTGAATGCAAACTTATTGACAGAGACATATTTTAACTAATTGCATCCAATATTTCATCTAAAAATATCAGAGTGTAATTTTTCAGTGGAAAAATATTTACGCTCAACTTTTTTGCCCAACTGGGACACCAAAGGTCTTAATGCTAATTATTACTGGTGGGTAAGACATGGACTAGACAAATCATTTTCTCACATTGTCCATGCACCTTGTGTGGTCTCTCTAGGACGATGGTAACATGCCACAGCTCACAGCTTACACACACACATAGATAAGTCTTCATATACTATCGGTACTACTCAGTGTGCAGCATATGCAGATCTGACAGACACAAGCATTAAATGGCATATATTGGGCAGCAGTAACGAACTAACAGGCTCTGTGTGTGTGTGTGTTATTTACATTGTCCTTTATTTATTTATAGTCTTACAATAAAAAGCCTGACACTCAGCCTAGATTAATAAGAATCTTGTTAATGTTGTCCCTGAAGCCTGTTCGGAGATAGGCAAGCGAGGTAGAGGTGGGGAGTAATGGAGAAAACTACTGAAGTGGGGTAGTGAATCCAAATAAAGCACTGTGGGTGCTCTGCACACACATGCACACCTCTCCAGACATATTTTAGGCACTGGTATGGTGGGATCACTTGCTCCCACATCAGAACAGTATGATGTAGGAGGAAACTTGCCATCCTATGGGCACAAAGCAGCCCTGCAAAGTGCAAGAAAAAGACACAGACTGTCCCAGGCAGACAAGTGGGACATGAGGCCTGGGTATAAAGCTGTCAGCACAAGACTGAAGCATTAGCATACAAAAGCATTCCTGCTTTTCCCTGTGCTTTCAGTCATAGCTCTTGGGACACAGAATAGTCTGGATTTCTTCAGCATTCAAAAGAAAAACTTTCTCTCTCAGCCAGGGAAAACTAATAGAATGGTATATTAGCAAGCAAAGGGCTGATTCCTCCCAGATAAAGTGATTTCATATATATATGAGAAATCCCTTTATCTGGGGAGAGTATATATACATATTTTTTTCTTACATATTTTCATAGATATATACATGGTTTTTACAGATATATAAACCAGAAAAGGAAGGTTAAAGAAAGCATACCCCTCACTGAGCAACAATGGCGAACTAGTAACAACAGATGAGGAAAAGGCTGAGCTTCTCAACAACTTTTTTGCCTCAGTCTTCAGTGTAAACCTCACTCCTCACCACTCGCAAGTTGACAGCCCATAAGACAGGGACCAGGGAGACCAAGTCCCTCCATGGGACTTGATGAGATACATCCCAGAGTCGTGCAGGAATTGGCTGGTATCTCCATGATATTTGAAAAGTCATTGCAGTAAGGTGAAGTCCCTCGTGACTAGAAGAGAGGAAACATTGCACCCGTTTTTCAAAAGGGTAGGAAGGAGGACTCAGGGAACTACCGACCTGTCAGCCTCACCTCTGTGCCTGGGAAGATCNTGTCAGCCTCACCTCTGTGCCTGGGAAGATCATGGAACAGATCCTCCTAGAAGCTATGATGAGGCACATGAGGGACAGGGAGGTGATTTGAGACAGCCAATCTAGTGGCGTTCTACAATGGAGTAACTGCATCAGTAGACAAGGGAAGAGATAAGCATGTCATCTATCTGGATTTCTGCAAGGCCTTTGACATGGTCACTCACAACATCCTTCTCTCTAAGTTGTCGAGATACAGATTTGATGGGTGGACTGTTCAGTGGATAAGGAATTGGCTGGATGGTCACATCCAGAGGGTGGTGGTCAGTGGCTCAGTATGTAGATGGTGACAAGTAGTGTTCCTCAAGGTTCAGTATTGGAACCAGTGTTGTTTAATATCTTTATTAATGATATTGACAGTGGGATTGAGTGCTTCCTCAGCAGGTATACTGATGACACCAAGGTGGGTGGTACAGTTAACATGCCAGAGGGATGGAATGCCATCCAGAGGGACCTGGACAGGCTGGAAAATTGGGTCCAGGTCAACTTTATGAGGTTCAAGAAAACCAAGTGCAGGGACCTGCACCTGGGTTGAGACACTCCCTGTTATCCATGCAGGTTAGGAGACGATGTGCTAGAAAGCAGCCCTGAGGAAAAGGACTTGGGGGTACTTATGGATGAGAAGCTGGACATGAACCACTGGTGTGCATCTGCAGCCCAGAAGGCCAACCACATCCTGGGCTGCATCAAAAGAAGCTGAGCAACCTGATCTAGTGAAGATGTCCCTGCTTACTGCAGGGGGGGGGGGGACTAGATGACCTTTAAAGGTCCCTTCCAGTCTAACACATTCTATGATTCTATGATATATTTGTACATATGTGTAAATAAAAAACCAGGCAACTGGCCTTCTTGCTTTGTGGCCTCATGGGAAATATGTAACCAAATGACTTTAAGTGCTGAGATTGGTAATGGCATTTGTGCCTGTGTCTGTTTAGGAATAACCAGCCGATGCTGGCTGCGAAGTTTGAGATGCCAAACCTGTTTTGCTGGTCCCTTACTTCAAATCAATCACCTTCACAGGGCTGCAGAGCTCTGAACTGGTACAGACTTGTTTTGTCCACTCATGTTTGTTCAAAAAAAGTCTGTGAAAGAGTAATTTGTCCTTGCAAGCTTGATACCAGCTCAGGACTGGTCTGCGCCACAGCGTGCACGAGGACGATGCAGGTCGTGATGCATTAGTGGTGTGCTCTGTGCTTCTGATGCTGGGAAGAAATGTGCTTTGCATCCTCACACCTTGTCTGCATGAGAGATATACTGTGGGATGAGGTGGTGCGGCATGGACCCATAGTGTGTGATTGCAAGCTGCCCCAGTTTTCCTTCAGATCAATTCTCAGAGGTACTTCTAGTGTGATCATAAGGCATCGTTTTGAGGGGTGCCCAACCCATGGCTCATGTGGAAAAGCTGCTGCCAGTGCAAGCGCCACACCAGTGGGAACTGGTGTTGCTATACAGTATCTACAATATCACTGTATAGAGGTGATTAATGAGGAGCGCAAGGTGGGATTCAGCAGCAGATACATCTCCACCAAAGTCAGCCTATGCCCTGGAGGGGTCTTTTAATTTCTTACTCTTCCGTTGAAGCTGATGAAAATATACTATTTCCCTGTTATTTATACACTTTAATCTATATTGATTAAAACATCATTTTAGCAGAATATTTTACAGGTCTAAACTATGCTTCAGTTTAAACCAAAGAGTCAACAGCAATGGACTCTTGGTCCACACACGTATTCCTTGATGCCATGGTTTAACCTAGGCATCAACTAAAACAACCACACAGCCTCTCGTTCACTTCCCCCTGTGGATTGGTTGAGAGGATAGAAAAGAAAAATGTAAAACATGTGGGTTGAGATAAAGAAAATTTAATAGGACAGAAAAGGAAGATAATAATAGTAAGAATAATGATAAAAGAATACAGAAAACAAGTGATGAACAGCGCAATTGCTTACCACTGAGAACAGATGCTCAGCTAGCTCCTGAGCTGTGCTGCATCCCTGCCAACTCTCCCAGTTATATACAAGACCATAACATTATATGATACGGAATATTCTGTGGGCCAGTTTGGGTCAGCTGTTCCCATTGTGTCCCCTCCCAGCTTCTTGGACAACCCTCACCTCCTCCTTGGCTGGGCTGTATGAGAAGTTGAAAAGTCCTTGAATGCTTGGCAACAACTAAACCATCAGTGTGTTATCAATGTTGTGGGAGACAAATGGAAATGGCCAACCTCTTTTCAGTGGTCTGTGGGGACAGGACCAGGGACAGTGGCCTCAAGTTGGAGCACAGGAAGTTCCGCATCAACATGCGGAAGAACTTTTTCACAGTGAGGGTGACAGAGCCCTGGGACAGGCTGCCCAGGGGGGTTGTGGAGTCTCCTCCTCTGGAGATATTCAAGACCCGTCTGGACATCTGCCTGTGTGACCTGTCCTAGGGAACTTGCTTTGGCAGGGGAGGTGGATTCGATGATACCTGGAGGTCCCTTCCAATCCCTAAAATTCTGTGATTCATCCTAAATCCAAATCACAGCACTATGCTAGCTACTAGAAAAATAAATTAACTCTATCCCAGCCAAAACCAGGACATCTGACATGAGAGCAGCTGAACCAGGCGGTTCACTGGTAGGCATAATTTTGTTATTTACCACTTTGCACGTTAAGACCAGGAGCTAATGAAGAGCAACAATACTTCCGTTTAAAGCCAGGGAGAGCATCTACACCATACCTCCTACTGCAGCCAAGAGGCAGCCCTCAAAAGGTGCCCAGAGTCTGTGGCCTGCTCTGGCTGGATGCAGCCGAATGGTTCCCAACACAGGGCTGCTCAGACAGACGGTGCTGGGCTCCCGGCGCCACCGTGCCACACTGCTCCACGATAATTAAGACTCCTCCGCTTCAGCAAACCCTTTCCACCCAGTTCTGTAGACAAGCCAGGCTAGTGATGTTTATCATAGTCACCACAGCCTGGGCAGTTATACTCTGCTTAGATTTGGATTTCGTGTCTGCACTAAACACACTTTGCTGATTTAGAAATAGCTGAAATTGCTGACTTACATAAGGGCATATTCATTGTCACACGTACCGGCCGATAAATAACCAGCCTGCTGACCTCAAAGGAGATGGACATGGCAGAACAAACATTGTTTCCAGTAACGATAACTGGAAATTTTCCAGGTTTTGGTTTTTTTTTCTTCAGAAAGCACTGATCTGCTAAAATAAAAAGGCCAACAGGGAAATGGCTTGGTCACTGGTTATAGGTTTCAACACAAAACTAGCGATGCCTGTTACATGATAAGCTTCTATGATTGAAGTTGTGTTATGCCTTTAGCTAAAAGTTAAATAATAAAGAAGTCAGATCAAGACATCTTAGCTTAATCAAAATAAGGCATAGGGAGCATCCTTTACCAAAGAGAATGTTTAATTAAATTAATTGGAACTTAATTTTGTAGTTAAATACCAGCCTTTTGAGTTTTGACATGGAGCAAAGACAAAAGGGAGGACTATGGTGCTGAACTTTCTTTTGGTGTAGAGGTTCTGCTTCTGGATGGATTCCAGCCCACATAATGCAAGAAAGCTGTGGAACAAGTAATTACTCACAAAGGTTTTGCAAAGAAGATGACTAGGGCTTTCCCAGGGCTAGAGGAAGTTGAGGGCAGTGGGTCATGGGTACAAAATGGCTACTTCAAACATCTTGGTTCACTATCAGATGACAGATAGAGCAATGGGGAAAATATTTTCCCTTCCTGTAAAAGGAAATTCTTGAGGGACAGGATCTCCCTCTCAGCACAGAGGGTCTTCTTTCCA
>VZTU01017462.1:0-28967 GCA_013400835.1 Zapornia atra | reverse complement strand
AGGAGCACTTCATACTTCATTGTAAAACAGACCACCAGTCTCATGCTGACCTAGTTTCTTCTTGTCCACTAATGCATTAAAACAACCCCTTTTACAATTTCTTTCCCTCCCTCCCCCCGCTCAAAGAATCAGCTCAGCTCAGGGGAGAATCCAGCCTTGTCAGAATGAAGAATTCTTAAATAATGTCTAGTTGCTTTGGAACATGCCTGGAGGCACTGAAATAAAAGTTTTCCAGGGGAATTAGGCATTCTTTCCTTTTGATTTCCCCCCCCCGCCCTGTTTTGGCTTGAGGATCTGTTGGTTCATTCTCTAGAATTGTGAAAATATCAAACACTCCTTTACAGGTATCAACCTGAAATCAATGTCTATCTTTTGGTTTCACTATCTAGTCAAATGTCTATAATGGCTACATTTCATTTGAAGCAGACATTGAGAGTAATGAGGTTCCTACTTTTCAGATGCAGACAAAAAATTGGTCTCCATAACATATGGGAATGGAGGCCCACTGTCTGCACTCCTTCAAAGGACACAGAAAAATGTTTTAGTGTGTATAAAAATCTGGACCCAGTTTGAACAAGTGTGCTTTTGCTGGTATTTGGATATCAACAAAGCTGGGGGACTTCCTGGATCCTGCCTGGCTCTAGTCTGGACTTCCCAGAACTGACTTTGTCTCCCCTGTGGTATTTATTCTGCAGCTCAGCATCCAGGTGAAGGAAGTCCACAGCCTTCAGCATCCAGCCACCCCTTGAAGCAGCATGGTCTTATCTCTGCATTTGTGGCACTGCCAATTCCCAAGCACTCAAGGATTAATGTACTTTATAACTTTACCATCAGTTGATCTGCCTTTCTGGACTAGCATTACCTAAACTGGTAGCATCCAGCTGACAACAGAGACCATCTCTTGGAACTTGAAGAACTGAAGTGCCATCACTGTGGTCAGTCTGGCCATCCGTTTCCCATTCCCTAACAGCAGTCCTCAGCAGGATGAAGGTTTTGATGATGCAACAACATGATGAAAGAAAGAAAAACCTGGATGGACACCACAGACAAAAGTATAAATGAGGAAAAATGTTAGGACTACGTGCTGACTGACTCTACATGTCCAGATTTAGATCTCATTCTAAATGCCTGTATTCTTCTTAGGAAAGTGCACCAGAGAGCATATTTAAGGCCAACATAGTCCTCAGCTCTTCCTCCAGGTGCCCCACATTGCTGGACATGTCACACCAGGTCCCCAACTACCTCTGTGGCACAGCTCTTCCAAGAGAGACATGGTGGCCACTTTCTTTCTCACTGGCCAGTAAAGTGACAAACTGCTTTTGCATATACCAAGCCAGGCAGATGTACAACTAGGACTGTGCCAACAGATGGTGAGATCCTAACTTACCTCTCTTTCCCATACAATCTGCCCCAAAGTTTGCTAACACCCACAGCTATGCACATATTATGTCCAAGCTCAGCCCCATGTTCAAAATACAGGATAGAATTACCTGTGAAAATCTGACCCTGAGCGCCTGAAAGTTGAGCATCCAAAATTGTGTCAATTTCTGGAAATGCTGATTATTTTATCCGAGCTTCTGTTCATTATGGGACTTAATGAGACTTAATTACTTGAGACTTTAAGAAATAAAATGGTTAGAAGTTTACACTCTAAAGAGAACTAAAAAAAATAGATGGTTTTGTGGTGCTGGTCTGTAGTTCACTAATTTCACTGTGTGCAAGTGGCACAATGAATCCACTTTCATATAAATGCGGAAGAAATAACTATCTGCTTCTGGTTTGCAGGGGCTTTTCTTCTATAATTTGCAACTACTGTGTTACTCCCACAAGACTCCAGACCTAACTGTAATAATCTCTTCAATGGACCAACTATCTTTGTTAATATTTGTCTCTACCTACTCATAAAAAAGACCTTGCCCATGCTGCAAGACAAAAACCATGCTGGCCATACAGATAATTACCAGGCTGAAAAATCCAAGAAGTATTACAACTGAACTCAGTACCAGAGGGCTGAGCTTATTCATGTTAACAATCTTTGTTGTCTTGAACTATTCTCAAGATGTAGACATCAAAAGCAAGTTGATTTCCGCCTTCACCCTCATCTGTGTGAAACGAGTGGCTTTGCACTTGCTTGAACGCAGGCTCTCAGTGCGATTGACATTTGCTTTCTTTGACCCAATCCCCAATTAGCAGTGCATGATAAATATTTGCACTTAAAATTAATAACTCATTCTTCTGTTCTGAGGGAAGAAAAGGGTCACTGGCTGCATTTCTGCCTTTTACAGGAAAAGGATTTTGATGTAACTTCAGTGCTGGCAATCTGAAAGCTCAGGGCTGCACATGACTTTGGCTCCACAGGGGTGATCCCTGTTGCACTGTGTGCAAGACAGTCTGCACTCCAGTGGACCTTGGTGTTTCTAAGCCATGTGGAGGATGGCTCATGTCGGGGGTGGGGGGCGCTGTTCTTGGTATTTATGTTACAGTGCCCCGCACCATGGCAGGGAACCTCATGGCACCCCTTGCAGAGCTGTGTAGGATTCAAACTCTGTGGTATGACTTCAGTATGGTTGTGTCATCAGCTTTTTGGTTTTTCTTTCTTTCTCAGCTCCATTCTTGGGGAGAACAGATCAGATCTTCAACTTGTACCACAAAGAGGAACAAATGGTACAAAACAGATTTGCACCATGAAATGCGCTATGAGAAGTCTTGGCCCATCTGATCTGAAGTGGCTACTTTACCACTTTATCTGGGCAAAATCACAAGTACCCCAAATACAGGCAGAATTTCATCCTTAACTCTCAGCCACCTGAGTTTAAGTAAGCTCCATGCTATTATGCTACTCAATTATTTTTCTCTTTTAATTCCAGTGTGCCTGCATGGAGCAGACAATAAAATATGGGCAGAAGGAGCTGCAAGATGAGATAAGATAGAGGCATGAACATTTTTCAAATTAACCCGATTGCTTTGTGTCATTTGAGGAGATAACACGCGTTTTCCTCTCATGGCTAATGAAACTGAAGCCTCAGAAATCCTCACATTGGGAGGGCATGCTCAGCCCCAGCCCTGCTCCTTTTGCAATTGCTTGGCACAGACAGAGCACCTGAACTGGGGCCACCTATGCTCATTGGTGGGGAGCCAGGGCAGACATACCCCTAGGCAGACATACCCATTTCCACTGCCTGGCTCCAGTGTAATGTACTGACTGCCTTCTGCAACCACATCCTGAGGTGAGAGGTTTCCACCCACAAAAGTAAGCACTCCTTCAGCCTGGTGAAGCCCAACCAGGCACGGAGCTCAACCACAGCCATCAACCACATGCAGTCCCAAATCTTTAGAGCTGATAAATCTTTCAAACACCCACATTATTTTTTTACAGGGCATATGTCAGAATTTAAACTGAACTTGTCCCGTTTTTGCCTGATTTGCCAGATGGCTGTATATGGCCTACAGCATTTAATGGTGCTTCAAGACTTAACGTATCATCTATAGCACAGTAAGCCAGGATGTGTACCACAGGGATTACGCTGTCATTCAGGCAGCCAAGGATGGTACATTGGGCAGAGTGACAACTTGTGACAACCTTCAGGGGCATAACAGATTTAACAGGGAGTAGTGAATATCATCTGGGAGCAGAATGAAAAAAATCACTGAAAATCTGGATTGATTTTTATAACTGAAATGTAAAAGAAAAAACAGTCCGAGGATACACTTGTTGCTATTCACAGACATCTCATCTTCTTTCATGGAGACTCTTTTTGGCTCTTTTAAAGTGCTTTTCAACCTCCTGCTACTGTGTGTTTTATATCGTGCTATGGGATTAGCTGTTGCTTTGTCAATATGGAAGCAGGATCACTAGATAAGGAAAACGGGGTCTAGGACATGTAATTCCACCTGAAGGTCCATTTTGAGCTGGCATCTGCATAAAGATTATGTTTCCTGTGCATAAGGCCCAAGCATCTGCATATGCATTTACCCAGACCATGTGTGCGAGTGAGAGCACCTGGAGACAGCACAGAACATTTGCGCAAGCTGTTTCTGAACCCACTTTTCTGTAAATAGAGCACATAGGCCCTAATCTACCAGAGGACAAAGCACACTGCTTAATTCTAAGCATGTGAGTAATTCCCATTGCCTTTGCACTATGTACCTGGGCAGATCAGCTGGTTGTTCTGCAGAAAAGCCTTTAATAAGTTTTATTTCAGCAGGACTGCACATGTGCTCCATATTAAATCTGCCTTAAGTACTTTGCCAGAGTTCTTCGCTCCTGAGATGGGCTCTGCATTCATTGTTTTCTTGAGCTGGGATTAGTTTACACAAAAATCTTCATCATTTTTAATTATTTGTGACTGGCAAGCACCAAAGAAAAGTGAACATGCTGAACCTGCAAAATCTGGAAGGACAACCTAGCACAGCAGGCTCAGAGACAAGTCTTGCAGCACCTGTGGCCAACATCTAGGGTCCCTGATGCTTCCCTGCAGGAAGCAGCATATTTAGGTGGTGCATAGGCCAAGCACCTCTTTTCAAAGTGACCAGTGCAGTCCTACTCTGCACAGCCCTGTGCAGCCTTCAGCCTCCCTCCTGGCAGCACAGCCTGCCAGCTGAGGCCCCGGGGTCACTGAGGCACTGAGAGATGACTTCTTTTATTATACACACGTGTATCATCTTGCGTTGACTCCAGATCCCAGCTCGGCAATTGCACACTGGAAGATAGTTTGCAAGGTCTCTACTGACAAGCAACACTTTCTTTAGGACACAGATGTTGGCATTTGCTTTTCAACACCTCCCTGTAACTTTACACACAGAGTCTGGGTTTATTTTGAATCATCAAATTGCAGCATATAGTTTATACATGTCCTCAAACCCACTTCCAGGAAAGGAGTCTGCCTGTGTCACCCCACACTGCCATCACCTATGCTCCATGCATGCTAAGGTCGTTGTGCCCCAACTCCAGCAGGAAGAGTATGTGTTGGAAGAGCCAAGCTTGCCTGGCTGCTGCCGGCTCTTGGTGCTGCCAGCTCTTGACCACTGCAAAAGCTCGGCATGCTTCCTGCAAAATTCCTCCAGAGCACATTCCCTCACCTTCCTCTTAATTAGAAAGAGTATGAAATATTTGCTGGATACATTATTCTTTGTTCAAGCTCAGTACCCACTCTCCAACCTCATCACCTCTCTACTGAGTATTTCAAACTAACTGACCTTTTTAGCTTTAAGATGCTGCTCTATTTGGATGGGCAGATCTACACTCATCTTTGAAATCAAAGGGAAACACCTGAGGACTTCCAGAGCAGCCTGACTTCCTGTCTAGGCAAGGAAGGTACCAGGTGTCCTCTCAGCTGTAGGTTTCTGCACATCTCAGCACAGCTATCTGTATGCTGTGGACCCTGGCTGCTCATAATGTCAAAATTTTGTGCTCTGAAGGGATAAGGCATGCCACCTTAAGGACCCTTGGAGGTACCCCTCAAAACACAGCATAAGAAAGTTGACATTCCTATGTCTCACAGTCTGGACACAGGTGTCTGCAGTATTTTTGTATATTGAGAAGAGCACCATATTCTGTAGTCAGAAATAAAGATACCTGTGCATCTCTACATTTCTTGGAAAAGAAGGTATGGGAGAGGAGAAAAAAGGTCCCAAACATGCTCTCAGAATGCCTGAAATTAAAAAAACCCAACAAACCCACAACATTTTCTAAAAAGTAAATAAAGGCCAGGTGATTTCAAAGCAAACTGCATGATTTTGGCATCCCTTAGGCATGCTTAACGCTGTCATGCTTATAGAGGAAGTGGCAATAAAGAAAAGAACCACCAGCAGAATAGAAACACACTTAAAACAGGACCACCCTTTGTCTTGTGTGTCCTGAAACAGCCCAGTCATCATTCAGAGGTGTTGGACAGATCCTTCATTTCCTAATCAGAACTACCAACATATCTACTCTTCTGCAACAGGTGAACCACCTCCTTGAATTCAAGTTGGCATCAACTCATCAGGTGAGAGCATTGCTACCTACAATAAACCGCAGGCATAAAGTCGTCAGTGTCAAGGCAGTCCTCTGCAATGATTCAGGACATTTGATCTTTGATTGGGTCAAACTGTGGTCAGTGACACTAGAGAGTGAAGACACTTTGTACAGGCTGTGTATGCATCAGCCCTTGTGTCGCGGCGGGCTCCTTGCAACACCGGTGCTCCAGCTGTCATGCTCTCCCAGGCTGGCACGGGGTAATGGCAGGCCGAGCATCTGGTTCTCTATATTCATGCTGGGTTTCCATAGCTCTTTTCCATAAACAATCTGATCTCTATTTCTATAGTGTGCATGTATTCTTCTCCCAGACCCCTGTTTCCATCTCTGGTCATCCAGTCCACCCTTCCTCACAGCGTATCACAGACCTTTTCTCCGCCATCTGCTGCAAGGGGCCCATTTTTCAAAGGGACAAGATCTTTAAGGATGCAAAGGAAGAAATATGTCAACACTGCTTTTGTCCCACCGTGGTTTTTGGAGAGCAGTCAGGTGCTTGGAAAACTTTGCTGGGCCAGTTTGTTTAAATGCATTTTAAAAAATTATATTTGTCAAGGGCACAATGCCCTCATGTCAATGGAAAGGGGCTCACCCTGGAAGGAAACCAGATATTTGAGAATGCCACATCTCCTGGCCAAGGCCAGCCACCTGCCCAGGGTGCTGCAGGTGCAGGGGGACTACACTGAGGCCCTGGCTACTGCTGCAAGTAGACACAGTGCCAGATTGCTGCTGGTGTACGTGACTGGAGCAGAAAATGGAGAGAAGCAGCTCTAGGTGGGCCAGTACCACCTGACTGTCCTGGAGTCAAACCCAGCCATCACAGTGTCTGGGTGTGCTACCAGCCAGCTCCCTGGCCTTGCTGCCAGGCTCTGCATCTGGACTGCTGCTTTTGAGAGACAAAGAAAAGAAATGCACGAGGATGCTCCTCTTGATGTAAGGACTGGGGTGCTTTGTGGAGTTGAAAGCCAAACTCCCTGTCCTGAGAACAGTCTTCCACATGGGAGGTAACGCAGATGAGCGCCTGTGAACTCCAACACAATCACCTGCTTGGGCACAGCATGCAGGGAGAAACAGAGTTCATTTTCAAGCTGCAAACCACTGGATTGATCTGCTGAGGCAGAACTGAGCACTCGACTCATCACTGCCTGCTCTGAAGCAGTGATTTTTATTTTTTTTTTTCCCTCAGACACCTCCAGTACACGGTGCCTTCCTGCAACAGCAAGGCAAAGCTGAATGCTCAGAAAGAAGCATGTTTTAGAAGAGCACAGAACTGGGGCTCATGGACCACACCAGCAGAGACCACAGGGAGGAAAGCAAGAGACTGCAGTGTGCAGAGCTCATCAGCATGCACTGGCTGGGTAATTCACTGCTCTGGCCCAATGACAGCCAGAACTACAGTCACACCATTGCAAACTGACTCAGACAGTATTTACACCACACCTTCAGGAGAAATTATACATTGACAAGAATATTCTCCATATATCTTTATATTCAACCAATGCGCAACTGCTTCAGTACCAAGGGATTCCTAGTAGACACATGAGGGAAGAAGAAAGATTTGGGAAAAAATTGAGAACTCTAGAAGTAATATAAACCAGTCTACCTATCAACTCAGCAGTGTGAGTCTAGGGCCCAGGCCCAGCCAGGACTTGAAATAAATGTCTTGCATTAATCAGGGGAGAAGGTGGGAAGGTTCCCAGCTCTCCAGGGAGAGAAAGCATGAGTTTCCATCTCTCCTGGACTCTGTAAATGTTTAATGCTCCATTTTTTAGAACAGATTATTTCAAACCTGGAGATCAGATCGACACACTTGTTCATGATTTGTGGTAAGCAGGAAGCACTGTGGCAGATCTCACAGCTCTGAGTCCATGGGGAATGGGTGCAGAGAGAATGGAGGGAGTTTATTATGGGAGTGATGATGGTTATATTCCCTGACTAGAGTCTGGGGGAGCCCATGCAGGGCGGAGACGTGGCTGGTATTTTGGCAGCAACAAGGAGCCAGCACATCAGTCACTGTGCCGTGCTGAGTCCCACTCCCTATTGGCAGTGACACCTGTGCCACTGCCCAGTGTCACTAGGAGAGGGTCCTTCCCCCATCCTCTCCAGGCAGCACAGAGTGAGCACAGCATGCGCTGCCCATTCTTTGCCTCCCCCCCTCTCCCCGCCCCGGAGAAGGATTATTCAATCCTTATTGTGGACGGTTGAATGGAAAGGCAGGCAATGCAGTAGGTCTGAGTCACAGAGGCATGATGAAAACAAGCTGGAGAAGTTAAAATGCCAGCTGCAGCCTGATGCCAAGTCAAAATTAATCGGGCTCCTTGATCACTGTAGTGATTGCTAACAGAGAAGTGTATGTGTATTAACTTGGTTTCCTCTCTATTGTCCAACCTGCCCTGGGGTTGTATAATTTACAGGTAATTAAGTTCAGCAAAGACTAGTGAAAAACAGAAAAGGATGCCAAACTCTCTTTTATTCATCCGCCAATGAGAATATGGTATAATTTACCATTTAGCTTTTGAAATCCCTCATAATCATCACACTAAAGAGAACTTTAGCTACACCAAAACCTGAAGGGATCCTCCCCATCCCTTGGAAGGAATTGTATCAAACTAAAAATCACTTAGGAAAATCACTTCTGCCAGTAAAGGGCCATTTAAGTCTAAGACCTCACCCCTTAAGTCTTTACTGCGATCTAACTACCACAGAAGCCAAATAGTAGGGTGCCATTTTGGGTCCATGGAAAATTTCTCTAGATAGGGCATTAGAGGAGAGAGAATGAATATTCTTCTTTATGGTAGTAATCAGGATAACCCAGAGTCTGGGCTAACATTTAGATCCACACAGATCTATCTGCAAGAGCTCTCTCCAAAGAGGTTATGACATGGCGTATCTATGAAGTAAGACATGCACCTGGGCATTTGGTGGCTTTCTGGACAGAGCCTGAAAACTTTTCCAAAGTTAGAGAAGTTGTTTCCTTAGAAAACCTTTCATTTAAAACATATTCTTTCAACGAAAAAAGAAGAAACATACCCATGAATGTGATCCTGTATTTTTAAGCTGGGAGCTAACTGAATTTTTGTGTAATTTTATAAATTGCTTTTCATTCTAAAAATTAATTGTAAATATTTAAATACAGGTGCAGTAATTTAAAGATTAGTTACCTCTGATACTATTAAAGTTCACTACAAGGCATAAAGGAAGGCCACCTTTCCATCCGAATCTCTTTTCTCATGACAATAGAAAGTACCTACGCTTAGGATAGAGGTCCATTTACCCCAGTATCATGCCTGCCTGAATACTGGCTTGCTGCCTCTCAAGCCATTCCTCACTGCCCCATGCGGCTGCACAAACCACCTGAGCTGGGATGAGTTGCACCTCCTGTAACTAAAAAGATAACTTCTAGGGCCACAAGACCCTCCCCAAAAAAAAAAAATTTTCACTCCACTGCTGACAAATAATTTCAGAATGATGCCATGACAAACCTATGGAGTTAGACCAGATTCTGTTAAGGTCAGAATCTAACCCAAATTCCCTCCGGGAGCACATCTCATGTTAAAAAAACTCATTATGTTTACCCCAGTTGCCTGCTGCATCTTGCCAGTGGGTGGCATGAAGCCATCATGAGGGTTAGTACCAGGACGGAGTAGAATTTTAAAATGTTCTGAACATAAGTGACTCAGTAGTCAGCTTTCCAGTCCTAATGGGCTGGCTGTTTCAAATTAAATTGAGTTATAGCAGGGCCCCTAGTCCACATCAGAGGATAAGAGCATGCAAAATTGAATTGGAAAAATGGAGCCAGTTTGCGTTCCTGCTTATGAACATGCAGACAAATCAGCAACTCAGAAATCACCAACTATTAGTTTGTTGGCAATTCATGCAGCTTAAAAATAGCCATGGAAATTTGTACCCAGATCACTACCCCCCCGCTCCCCTCCTAAATCTGCTAACAGTGATTGCAATAACAACAGAGAACCCAAGTGGTAAATTCCTGATGCAGCTGTTAAACTGGGGCCAGAGAATGAGTGAAAGGCAAGGGGTGGGGGGCACAGAAAGAGGCTTGCATACATCGCTAGCCCCAAATATCTAGACCTCATGAGTCAGAATCATGTGGCTGACTTTAAAATTCTCATAAATGCTGTGTTTTGTGTTACTGATTTTGAGCCTCTAGTTTGTACCTTTTGCACGTACCATAGGGTCAACAAACAAATGTTTCCTCAATGAATTTGGGTGCCGTCACCATTGCACATCCAGGGAGGCTTTGAGAAAAAAACAAACACCAAAAGATGAAAACATGTCCTGATCTAAATGAGGAATAGGCAGAGGAATGGAGGAGGGAGTAAAACCAGTACAAACCTTCCCAACACCCAACTAAGTGCATGCCTGGACTTGCAGTGGCTCCACAAGAGATGGTATCAGGCCGTGCAGCAGCCAGGGGGGCACAGAGATCAGGTTGGTGCTCTGCCAGCTCTCATCCAAGAGCTGTAAGTGGTGGGGGAGAACAGAGATGAGTGAGCTGGCTGCAGGTAGTTCAGGTAAGATCAGTAGCACAGATATGTCTACAGGGTGCCACGTCAGAGCTAACAGGACTCTGTCCAAGTCCCTTTGTTGAGTTTGAGACCTTGACCTATCCCATGGGGCACTCGGTGTGTGGAGGTACTACTGGGAGATGGGTGTGTACCAGCCCGTAGACCTCAACGGAAAATAGCTAACCATGCACTTGCTTGTATGTTTTATTCGATTGTGGTCTTGGATTGAGTTTTTCAGTGTCGTGTTTAGTGAAAAGAACTAGCAGGTTTCCCCTGCTCCTCTGCTGTAGGCCCTGAGGCTGAGCTGCCAACTTTGCTGTGGGGTAGGAAGAGGAGTAGAGGAAAAATTATCTTCTGTATTTACTATAGTTTAGTCTGGTTTGGTAAGTCAGACTGTTACTATGTCTCCTGGCTAAGGAATCACTGCCTTTACAGATAAAGTATTAGTTTGAACAGAGAGGTAGATGTCCACTGAAGAGGAGAAGGCAAACTGATTTAAGAAGATCCTCTGGATGACCCTATTCTGGGAACATTATTTTTTTTTACAAATAAATTGCATGGCATTTCTGCAATCTCTGGACTACTGAGCTCCCCACTTTGAAGGGCTGAGGCTTCCATATTTCAAAGTTGTTCCAGTGTGCTCTTCCAGAGGTACTGCGAAGTCGAAGAGACCCCAGCCCAAACCTTCCGGTACAGACCTGAGCTTCAACCACTGCAGTGGGGGAAACTGGGGCAGGCATTCCAACAAACAAAAAAACCCTCCAAACTCTGAGTCTTGAGCCCCTTACTGCATCCAGTATACCTATGTAAACATTTTTTTCCCAAGCTTTGAGAGACTATTAGGCTTCTGGAAGTTACAATGGTGATGCAGTGAAAAACTTCAGGGCCATTTGTAATTCTTAGGGGTGTGTTATTCTCTTGGTGCAAACATACGTAATTCTTACTAATACTATGTGAGTAGTGTGTTCACACAAAGAAGCAATATACCCCTAGTGACTAGATCAGAAAGGGTATATCTGGCACATTGAAGTTCATCCATTTGATGTGGCAATCATTTTTTCATGCTTGCAAGGTTTGCACATTGCTTGGCGACATTTCTTCCCCAGGGTGCTGCTTGAGTGTCCTGAGGGTCCAGCCCCAGGCAAAGAAGAACCCAAGTGGGTGCAGAAGGCAGATATCATAGAATCACAGAAAGATAGGGGTTGGAAGGGACCTCTGGAGATCATTCAGTTTACCCTCCATGCCAGAGCAGAATCACCCAGAGCAGGCTGCACAGGGCAACATCCAGTCTGAAAACAGACTGACCCCGTCCTCCCCACCCACCCCTCAAGTATTTATAAGCACTGATTAATCCCACCTCAGTCTTCTCTTCACTGGGCTAAAAAGTCCCAAGTCCCTCAGCATCTCTTTGTTAGAGAGATGTTCTTGTCCCTTCATCATCTTTGTAGCCCTTTTTTGTACCCGTGCTGGCAGCAGTGATGCTTAGTAGCACACCATTTTGGCCATATGCACTCGAGGAGAAACCTCTACTCAACCCAATTTAGGTCTACTCTTCTGACTGTTTCAACATCCCAGACAAACATGCTTTTTCCCAGTTTCTCTCTTTCTCTCTCTTATTTATTCTGCAGTTTATCTCCACATACATCTTCAAAATTTTTCTGAGCTTCTTTCTAAATAAAGACATTAAAGTCTGCTGTTGCATGGAGGCGATGATCTGAATTTATTCCTTGCCAAACCTTTGGTCCCAGGGAGCAGCAAGAACATTCCCATGCACAGGGAATATAGGGAGTATGCCAAAATATTCTGGGTTTGTTGTTGTGTTTGATCTGTAAGAAATGCAAAGGGCTGGAACCCTCTTTCTTTAACAGAGCAAGTGGGTGTTTAATCTTTCACAGTAATGTCTTGCATGGAAAGAAGTCCTTGGCTACTGACTAAAAGTTTTGTTGTTCACAGCCAGTCCAGGGATCCTTTAGTAACTAGAATTTGGTGCCCTGAGCAGGCAGGTAGTTCAGATGTTCATGACCGCAGGTGTCAAACTGCAGCAGAGTAATTGCACAAGGGAAATCACATGTGGGGACACCAACACAGATGTGGTTTTCTGGCCATCAGGACTAGCAGCTGCTTCAGACCACAGAGCCATACGAAGATGGAAACTAATGCAGAGATTTGCCAGCTATGCTGAACACCTGTATGGCTCATGGACAGGAAACCATGGCCACTGTTGGCACAGTTCTATGTCACCTACACAGCCTGCTCCAGGCATCTCATGTTCATCACACACAGAATGGAGGCCATCAGAAATAAACCCTGCAGGTGTAGAGGTACCAGCTCGTTGCTATCCTGTCCTCTGCTAACCCTACTGCTTCAGGAGCTGCAAGGTCTTTGAGCACAGCAGTTAAACTACTAAGCATTTGCATTTTGTTTTTTCTCAAGGGTCAGGTCAGGCTGTACACAGGTAGACCTCAAGGGTGACAGAAGACCACCTGGAAGAGGACAACAGAGGGGTCTGAACATCTCCCACCCACCTAATCCTACAGCACCTGAGGAGGCATCTGCAGGCACAGCAAGGCCAGAAGAAGGGGCTGCTGCTGCTCTCCATTATTCCCTACTCACTGTAGAGGAGAGGCGCTCCAGATGAAAGTGATAGTTTCCACAATAATGTGATGGGTCCTAATGGAAAAAGTGTTTTCTTCCCTAAGTGCAAAAAAATTGCATGGTTTTGTGTCTTGGGATTCGTAGGTGCCTTTTTTGGTTGCTGTCTTTGAAGTGTTATTTTTTTTGAAGTGATGTCCCATCTTGTCATGGACAGAGTATTTTTTTTCAAGTGAATGGAAAAAGTAGGTCCAGGTCCTCACATATTCTTCACAGCAAATCCTCCCAAGTTGCTGCTCTCCATACCTCCTGCCCCACACTTTGTGGCCCAAGTATTCAAGAAGGTTTTTCAAAGGCATGCGGTAGCCACTACACAACTGTGAGTGAGCTCTACTGGAAACCTTTGCCCTTACCTGAGCATATCAAATGGCTGCAAAGCACTCCTGGATATTCAAGCCAAACCAGACATGAAGGAGAAAGCATAAATAAGGATCAGCTCCCGAAACATATTAGCTGTAACGAGCAGTCTGAGTGATGCTAATCCTAACCCAAAATCTTCATGCTATTTTGGGCCACTGGAACTTGGGCTTTTGCATGGCCTCTCTGCTTTGATCTCTCTACAAGGGAATTAAAATGGCTTGCGGTTGGCAGATCCTAATCTTCCAAATACTGGTGGCAACCGCTTGCCTTGCAGGAGGGAGATTCTCAATCACATTCGGGAACTCTTGAGACAGGCAGAAAACAATGTTGTGTGATGCCGACAATCAGACCATCTTGGGTATTGTCAGTCATGTCCCCTACAGTTGCCAACATCCCATCTGGAGACTTTGATTTGAAACAATGCCCTGCTTTGCTATAATCTGTCACGAAGTGGGATTTCCCAGTGCTTTGCCTGTTCAGCAGACTAGCTTATCTCAAACACTCTGATTATCAGACAGTGCAATTTACAATAATAACACGACAGCAGTTAACCCAATTTGACATGTCTTTAGGCAGTCACAGTGACAAGCTTCTCTGGGACAGGGAAGGCATTTGAACAAGTTGCCCTTGTTTGGGGCGGATGAAATAGAGTTGTAGCTCCTTTGTTGCAGCCCGAATGCCTTGTTGAGGGAGTGGGTTTTATAAAATGCATGCAGTCAGGAAAGGGGCAAAGATCCCCTTTCAAGTGGAAAAAACAACTCATGATACTAATGATTACTTTTGCCCCACTCCCCCCCCTTTTTTAACCTCTTTTTCTTTTTTTTTTTTTTTTACTTCTTTCTTTCCCCCAAGCTGAGCTAACTGCACAGTGCACTGCGCAGATGAAACAGAGCGAGATTCCACAGAAAGGGTATTACAGGAATATCTTTAACTCTGAAATGCGCCGCTCCATCAGAGGTGAAAAGTTAAATGCACCCTGCAGCAATTGTTCAACTTTTAAAGGTTAAAATTCCTGCCTTGGTAAAATACTTTCAGGAGTATTATGGAGTGATTAATGCACAGTCTTCTTTGGCCATTCTTACCTCCCTATCCACCTCCCAGAAACTTGATCATCTGCATTTCTTCCTCTTTATTATTTAATCACTGCTATTGCTGTACTGATTTGACTCCAGTTTCTGACCAGAGAAAGAGTACAGCCAGCATACCCTTGTTCAGACAGACCTGCCAGTTATGCAGTAATGGATGAGCATGAGCAGAGCAGAAAGGACTGAAGTCAGGATGTGCTGTGCAATTAAAGTAACAATCTACCAAAGACAAAAGCAAGCTTCACAGGCTTTCATTTCCTTCTTCTACTGTCATTAGAACATGTGGCAGCAATAGTGTTCATAAAATTGGGAGATTTGTGGCTGCTTGTTACTTAAAGTGAAAGAACATTAACGTTTAAGCCTCCTTACATCAAAACCTATCACCTACTTGGTATTTAAAGATAGAAAGCTAAGCAGGTTAGGTTGATGGTTAGATTCAATGATTTAAAAGGTACCTTCCAACCAAGAGAATTCCACAATTCTGTGGAATTGTGTAAAACAAGTGTGCGGGGGGTACTTCTTTCCTTAGGGGAAGTCTTTCTGATGCAGGCAGCAAGAGGTAAGCCCACCAGCAGTCAGTACAGTCTAAGTGGATCCCACAGGCTATTTCACAGTGGCCTTGATTTAGCGTGTCTTATTCCTTGACCTCATAGGGCATTTTGCTTAGGAGACTTCCTAAAGAGCTTCATATGTAGGACCAATCCCTCTTGTCTCCCACTATTCAGAGTGTGCTTGGTAATTTCAAAGGGCAGCAGAAAGGCTCTGATGGCTCCTCCAGGAGACATGTGTACCCCAGCTGACAACCTGGCACTATAGTAGCAGAGAGGGTTCTGGAAGGAAGGACATAAGCATGTGTCGCTAACTGAAAAATAAAGATTTCCATTTATTTTGTGGGGTGACAACAGCAGACAGACTCCTTTGGGAAAGCACCTGTGTAAAGCATACCTATTTAAAGGTGCCACTTCATGACCTTTAACAGGGCTGTAAACTTGCTGGGCCAGGCTATGTCCATGTGTATAGGCAGTCCTATCAGGCTTTGGAGTAAACACATTAATGCAATTATTGCACACCTTCCCTAGGCATATGGCACTTTTTATACATATAACACCAGAAAAGAACCTTTTGTTCCAGCCAGTGTCAACCTTAAATTTAGCCTGTTGCTTTCTACATCAATAGAAAATCACTGGGCCATATATTTAGTTTACTGTGATCCACTCAATCCCACTGGTATTGATAGCAATGTATGGGTATGAATCAGCTGCCCAGTGCTGGGTATAATTTCAGTATAATCAGACTTAAAGTCTTAGTTTTAATGCTGTTAATGTTTCAGTCGAAAAAGGATTTTGGTAACTGTTACTGGAGAGGTTCATGCTCTTATCTAGTTATAATGTTGTAGGACATTAAAAAGAAACCAAAACCAACTTACAACAATCTGAACAAAATATTCATTATCTTATTGATAAATCTCCTAAATACAATGTGTTTTTCTGTCCTCGGTCCAGCCAGGACATCTGTTTTCTTGGCTTTACGGTACTTAGCACAATGAATCACTTGCCTCCAGTCTTTCGCAGTCCCAGCGCGTCGTGCTGCCTAAATCTTAGGAAAATTCCACCCAGTCTCCTCTGGATAATCCAGCCACACTGCACTCCTTGCTCCGACAGCAACAGTAGTGGGATCTGCCTACCCTCTTCTCTCTTAGCATGAAACCCACGAGATCTGTAGTTTACAAAAGTTCCCTTCTTGCTTGCACAAATTGCCCCTTCCCAGACACATGCAGCCTACTTTGAAATCCCTTCATGGGGCTCTTCTGGTCACCTATAGCTATGCCTGGACTAATAAAGAAAATTAATAAATAAATACAATTAATAGATAAAACAGGCATTCTCTGGTCTTCATAGCACAGTTCACAAATGTCCGAACAGTGGTCCAACTCAAACTGTCTTTCAGGAACAGCCCTGACTCACACTACACCTTGGGGCATGCCCTGGGGTTGTGCTCACTGGAGAAGGGGCACACGGTCATTTAAGCGGTATCAGGCAGCAGGGGGCCACTGCCAGAGCCTTCCTGGCTTTTCTAGTCCACATAGAGCAGTATGTGATAGGACATGGCTGGTGCACATGCTGGCAGGCCCTACTGCCTGAAGGCAGAGCTGCTGGCAGAGTGCTGCCAGCCTGGACTGGGACAAGGTGGGAAAGCCTGGTCAAAATGCATCTGCACGTCTAACTTACTTTCTGCTGAATATTAACTCTGATTAAAGTTGTCTTTGTTTAAATTACCCAAAGCTCTGCAATGGAGCATCAGTGAGCAATGGGATAGTGACCTGTGGATCTGGAAAATGCCTTTTTGCAGGCTCTGTGTGGGCCAGGGATGGGGCTGGGGCTCCAGCTTCCCAGAGCAGCAGTGTTGTGGGACTAGAGCAGGAACATCCTCCTTGCTGACTTGTCTCCCCATGGGGCTTCCCATAAATTTTCTGTACATGTGTAAAGCACCGGCAGGAGAGGTAGTAAGCAAAGGTAATGAGGGGATACCTGGGCCCAGGGCAGACATCTTCTGGCGACGTCTTCTGTAGCACAGAGGCTATTTGGGTATAATCCCAGCCCAGGCTCTACCCTGAGGAATGTCTCCTTTTCTCTTCACATACCCTTACAGGGGTCTGGGAACAGGCCAGGACTGCCCCAGCTCAGGGACACTCACCCTGTGTCCTTGCCCAGGAGTCCTCTGACATCCATGAGGGAGGGAGGCAAGAGGCCACAGCAAAGGCTACATTTGGAGCCCAAAGACATCTATGTGCAACTCCCCCCGGAAAGATAAATGTCTCACTATGTCTACCTGCCCCAGATTTGCATCCCAGGATACAGCCAGCTACCCCAGCTACAAACACCCCTGTAGCTTGGTTTGCAAGTAATCTTAGAAAAACAGAAAAGCAGGAGACATGCATTTCAGAGTGCAGCAGGATGGAGGCAGTGCCCTGCTAGGAGAGGGGCCACCATTCCCCACGAGCTGGGTCTTGTCACAAGGAACCCATCCCAAAACAGCTGCAGAAGCTCAGTGAACTCCTCTCCCTGTGACTGTAGAGGCAATAATTTAAGCTTTAGCAGGGGGTTTTAGAGATTTTAAACTGCAAGCTCCTGGGAAGTTCCCAGCTGTATGTTAGGCTGATCCCAGGGCAAGGTGCTATTTATAAGCTACGGTATTAAACGTGAGTGCAGAACAAGGGTAAATGTTATAGTGCTGTTAAAACAGCGTTCTTTTATCCACTGGCCTTGGGCTGGTCTGGTAAAACCAACCCTCAGGTCTCTGGCATGTATTTGGGGACCAGAAAATAAGGAGACAATCTCAGGAACAAGAGATCTTTGGCTGCCTGCTGGTTCTGGCTGCATTTTCTTCCTCATACATGCCAGGAACTTAAACCTCTAGCTTATAAAACAGAGAATACCAAATACCTGATGACAAAGAAAAACAGTAAATCTAGTATTTCTGAGTTTTTTTCTCAAGATGTTTGGCAAGTTTAATTCATTAAGTGGTAGAAATAGATAGTTCGGTATCTAGAATGGAATGAAAGCTTGGAGTACCACCAGCAAGAAACTGGAGAGAAAAATTAACTGAACAGTTTTCCAGTCCCACTCAAAACCACTCTGAACTTCAGGAAAAAGTTCTCTTCTGCTTTAGAAAATCCGTTTCTCCCATCCCCAAAAAATCAAACTGAGACTCTTCGGATAACTTGTGCTCTAAACAGTTCAGTAGCAATGATTTGTCTATGGGCAGCTACCCAGTGACTACTCCGTTTTGATCTACTGGTTATATGACTAAAATGTTTATATTAGAGATGAGAAAGAGTAAGTTCCATCCCCAGGGACAACTTCTGCTCTTTTCAGCCTGCATAGCTGAAGGATAGGAGTGCCTGACCAAAAGAACATATGACATCTTAAAAACTGCCCCAAGGTCTCCTGACAAGGCATTAATTTGTCCCTTCTCCCAGTTAAAGTTCACAGAAAACACATGTAAGCCTTACTATTAAATGAGAAACCTATTCCAAATGCACTAATAATTCCTTGGTTGGTTCCCTTCCTCCAAGTAAAGTGTGCTCAGTGCTCAGCCCTAGGCTGTGGACATCAGGGAGATAATCTGATGTATGGTTTCCTATTTAAACTAGGTATTTTTAGCTCCTGTCCCGTTTTCCAAAGGCTGTACTTCTAGGTAGTTTTATATAGGTGCAAAGGCTTGGAAAATGCCTTCTGTCCTGCAGAATATGGTCCTACTCCACCAGAAGCAATGGTGGAGCTATGCAAGCTCTTCCATAAACCAAGGGACAACAAAGGCTTTCATTCTTTCTTCCTGCTGGCAGGATATTCAAGAGCAGTACAACATGGAAGCTAGAAATTAAGAGGTAAAAGAGAAGGAGGAAAAAAAAAATAATAATCATAGCCTAGCCTTGTTACTGCTTAAAGCAACTTAATATTCTCAGCCAGCTTCCCTGGGTTACCATTTTTAATTCTCCCTGCTCAGTAGGATATTGCAAAGCGATTAGCCTAAACACTTAACCTCAATTCTGGGTGCTGCAGATTGCTTCCATGAAGAGGAGAAGTTTATGTTTTAGTCAAGATTTTCTCCAGCACAACCTGATTTTTCTTACAAAGCACTGACCAATGTCCTGTTCCCCTCCTCCCCGTGCTGGGGTGGGGATGTTCCCCTGCTTAACCCTCTAGGTCTCTTGCTGGGCAAAACTGCTCAAAAGACTTAATGCCCCTTGGCTTTTTCTTTCATCTGACACCCCCCTTCGATTCTGCAGGTAGCATCTATCAGATAAACTGTCACTTAAATTGGGGGAGCTTGAACTTTTCTCTCATTTAATCCTTAGATATGGTATCTACCATCTTCGGTGAAGTACCTGATTGTTCACAGATGTAAGACACTCTAAAAGAGTGGCTCCTTTTTCACCATAAATATGTTCAATCTCATAAGCTTCAAATATTCATACCTCCCTGTGTCATCCCTCAGTTGAAATATTTCACCACAAATAGTATCAAACCCCGGGGATCCTTTCTTTTCCTGTTGCTGACCCAGATATTATCCAGCAAAGGACTTTCACCTCTTTGGTCAGTTACTTGCTTCCCTATATCCCTCACTGGGGGATCTCACCAAAAGCTCACTGATCTGAGCAAATGATGATGTTTCTGAGCATATCTTCCAGCAAACAGCTGGAACAGCATTCTGCTTCATAAAAAGAGTGTTTGGTAGCATGTACTTGAATGTATGAAGCATAATGCAAGTGAGATTTTGTTGGCTTCTCTGTAGATACACTATCCCACCCTGCGGGATTGCCAGCTGTACCCCGCTGCCACAGGTACACCCCGCTGCCCTCTCCTCAGAACAACGTCATGCACCCAATCCTCATTTGCAAGAACGTAGCCTGGCAGGGTGCTGTCGGAATAAAAGGATTTTAAAATAATTTACAGCCCTTCTGGGGTCCTGTTACAGAGACCAAATTGGACTGGTGAATAAGAGAATTTATAATTCTTACTTTCTGTGTATCATCTATTTAATTTATTTTAGGGTTGCTGAATGAGTAATGTCTTGTCCCAGTGGAAGACTCTAGAGGAGATCTGGAGGATCTACCACCCACTGCATTTTCCAAGTAGCTCTATGATACATCAGCTGGTATCAGTCATCTGATCTCCTGTAAAAGAGACCGGAGAGATGACTTTCAGTATCGTCTTCCTCAGTTTACCATGATGCAGCTCCCTACTCCTTTTGCTATGCTTTTTAAATGGTCTTCTTAGCAGAGGTGGCACACTCAGCCTCTTGCTCCTGAGAGCAAGCAATTTGTAGCTATTATTTACCCTGGTATCTCTGGCTTTTTAATGTTCTTATCATTTAACTTTCTAATTCCATCTTTATACCCCATCCCTGGCAGTGTTCAGCACAAGGTTGGATGGTCCTTGGACAACCTGGTCTAGTGGAGAGTGTCTCTGCCCATGGCAGGGGGGTTGGTCTCTGAGGTCACTTCCTACCCAAACCATCCTGTGATACTGTAATTCCAGTGTGGCAAAATCTGATCTGTTCCAAGCTACTTGTGCTGGGACGGGTGTCTCTCTCTTTAGACATTAATAAGGTCTGGGGGGAAAAGGCCCAAACAAAACTTTGGATTGCTGCTTGATCATACAATTTTTGCTTTTTTCCCCACTTCCCAGACTGTACAGGGAAGCTGTGAGAGAAAAGAAAGCTCTATGCACACTAAAGCTATATGGCCCCATCTGGAGCACTGTGTCCAGATCTGGGGCCCCCAATACAAGAGACATGTGGAACTGTGGGAGAGGGTTCAGAGGAGGGCCACAAAGATGATTAGAGGGCTCGAGCACCTCCCCTATGAAGAGAGTCTGAGAGAGCTGGACTTGTTCAGCCTGGAGAAGAGAAGGCTGCAGGGGGACCTCATTGCAGCCTTCCAGTACCTGAAGGGAGCAGAGAAACAGGAGTGGAATCAACTTTTTAAAAGGGTAGACAACTGCAGGACAAGGGGGAATGGATTAAAACTGAAGGAAGGAAGATTTAGATTAGATATTCTGGGGCAGTCCTTTCCAGAGAGAGTGGTGAGGTGCTGGAACAGGCTGCAGAGAGGTGGTGGATGCCCCATCCCTGGAAATGATCAAGGCCAGGTTGGATGGGTCCCTGGGCAACCTTGTGTAGATCCAGGCCTGGAGGTTGGTGGCCCTGCCTGTGGCAGGGGGTTGGAGCTCTATGATCCTTGGGGTCCCTTTCAACTCAGACCATTCTATGATTCTATAAAAGTTGATGCCAGTAACTTTCTCTGGTTTTCACAGGAGAAGTCAAGGTCCAGTTTGAGGAGGAAGATGAGAGGCTGAAGTCTGGAGGAAGAGGAGACATAAAACCAGGTAGCCAGTGTGCATACACACTGCACAATCTTGTCCTCCCCATGGGAGAGAAATGCAAAGCAGAGAGGTGCCTAATTTAGGATATGCTTCTCACATTCCCAACACTACTGGAGTGCCAGCCATAGGGTGAGTGGGGGGAGGGAGAATGGGGAGCGCTGGAGCAGAGACAGAAGCATTGTATAAATTAGGGCAATTCAAAGCCCACAAATCACTGGGACAAGCAAAGGAATTAACCCTGATTATTAGCAGAGACTAGAAACCAAATGTCAAAGTCAAGGGCATACAGCCCCATTTGGGGCTGGAGATTTTCCAGCTGACTGTAAAAGCAAAGAAAATATGGTGCAATCCCAGGCCTCCAGATGGAGAATGGGGTTAATCCACTAGAAAAAAGGTACATAAGTATCCAAAATCAGGAAAAGGAGAAATCAGATTTCTCCTACCCAATCATAATAAAGAATAAAAGATACACAATTAAAACCTGAAGCCTCATACAGCCTATTTCAGATGCATGGTATATAGAGCAATTTTCTTGCTGACTTCCACCGACTTTAGCACTCTAATCATTCAGTGAAATGGAGATTTGTTGGAAAGGAACTGCAGCTCTCTTATCCAGTCTATTAGAGTATCCTCTTATAAGGTGGCAGCTGCATCACTAACTGCTACTGATCATGTCCAGCAGTGCCGAGGCCATATACTGCTGGTGATTTCTGTTTCTGGCCATGCCCATGTGCTTCTGTCTCCTCTTCCTGTGGCTGGATGCAGGTCGTGATGTGAGGCAATGCATCATCAGCACAAGAGACAGGCTGGCGTCCACAGAAGGAGATTGAAAATGAGCACAGGGGCTTTTAGACCAAGGGCAGCTGTTATCTTAGTTTGCACAACAGTCTGGCAGGAGAAATCAAGAGCAAATTAAAGTTGACTTATTTTTCCTCACAATCAGAAAACAGGCAAGTGGTCCAATTTCTTAATAGTTCTGCTATGCACAACCTCACGTGTGCTCTCCCACAGACATGCACAAACAGTGGTTTTTGCGTGGTATAACAGGATGCCTTCATCAGTGAACTGAGAGTGAAAATTAATCTGCTTTGGTGGCAAAACTGCAAATATATTAGGAGCAAAACTGAATACAGAAAAGAAATCAGGCTATTGTCATAAAATGTTGGCCTAGGCTATTACTTGGATAGAAGATCACCAAAATAAAAATGAGTTGTTCCAGAAAATAGTTCGATGATTTACTGTATAGTATTTTTCCAAGTCAATACTGAAACCCTGCTCCCAGCAGATGATTAGGAAGAGCTGTGCTGTACAGAGACTCTGTAAAAGAAAGTGCTCTATAAATGGTCCCGTGGTACCTTACGTGAGAGTAGGAGACACTAATCAAGGTGTCCAGAACAAAATCTGTATCTTGGCTGTGGTATTCAGAAGACGCTTAGAGTTCCCTGCAGTTTGTCATCTTTATTTTCCTTCCTTTGAGTTATTGGGTGCTGTTGCTGTGCTTTGTTCAGCACTTTCCTAGATTTCACCCCGCGAGTGGCTGCATTCATTAATGGAAGGAAGCACATTAAAGCATGCCTTTCCAATACTCAAGAGGTGACCTATGCAGATATTCCAAACGTTACTTTTGTTCCACAAGCCTGGACATTTTTGTCAGCTAGAAAAGCTACTTTTCCAAGCTTTATCAAGTTTAAGCAAAATGCTATTGGAGTTCAATCTGCATTCATCTTCTTACGAAGTCTTAGCTCCTAACTCAGCAAAGCACTTCAAACAGGTTAATGATTGCACTGATTTCACCCCACAAGTAAAATTAAGGCTGTATTTCATTAATTGCCTATATCAGCACTTTACTTTTCCGAGCTGCAACTCAGTGGGCTTCAGATGAGCCACCAGAATCTTTAAATGACTCATGTTGGTCTGAGTAAAGGCTGAAAGCTGCATTTGTCCCATTTATTCATTACATACTTGCAAAAAATCCCAGCCTCAGCATGGTCAGTGCATGATTTGACTGTAGCAATGCCAAAATTTTGCTCCAGCATTCAAGTTCCAGTGTGCCTGGGTGTTCCCACTTGATTTATAATATTGCCCATGTAATCATTTATTTCAAATGCAGAGGATGAAAGCCAAGCTTTGTCGGGCACCTTCACACAGGTTTCTGTGTGTTAGATGTTGTTACTCACTGGAACAGTATATTGCCTGTGAACATGCTATTTAAACAAACCTATCCTTTTTTATCTGCGTCATCATCTCAGGCACTCCTTAACATCACTTTGGAGGCTAATAAGGAGCCCTGTGATACTCAGCAAGAGCTGGCACGTGCAGCAAGAAGTTTGTACCAACTGAGGGTTGAAGTACCTCCTGTTGTGTCAGCTTGTGAGAGTGGTTTCAGAGGGGATGGTATTGTATCCTTCCTCCTAGGCTCATCACTGCCTATTCAGTACAGGTGTGCTGACCGCAGCAGTGTCAGTGATGCTTGCCTTACTTGTCTGCCTCGCAAAGGTTCAAACATGCTTTCTCTCCTGCTGCACTTAATCTTGGCAGGAACACCTCATAGATATAAGTACCCAAAACTGACCTATTATCCTTCTTTAAACTTTCCATGAAGTTTTCCTTTGCGATGCTAAAAAGGCAACTGAGCTCTTCAGCCCAGCTCTGCAGCCACTATAGCCATGCAGGCTGGCCATGCCACCTCATGACTTCCTCTGGTCCCCACTGGTGTCTCCAGCTGTATTCCTCCTTAGGACCCCACTCTGTATGGTCTAACTGGGGCTTAATCTGTGGTTGTATGGTGCATGGGGCAATGCAATCATGTTCAGTGCGAGTTTTTTGGGTGCACACACTCCCTATGCCCAAGAAGAAAGGCAAGTCTTTTCCTGCACCAAGCTGGCCAGCCCCTGTGCCCTGTGACGGTGTATTCCTACAGCCCACCCCACTGCAAGGAGGCTCGGGACGAACAGCACACAGCTCTCCTGCACTGATATGAAGATTTTGCTTGCAAATTATGCCATAATCTGTATTCCTGGTGTCATGCCACCTTGATTTATGAACACAGTATCACTAACATAGGGCTTCAAAAAGCCAACCCAGTCAGTGTCAGCCCTGGTTGCAGGAACATGAGATGCTTGGATGGTTTCCAGACATCCCCCATAAGTGCAGCGGCTGGGATGAAGGCCAGGCAAGACACACATCTGTGAGGGCTGACACACACCTCTGCTGGGTGGGATTACTGCAGACTTAGTCACAGTATCCTCTTGTCTCCGGCATCCCATGGAGGAGCCACAGGAAGGGGTTCCTTCATACTGGGGAAGCAGCGTTGCTTCCCAGCCTTGCAGTAAATGTGTTGGCTCAAGCATGGAATTCTTCCACATCCTCAGCCTCCTTCTTTCCCACTGAACACATCTCCCCAAACACAGCGGGACATGGACTTTATGGTCAGAGCTCTTCCAAAATGCAGGTGCCACTTGCCATCAGGCAAGCCACAGTGGTCAGCTGCCCTGTGTCGGCATCCAGGGTGCGGGATGGAGTGCTAGGAAGGGAGAAATAGAAAATGAAATTAGGGTACTCATAAAAGGAAGTGCAGTATCAACACCAAAACTGCCATGCCTGCGATGGTCATTTTGTGGCCCTGAAGCTGCAGCCACACTGCTGTTGTTAAAAGGAGGGCACAACTGCAAGATCAATTCCACATTTATCAGAGAAAGGAACTAAGTGTATTCCTTAGCAGTAATGGCTTATGAGGTCATCATGGCTTAACCCATGTTCTCCATTTTTGTCTTTCTTGAAGAGAAAGTTTTATTGCAAAAGAAAAGTAGCTAATGTGCAGAATTTTATGTGATTATGACTGTGCGTTTTTCCTCACGGAGAAATAAAATTAACCTCTGTTCCCTTAGTCCTTGCACTGTAGGGTTGTCCATGCCCCCCACAGTATCATTAAAAAAAATTACAGGAGGGGGCTTTTTACTGCTCTAATCACTTCTTGCTTATGCTGGAAATAGCTCAGCTGGGACTACCAAGGCAGCATGCATCCATCAGGGCTGCTTTGCATCGGGCCAAGCAGAGGTCAGGCTCCTCAGAAGAGCAGATAAAAGCATGGTTTACATTTCCTTGTTGCTGTTAGTTTTCTGAATATTTCGAGCTGGATTGTCTTCTCCACTGTAATTACCACCTTTTAAAAATTGGGGATTGCTAATGCTTTTATTTTCTGAAAGACAGTACTGCCATAAACCTCAGCCCCACCTGCAGCGTAGCCTGACTGCATTGTCTAAAAACAAAAAATAGAAGGCATGATGTAACCAGCGACTGAAAACTGACTGCAATCAGTATGCCAATTAGCATGGTGATTATACCCACCACGTGCACACAGACACGTCATTCTGGCCAAGTGAAGTAATTGATTACATGCACAAATGAGGTGAATATAAAACCACAGAGATTTCCATCATCAGTAAACCAAAACAGGGCCGCGGAGGGCCTCATTGCCATGGGGGTGGGCAGGGAGAGGCAGTGGGCTCAGTGCCTTGCATGTTGCCCCAGCTTCATCCCTGCACAGGTGGAGAACAGTGCTGGAAAACCTAGCACATCAGTTCTGGAAGCCTGATTTCATGGAGTAGCAGGACTACTCTGGCCAAAGTCTTTCCAAGGAGCCTCTCTCAAAACCTCACTTGCTCCCTGCTTCGTTACTCTAATACTTAGTAGGGGGTTACTGAGACCAGGGGCACAAATACTCCCTGATGTCTGAACACGTGTCAGGACAATCGTACAGACCTTTTTGCTGCATCCTTTTTGTGCGGATAATTTTTTTTTTAATTGCTGTGCTGTTAAAAATAATGGGGGCAGGATGCCTAGTGAGAAAGCCTTGTCCTGCAAACAGTCTGTCAGGCAGATGTTTTTCTTCCCTGCCTGCATGAAGTGGTGTAGCATTTGGGAGTGAGCAGACCTTTGCAATGTTAAGGGCAGGAGCAGGGAGCAGCTGCCTTCTCAGAGGCGAGTTAGGACCAACGCAACAACATGAAACACTTCTAATTCTTGCATAGTAAAAGTTTCTCGTTAGGCCATCAAGCACACTAAATATAATCCAAGTGACATTTTATTGGGGAGCGCTGGGGGGCAGTGGGGGAGGCAGTGAAAAACGGCTTCCTGCTGCAGGTTTCAGAGGGCAGCACTGCCAAATCTTTCTTTTAGACAGAGATAAAGGAAGGATTTCCTACGGGCAAAAGATATCATACACCCCTGAGAAATGGATAAGATAAACATCAGTGCTCACATCCTGAGAGGTGGATGGGAAGACCCACTGTGTGGAAGGGTTCCTCGGCTTTGGCCAGTTAGCTCCTCCACCCTGACACATTGAAAGGTGTCCTATTTTGTACCAAGTCAAACCCTCTGTTATCCCAGAACTTGAAGCTCTTCCAAGACATATTTACTATTAGAGAGAGGTTAAACAAACAAACTAAACCCCAGGGAGAGCCTGGCAATCTGTGCAGAGGCAGCAGGAGTCTGTCTTCCAGAAGACATCCCATGCCAGTCATGCCATGTCACCCCTGCTCATGCTACTAAAACCATCCCACTTCCCTCCCATGTGTTCACATGTGATGCCATCACATGCATCTGTTTACACCAGCCACTGCGGACCTGACGCTCAGCTTCTGACACACAAAAAATAATTGTACATGAATTTCTGTTGATGTACACACCTGCAAAGTTAGACACCCTGTGGGAGTCTTTCCCTCCCAATTTCTTCATCCCCAAATAGTTTCTTAGTAAGGTTCAAAGCACAGCCCCATCAGCAATTGTCATGGAAGCTGAAATTTGTAACCAAGGGTGAGGGCTTTACTTTAAAAGAAGAATTTAAGAACACTTGTATCCGAACACTTGCCCAACCTCTTTGCATTTGTTGGTGGAACTGCCTTTGTTGTGTCTCACACTGCAACTCCCTGACTGTCTTGCATGTTGGGCTATATTTTCCCACCCTTTATAGGTGTTTATGGTAGGATATATGCCTTGCTTAGATGTGGAAGAGCATAATACCCCTCACGTGATATTGCAGTCCAAAGTTCATACAATGAACTGGCTGTTATGTGACCTTTAGACATAATGCCATAAATCCCAGTGCTCTTGGGGGAGCATCACTGCAGGGAAAAAAATTTTAAAAGGAAAAAAATCAAGCAATAGCAAAATGGTCCAGTGGTACAAATGCTAAAGACTGGCACTTCAGAGGCCAACCATCCTTGCAACGACAGAGGAACACTTTTAGTCATATAGTCTTGTTCAAGACCTAGGAAAATACTCAAGTTTTGTTCTCAGAAAAGGCAGACCCATGAGGCTTGAGCACTTCAAAGGGTTTCCACCAGGAAGCACAGTTCCCTGGGAATGTAATTTGAGCAATCAGCTCAGTGAGGGCCACATTGCAGAATGCAGGATCTAAGTTATGTCCATGTTTGTACATGCCTCTTTGGCAACTGTAAATCACATCTTCACCCCTAAGGTATCAAGTTCAAGTTCAGAGTCTCAATGCACTCAGACTGCCATCTCGACATGGGCACACATCCTTAAGCTAAAAAAAGAGAGTGTTGGACTGAAAGGATGTTCTTTCTACGCTCGTACTTAACACAAAGGCTTTCCATCCAGAGATCTTTCATCAGAGAGCATTAACATCTCCCCTCAAAAAGACATAGCAGTATCCAAATCCATCCAAACTTTGCTAAACCCCAAGATTAGGAGTGTGATTTGTGTGGAAGTGACAAATCTCAGAAGCATGCCAGGATCTAATAGGAACAACTAGAATCAGTCAGCTAAACACGTTCTGCCGGGCCTTTGGCAAACCGCTCTCTGCCCTAATGCACGGAGAGAAGTAGATTAGAGAATCAAAAGGGGTGTATTACAGTCTCAGAAGCTGGAGCTGGTTATAAGTCTATTAGCATAACAAAAAGGAATGTACCAGGGCGGGAGAGCTGCCAAGGGGAGCGCCGGTAATTGCAGTCGCAGGAAGAGCAAACAGAGCTCCTGCCGGGGCTGGCAGCGAGCAAGCGCAGCGAGAGCCAGCAAGGGCTTCCAAGGGCTTTGGGGGAAGTGGAAAGCTCTCATCCTTTCTGGTTTGATCCTGTGCAGTTGTGCAGAAGGACAAAAGAGCTCGCTCAGTGTTGACCAGAGGAAAGAGTCCTACGTTTCCAAAGGACAGGCTGATCGGGCAGGGGATGAGAAGTAAAGCAGGTGTCTGAAGCTATGTCTAGGAGCCACCAGCGGAGCAGCACGTCAATGGATCTGTCAAAGAGCATTTTCCTATCCCAGCTGGCACACGTCTGAGAAGTAAAATCTAGTGTACCCTTCCTGGCCAGCAACTACGTTGCTCACCCACACCGCCACCCATGGAGGCCCTCTGAGCAGAGGTCCGAGACAGGTGACTGAGGGATGGTGAGGGAGAGGGCACTCCTCTGTTGGGTAGAAGAGCAGA
>VZTU01017460.1:0-10115 GCA_013400835.1 Zapornia atra | reverse complement strand
CAGGGTGTCATCTCCTCACCAATTTCCTCAGCACGGATCCCTTCCATAGGGTTCTGACTTTCAGGCACAGATTGCTCCAGCCTGGTCCCCCACAGAGTCACAAGTCTCCCAGAAAACCTGCTACAGCATGGTTTGGTCTCTCCACAGGCTGCAGGTTTCACTGCCAGGAACTTGCTTTAATGCGGGCTTCCTATGGGGTCACAACGTCCTTCAGGTGTTTCCACCCACTCCAGCATGGGGTTGTCCATGGGTTGTAGATGGGATCTTTGCTCCCCATCATCATCCATGGGCAGCAGTGGGACAGCCTGCTTCACCATGGTCTTGTCCACGGGCTGCAGGAGAATCTTTCTCTCCGGCACCTGGAGTGTCTCATGTCCCACTCTCTCCTTCTTCCCTGACCTTGGTGTTTGCAGGGTTTCTCCTATCTACTGACTCCCTTCTCTGGTGGCAAAATGAGACCTAAATGTGATTCACAGATGTGCTATGACCATTGCTGATTGGCTCAGCCTTGGCCAACAATGACTCCAGCTTTGAGACGGCTGATGTTTGCTCTGTCGGGCCTGCAGAGAGCTTCTGGCTGTTTCTTGCAGAAGTCACACCTGCAGCTCCCCCTTCTCCACCAGGATCCAGCTATGCAAAACTGCAACACTTTAGAAAAGTTTTCTTTTAGAAGAATAATAGTTTACAATTATTTCTGATGCATTTAAACTGAGTACTAAATAGCTAACACAGTTGCAAATGAGACATTATATATATATACAGTACAGTACAGGACAGCACAGCTATCTGGCCTTTGTACCCAGTTCTTACACAGTAGGAGAATGTACCTATCCATCCTTTTTTGTTCTCTTATACATAAAGAAAGCTCCACCTGTATTATCATTGATGTACAGGTTCATTAGGTTGTTACACAGCTGTATATCAGCAGAAGGGCATTTGTTTGGCTAGCCCTAGGGCTCCTCGTGCCATCGTGTTCTTAGGCTTTCCAGATCTCTGCCAGCTTGTGCTCTCAGAGGCCCCTGCTGTGCCTCTGACAGGTCATTGCTATGAACAGACTTAGTCTCTTCAGGTTAAACATTACAAAATAATGTTTAAAAGCATATATATTGAGATAGAGAACAGTATACAATGTATGTATATGTTCATATTTTTCTCCTTTTTTTTTTTTTTAATATCTAATTACAAAAGTATTATTGATGTGGTAACTGCAGAGGGGGTAGTCATGGAGCTGCAACAATCTTTCCCCTGTATCAGTGTTGATGGGATTCTGAATCTTTCTTTTTATACTTCCTCTCCCTTTACCCCCCCAGTATTTGCTGTCAGGACCAGTAACCAAGTCTCACCTTGTATCAATTCCAGAACAATAACAAAAAAAAGACAAAGAAAAAAAAATATATATTCTGTCTTCTGATTCTGGTTTTGAGCATTCAGATTTGTTCAAAATAATACAAATTATACATATTCATATAAACATTCAACTACTCTCCCGAAATAAGCTCATGTTACCACTTAAACTGAAAGCCAGCTGGACCAAAATTTGTATTAGGAGTATTTACTTTTTCAGATAGTGAGCCTTAAAACATTTAGATTAAGTTAATTTTCAATAGTGTGCATGCTGGAACATTTAACTCTAATAAATCAAAGTGGAAATGTGTCAGAGACTGTTCAAAACTATTGTGTATAGTGTTGTATACAACCACATAGAAGAGATGAGGAATCACTTCTTAAACAGAAAGGGATTTACCAGTAACTATCCAGAGGAGGGAAAAAGAAATATGCAACAATCCAGTGTTGAACTTCTGTTCTATTTCATTTGTCCCTTTTCAGTTCTGTGTCTCATTTAAGATTTTAAAAATAATGATATAGAGAGATCAGCAGTTACCATGAGACTTTTATATTTAAATATTAACTATGCATATGTCTCTGCCTTTCAACAGGTATCAAGTCAGATGGAGTGAGAAAGAGGTACGCTGATGACCCAGTAACCAAAATATAACCTTCACTTTTGTAACACCTTTCTTCTTTTCCTTAGTTACTCTTGTCTCTTTCATTTTCCTCACCTAGCCCCTCCAAAAATTGTTAATTTTCTCAGGAAAAGCTCCTATTGGGAGTGTCAGTGCAAATGGCTAAAAGCTGCTCTTTCATAGTTACTGCTTGCCTGATGATATCCAGATGAACTATCAGGATTTCTGCTCTCCTTCCCCTTCCTTTTCCCAAAGCATAAGAACTAAAAGCATGAAAAAATCACTTCAGCCCTTTCCCTTCATCTCCGTTTAATTAAATACTTAGAAATCAGACTGAGGAAGAATAATGTGATTTGGGAAACCTGAGTGCCATCTTTAAATGTTATCCCTTATTGACAGGTGATGTTAAGCCAGAATCACAAGATTGGAAGCTTCGTAAATTTATCCAGCAGGCTGCTATGTTACATCTTTAAGAAGCCAATAATGCAGTAGTTAGTCATAATGCAAACTGTGGTGGTTCAAAAATGGAACAAAGTGAATGCTTGAAGACACTTTCTGCTATGAAAAGAATTCACTGAGGTAATTTCATGTGGGGAATAGGAAGCTGGGACAAAGCTTTTCTTTAAAAGTTTTAGCTTAAGGCAAGGAAGAGACATGTCAATATGCACTAGAAATATGAGGCAAAATGTAGGATAATTTAATAGAAAACTATCATTAGTTCTCTGCTTCTGTAAGATCACAGATAATAATGTAGTTATCTATGCATTATCAGAGCTCTGGAGGCCTCACTCTATTGTAATGCAGTATATTTGCCTGTAAGCAAGGGGAGGGAGGTAGAAGTGGGTAGGGAGGCAAGGCTCTGTGAAAGTACAGAACCTCTTGTCAAACAGGTAGATGTTCAGCAAGACCCTTAGGTGCCAATTTTCAGAGACTTGCAAAGTACTCTCTTTTGTTCCCTGACCAAAGGAAAAGAAATAAAAATTTCGCAAGACAATTCCTCTTGTACAGGCACTCACACTCTAGAACATGGTACATTTTCCATTCTCTCCTTTGGAATAGAAGTATAAAAATAGATAAAAACGACAGGATTTTTTTGAAAGAAAAAAAATATTTGTCATTTTTTTATTTGCTATTTATTTTGTGCTCTGTTTCAAAAGTACGTAGTCTTTGCAAGCAAAAAATCATAGTAAAAGAAAGGAAAAATGTACCCATTTACATACACCAATCTGCAGATTCACAGAATTAATGAAGGGCAATCTGGCATTGATTCCAAATATACATCAGCTGAACATTTTTCTGACACTTTTGTTAGTCAGTAGAGAGCTTTGGTTGCACACTCTTATTCTGTGGCTGTTGGCTATTCGTCACCTTTGTGTCCCCAGTTCCAACGCATGTGGCAGAAGTCACAGGTTAACTGAACTCATATTGACTTCCACACTACAGGAAGAGGAGTACAGGTAGAATATTTAACATGACTACACACACTAAAATAATTATAAAAAATAAAAAGACAAAAGTTACAGTTGCAAATCAAATGGAACACATATTGAGTGTCTTTAACAACATTACATATTAACATAATTTGACAAATAAAATAAAACTCTCTCTTGCTAAAGGCAAAGATGAACAAGAGGAGTGTCTCCTTTTCACTGACTTTCTCCTCTTTTTCCTGTTGGGTTCCTTGTAGACATTATTGTGTCTTCCCTATGAACTAAAATTCCTTATGAACTAAAATGGTACACAATGAAATTTTAAATTTGTCTTCATCTGAGGATCTTTCTCTGCTTATCCTTATTATAATTACTTACTGTGTTAAAACACTATTTGCATACAGCATTAGTCTTGCATTGAGAATTCTTATCATTAAAAATGTATATTTTCTTTCTGTCTTAAGAAATATCTGTGAAGATGCTATGAGATTACCTATGACTTGGAAAATTATAGTTTAGCTATAGATAAAAATCATATTGCTGAAATGTTAGTACTGGAGAAAACTCACTGCACTACACTGAGTGACTTATGTTGACCAACATGCGGAAGAACGTTTTCACAGTGAGGGTGACAGAGCCCTGGGACAGGCTGCCCAGGGAGGTGGTGGAGTCTCCTTCTCTGGAGATATTCAAGACCCGTCTGGACGCCTATCTGAGCGATATGTCCTAGGGAGCCTGCTTTGGCAGGGGGGTTGGACCCGATGATCTCTTGAGGTCCCTTCCAACCCCTACGATTCTATGATTCTATTCTATGTTATACCTCAGTCATTTTGTTCAGACAGTGCTATTTAAACATTTTCAATTTTGAGAGGTAATACTTCAGTATTCACTTTTAAGGGTAAGTAATCTTCCATATTGACCAAGTCTTTTCAGATTAATAAAAAATATATGGTATCATTTGAAGATAGGCAACCTATTTCAGACAACCATATAAAACCCCAATAATCTGTGGTTCTAAACTTGAAATGTAAGTGAATTCTTTGCCAAGAAGTCACAAAATTTTCACTCTGTGTGTAAAATGGGTATCTAAAGTTAATTCCTAATGTATGGAGTTGGAACTATGATTTTCTTCTAGACTTCTGTGTATTTGGCAGCTGAATGTGGCTGCTTGTGATCTCTGTCCCAAACAAATCAATGCTGAACATACTTCCGCATGTATCTTGCAAAGAAACGTACAATTGCATGCATATATATCTTTCAGTAGTGTTGTATAATGAAAAAGACATAATGGAATATTATTTTTTGGTGGGCTGGCCTGGGCTGGAGGCCAGGTGCCCAACAAAGCTACTTTATCACTCCCCTCCTTACCTGGACAGGGGAGAGAAAATAGAACAAAAAGCTTGTAGGTAAAGATAAGGGCAGGAAGATCACTCAGAAATTATGGTCTTGGGTAAAGAGGACTTGGTGAAATTAATTTAATGTTTTGACAATTATCAGAGTAGGATAATGAGAAATCAAACTAAACCTTAAAACACCTTCCCACACCCCTCCCTTCTTCTTCACTTCTGATTTCCCTACCTACTGCTTCACAGTGCCTCAGGGGAAATGTGGAGTGGAGATTGTGGTCAGTTCACCACACATTGCCTCTGCTGTTCCTTCTTCCTCTCACCCTTTCCCTTGGGTGAAAAGGGACCAACATGGGGTCCATCTCATGGTGACTGTCCTCCAGGAATTTCTCCAATATGCATCCTTCCCAAAGGCTACAGTTCTCCATGAACTGCTCCAGTGTGATTCCCTTCCATAGGGTACAGACCTTCAGGGACACTGTTCCATCACAGTCCCCCAAGGGGTCACAAGTCCCCCCAGAAAACCTGCTCTGGTGTAGGTCCTTCAGGTGTATCTATCTGCTCCCTTGTGGGATCCTCCATGGGCTTCAGGTGGATATCTGCTCTGCCATAAGCTACAGAGGGGAAAAACTTGCTTCACCAAGGACTTCACTATGAACTACAGGGAAATTTCTGCTCTGGTGACTGGAGCACCTCCTTTCAGCCCTTCTTCTCTGACCTTGGTGGCTGCAGAGCTGTTGCTCTCAAATATTCTCACCCCTCTTTCCAGTTGCAATTAGTCTTGATGTTTTTTCTCCTTCTTAACTATATTATCCCTGAGATGTTCCCACTGATGGCGTCAGCCTTGGCCAGCAGCAGGTCTGTCTTGGAATTGGCTGGCATTGGTTCCATTGGACCTGGGGAAAACTTCTATCAGCTTCTCATAGAAGTTAACCTCATAAATGCCCTGATACCAAAACCTTCTGAAACAAACCCAGTGCAACTTAAAAAATAAAATAATCCATTTTTATACAAGAGAAGCACAAGAAAAAGATTAGTTAAGAATATTTTCCTCAGTTTTCACTGGAATTTGTTCTAAACATATCCCTTGAATCCCGGAATCTCAACACAGGAACTGGGAAAAAAAAACCATTCCACTTGAAGTGCTGCATCTGGCTCTGGGGTAGCTCACTGCACAAGAAAGACACAAACCTGGTGGATTAGTTCCAAAGGAGGGCCACAAAAATGGCCACAGGACAGGAACAACTCTCCTATGAGGAAAGGCTGAGATACTTAGGGTTGTTCAGTCTGAAGGAGAGAAGGCTCCAGG
Organism: Zapornia atra; assembly: GCA_013400835.1. Lineage (NCBI taxonomy): Eukaryota > Metazoa > Chordata > Aves > Gruiformes > Rallidae > Zapornia > Zapornia atra. The sequence goes on along the minus strand of VZTU01017460.1, from coordinate 4,066 downwards.
GACACCTTACTATGATCTTTCAACAGTTAAAAGCAACTTGTTATAAAGATGTGGATAAACATTTACAGAAATCCTGTAGCCACAAGACAAGGTATGATGGTTTTAAACTAAAGGAGGTTTCACTATGCTCTTTGGGTAACCTATTCCTATGCTTAACCACGCTCATCATAAAAATTTCTTCTGAATCAGTAGATTCACTAGAGGATCTTTAGAAGTCCTTTCCAAGACAAAGTATTCTATGGTGCAATGACATGTGAAAAGTTGTGACATTCATGCAAAGTCCCAAATAATTGAACAACTAGGAACTATCAACCAATCAGCCTCAGTTCCATACCCATTAAGATCATGGAACCGATTCCCCTGGAAGGCATGTGGAAGACAAGGAGGTGATTAGAGACAGCCAACATGGCATCACCATGACAAATTGTGCTTGACTAATCTAATGGCCTGCAATAGAGTAATCGCATCAGTGGACAAGGGAAAAAGCATAGATGTCATCTACCTGGACTTCTATAAAGCTTTTGACAAGGTCCCACATAACATTCTTGTCACTAAATTGGGCAGATATGAGTTTGATGGGTGCTCTGTTAGGTGCATAAGGCACTGACTAGATCAGTGGTTCAATGTCCAAATATAAACAATAATGAGTAGCATCTGTAATAGGACCAATGGTATTCAGTATCTTCATTGATGACAGACAGAGGAATTGAGCTCAGTCTCAGCAAGCTTGCAGATGACATCAAGCTGAATGGTGTTTTTGACATGCTTGAGTGAAAGGATGCCATCCAAAGGGACTTTCACAGTCTTGAGGAGTAGGACCATGTGAACCTCATGAAATTCAATAATGCCAAGTGCAAGGCCCTTCACATCGGTCAGGGCAAACCCCAAACCAAGGTATGATTGGTTGCAGATCAGCCCTGTGGAGAAGGATTTGGAAATACTACTGGGTGAAAGATTTCATGTGAGCTGTCAAAGTGTACTTGCAGCCCAGAGTAAATCATATCCTGGTCTGCATCAGAAGAAGCATGACCAGCAGGTCATGAGAGTTGATTTTCATTCTCCAATATGGTTTTAGAAGACCTCACCCAGAATAACACATCCAGCTCTGGGGTCCTCAGTACAAGAAAGACATGGACTTGTTGGAGTGAGTCCAAAAGATTGTCAAGGTGCTGAAACACCTCTCCTGTGGAGACAGGCTGAGAGAGCTGGGGTTGTTCAGCTTGGAGAAGGCGGCTCCAGGGAGATTTTACTGTGGGTTTCAAATATACTAAGGGAGGGATTTTTTTCCCACAGACTTTAATGACAGGACAAGGGGCAAAAGCTTTTGACTGGAAGAAGGTAGATTTGAACCTAAAGAGAAAACATTTTACAATGAGGGTGGCAAGACACTGTAATATGCAGTGGATCCCTCACTACTGGAAGTGCTCAAGGTCAGGTTAGAAGGGAGTTTGGGCAGGCTTATTTAGTGGCAAAGGGTTTGGAACTAAGTGACCTTTGATGGTCCTTCAACACAGATCATCCTATGACTTGGTGATCCTTTGACTTTCTACTTTGAGTCTTCCACTTCATTTCTGCTGAAGGTATATTTTATTTTTCTTCAATAAGTCTACATTTCACATTTTTCTTTGAACCCCTCAGTTACTTCTGTGACTCTTCACCACAATTATACGTCGTCTTTTTCTAGCATCATAATGCTAAGGTTGATGAAAATAAAAAGATGAAAAAAACACTTTTTTTTTTTTAAAGAAGAAAATTTCCCTTGCTTATACACAAAACCCAGGAATGTTGACTGAATCACAAAAACCGCAATCAGGGACTCATACTGCAAAGAGAACTTAATTTCATAGTTTCATGTTCTCAGTTTGGACTATCCAATCTGATCAAAAACCTTTCAGTTTTTGAATATTTATCTTTTTTTGACAATAAGGCAGTTTTGTCTTGGGAACACAATCCTTTCTGTCAAGAACATTATCACCTTCCACAAAGTTGGCATAGTAACTCTAGGCCCTAGCAACTTCTTTAATTAATAACATCTGGTTTTCTTGATCTTAGCTAAATTTCATAAAACTCTTTGAGGCAAGAATCCAGCTTTGCCATTTGAACTATACAACTACAACAAAAAACCAAACCAAACCAAAACAAAACAACCCAAACTGTATTATATTTGAAATTATGTGAAAGTGGTAAATGTTATCTCATGACACTATATGTTAGCTTGAACACTTCATTGCACACTATCTTGAACATCAATGTCCAATGGAAATACATTTTCCATCGTCCAAATAAATTTGAAAGATGAGATATTTGTTCTCTTTTTAAGATACATTATGTCAGTCTGGTGAGACAACACTGTTGCATGTGATCTGCTATCTCTGTTTCAACACATCAGGCGTTAGCATTTCACAGGTGAAGAAATCTGTGATGGACCAAGAAGAAGATGACAACTTAAAATTAACAGATACCCTTGAACTGTGGCTACATGTTCTGGACTGTTCATTCTCAATTAGACTTGATGCATCTATATCAGAAAAAATCCCTATACTTGTGAACTATACTTTCATGTGTATGTATACATATATATGCACATGTATTTACATACATGTGAACTACACTTTCACATGTGACTTCCTGTGACTTTCACCATCTCACCATTTTGTTCATCTCTGAGCTTTCACCAATTCATGTTAATTATCATTGTTCTTCATCCAGGCAGTTTTTGACACTTATTTATTTGCTATTCCAAGTTACTTCTGAAAAAACAATTACATATTTATTTTTGAGTAGAAGTCAACATCTCATATACTGCAATTATCCTCTTTTGTCCCCTGACTTTTTCTTTCCTAGATTATCTAAAAAACAACAATTAGAGGAATCCTTCTGCTTCTTTAGTTCAGTAAAATGACCTACAAGTCCCTCTGGTGTGTTTGTCGAAGGTCTTTTGTATTTCTATTACTTTCTTTACAAGTATAAGTTACTTACTTTTTCTCCATTTTTAACATTCTTTTCTTACATTTTTTCTTTTATATAAATCAACTTATATATCCACTATATTCTAGCCTCTTTGTTCAGTTTGCCTTTGCTATTGTCACATACTGTTGCAAGAAAGGAAGCCACGGGATTTGGAAAGAATTTGTCAAATCAATAAGATATGAGAGGGAATCAGAAATGACCCTTTGGGTGCAAAATCAGTGACTCACATTCATCTGTCATTCTCTCTACAGACATGCCTAACAAAAATGAAACAGTTTAGAAGGAAAGATGAACAAGGTGGTAGAGTTTTGGTGTTTTGTTTGGGTTTTCTTTGTTTGGTTTGGTTTGTTTTTTTTCATTTACGGAAATGGCAGACAATATGAGAGAAATAGAGACCATGAATGATAAATGATGATGACAAAAAGACAGAAGAGAATCTTCTCTAGATTATTCCTGCCTATAAACTTCATTCTCCATTAGTTAATATTTTACCATTCTCCCATGTTTCCACATGTTCAGGTTTTAGCTGAAGCATAGCTAGTGCCTTTATGCCACAGTAGATTACACTACTTTTCACATTTCTAAATTCACAAATAGTCTATGTCCTGATACTCCCTGAAACCCTTGGGGAAAATGTTTTTATCTGCCCTTAGATTTTTCAGATGTCTCTTTAGACATAACTTGCTAGACAACTGGGTTTCTGCATAGGGAAAACGATCATTCTAAATTTTCCACTATGCCATGGATTTTGTCCATAAGTGGAAAAAATTGGAAAAGAGGCAAGGCAAGAACTCATACTAAATACAGCTTCAAAGCTCTAAACTGATTCTACTCAACTGGTTTCTTGCAGCAAATACAAATATGAACACAGGCATTTCTATTCTGTCCTAGCTATGCAGATTGTAACAAAAGGATGGGAAATTACATGCACCACATTAGATTGAAACATAAATGTTAACTTCATTCTGATACATTCAAAACCAATTAGAGTTTTCCCAAGACAGATTATTAAAACAGTTTGAGATACATATACAGTTCAAGGGAATTGGCAGTTCCTGTGAAATCATGAGAGTCATTTATTTTACTGAAAGATTTT
>VZTU01017459.1:450389-477221 GCA_013400835.1 Zapornia atra | reverse complement strand
GGGGGGGGGGGGGGGGGGGGCGATGCAGCCCAACAGAGCTCACTGCCTCTTACCAGAGAGAGCAGCTAAGGTCCTGGGAAACTTGGGACGTGTATGAAAGTAAAGCGTGCCTTTCCCATGGCTTGGTGTCGGGCCCTTGGGAGGCCCTGTGGGGCAGCTGGGCTCCCCTGGCACCTCTAAGGCTTTGCAAAAGACTTCTGGTGCTTTGGTGCCCTTCTTGTGCCACACAGCTGTACAGTTGCATCCTGCTCTGCCCTACGTGAATGTAACTCTGCCCACCCCAAAGTCTGTCATTCTGCGTGGGCTTTTCTAGCTGAGGTCATCGTGTTGGATGAGGTTTCCCAGGATTTCCCTCCCCTCTGCCAGGGTCTGGGATGCATGGGGTCTCCCTGGGAAGTGACACTGTCCAGGAGCGTATCCCAGCTTGGCAATACCAGCTCCATGCTTCACAGGACAGCAAATCTGAGCTCAGAAAGGTTTTGGGGGCTTGTTTTCACCATCGCTGTGGGAAAGCCTTTAAAACCTCCAGAGCCATGGTAACATGGATGCTGTCACTTCCCAGCGCTCGGCAGTGCTGACATCTCTGCATGTGCCATCTGCACAGGGCCCGTGCTCCTGCTGGAACCTCGTGGTGGCTGCAATTAGCTTGTGCTTAAGTACAGGTCGTTACTGCTGATTTTATTTATTTATTTTTAATGTGCTTGATGCTTGTAACAGCCATCACTATTCTGGAAGCTTGGCTTGAGCTGGCGGCTGGGTCCCACAGCGGCGGGAGCCTCTGGAGCAGGGGGTCTGTTCCCTCCTGTTCTCAGCTGGTGGGGGGTCGCAGTGACTGCTGGAGCTTGGTGCGGGCCAGGCGAATCACGGAGCTGTGAGGTTGGAAAAGGCCCTTTTGGGATCACCAAGTCCAAAAGGCAGGAGGCGAGACCTGAGCTGGGCTGGATCCCTTGTGACGTGCCCGTCACCATGCTCTGGTGATGGGTTTCGGACCTGGGGATGGGAGCAGAGGCTGCTGCTGTCCCTTGAGGGCAGTGAGCAAGCTGTGATCACAAGCTTGCAGGGACCAGGGTGGATGTCCCCTGGGGCAGATGTGCCTCAGCAGTGGCATGGTGACTCGCTCACCGGTGACTCGCGGGGTGAGCGGCGGTTGGCAGGATGAGAGGAAACGGTTGGGCTCCTTGGTCATGACTGTGACTTGACATCATCCTCTCGCCCCGACACTGGTGGCATTGCTCCCAGAGGGCAACTGATGCTTTTAAAAAATTATTATTATTCCACTTTATGAAGGAGCCTGATAGATCCAGGGGGAGGCACCGGTGTTGCTTGGGGGTATGGGCTGGCTGCTGGTCATCATTGGCGGCCCCAAATTTCCCCCCAGGCACAAAGGAGAGTTCCCCTTGTCCTGCCACCCCAGGCAGCACCCACGGGCTAGCCGGGAGAGACCGCAGCTCTGCTGAAGGTCCATCCTGGGGACAGCTCGCACAGTGCGGTGGCAGGCAGAGGGAGCCCCAGGCTAGCCAGCAAGGAGGAGGGAAAGGTGCCCGAGCCACCCAGGAGATGTGCGAGAGCAGAGGGGCGTGCGTGCAGTGGCAGCGAGTCTCCATGCGGCCACCCCAGGGTGGTCCCAGCCCGGCAGCGCTGCAGTACCCACCCCTCTAACCACGGCTACCCAGGTATTTAGGAAAACATACTAAAAGCAGACATCTCCCGCCTCTGCAGTGATGGAGAGCTCCCGCGGGAGCTGCGGGATGCTCTTTAAAGCTTGAGAGGGGAGGGGAGAGGGTAACAGAGCATGGGGATGAAGGCCAAACTGGTGAGTTTAAAATAGCGTTCCGAAGTGAGCAGGTTTGCCTTGGGCATCCCGGCAGGCATGTAGCCTCCGGGTCTTCCCCAGTGGGAGGATGCTGACACCCCGTTGTCGTCTCCTTTTGATTCCTGATGGCATCTTTTAACCTTTCAGAGGCTGGGAAAGCTGGCCAGCCCAGCTAGCAGCGCTGGTGAGGGCGTCTGGATGTGCCTTAGGTCAGGTACCTTTGGGCTTTTACCCCTCTTGATATTCTGTGTCTCCTCCCCTGCTACAGCCAGGAGCCGGGGGACTCACCCTGGGGTAAATTTGGCAAAACTTCGTGCTGTTTTTTAAATAGTCTCATCAGCAGAGCCCAGATCTGACAGCCAGATCCCTTGCATGGGTTTAAATGAGGGACTGCATCCCTCCTGTGCTCTGCTTGCTGCCTCAATTTCTCTGATCACCGGGAAAGATGATTTCTCAGACATCCTGTTTCTTGCAGATAACGCTCCTCCCTGAGCAGCTCCGCTCGGGATAGAACAGATGAGGTGTGGCAGGAGGGCAGGGTCTGCTGAGCTGCTTCATGGGGAAGGTGTTGGGGGGCCCTGGATGCCGCTCCTGAGAGCAAGAGGGGCTTCACAGAGGCAGTCTGGGGAGGCGAGGAGGTGGTGCGGGGCCCCCATGGAAGATGATGACTGGGAGGAAGGCAGTGTGTGATAGGTGAAGGTGGTACCCTCAGCCCAGCCCCATACCGAAGGAGAGTGGCTCCTAAGCATCCCCCCCCTCGGATGGCACTGTGCTTTCAGGTGTGGTTGTGCTCTGCTGCAGCCCCTGGAAGCCGCTGCCTGAGTCATCTTGCCCCCAGTATGGCTGAAACCATGGCACGAGTGGAACCCGATGCTCTCCCTGCTCCTCTTCGCATCCTTCCTCTCGTGACTCGATGTAAAAAGCTGCTTTCATCTCCTGGCTGCTTTAGCATTCTCCCTTCCCTTCTTTGCTCTTTTTTTTTCTCTTTCTTTTTTTTTTTTTTTCCATAAAGAGCAAAATTTTTGGAAATGAAATGAGAGAAAGAGAGAGACAAAAAGAAAGCCCAGATGCAAGTTTTTTGCTCATGAAAGGGAAAGCACGAATACAACAAATTAAATAGCCACCCGGTGAGAAAAAAGGGATCGGAGTGAAAAATGGGGAGGGGAAGGGGATAAAACCCAGATGAAAAAAGGCAGGCTGGCTCTGGTGGATGCCAGACAGACCTGGGAATAGAGGCATAGCATGGTGGTGAAATAATTGTGCCCCTTCAGCTGAAGTCCACCACTTGCTTTCTGCCTCGCTAACCCAAGCCTGCCATCCTCCGTTAGCTCCTGCAATATTTTATCTGCCAGCTTGGGCTCTGTTTCACCAGCGATGGAGAGGACTAGATTAATTAGGAGAGATCTCTTTTACACAGTCAGCCCAGCTCTGCGGGGGGAAGGCTGGGAACTATTTAAAGGGATGAAGATGTACTGCAGCAGCTGCCATCTCTCTGGCTGGTAATGTGCTCACTCACCTAGCTGAAAATCCATCTCCCTTTGCCCTGTCCAGTAATTCCCAGCAAATAAAAGGAAGGTGAGCTCCAAGGCTAGGGTGTGGGGCGTGGCTGGGGTGCTCGGGGTGTGTACAGGGAAAAGAAAGTGAGATGATACTTGGGTAAATGAAGCTCAGGACCTTGTGAAAGGCCAGTGAGTTCTGTTTATTTGTGGGTTTCCCCATGCCTGGGATGGACCCCGCTTTTGGGGGCAGGGGGAGGGCTGGTGGGACCATCTTCCTTCCCCACCCTGTTTCTTGTCCCGTTAAGGCCCAGCCTTGCTGTCAAGTGACACAGGTAATGAATCCTCTGCAGGGTGCCCGCTGGCTTTAATAAACTGGAACGAACCGAGGAAGAGAATTAACCTGGCGGGATTAGCTCACTCTGCAGCAGGATGCTCTGCATGTTTCCTCCTGGGGGCTGTGCTGGGAATCTTAACACCTCTTCTGCCCATGCCTGGCCCCTTCATGGAGCACCCAGCAGCTTAGCCAACCTCCCTCCGTGGGGCAGGAAGGCAGAACCCTTGCTTGCACACTGTGGGATGCTCTCCTGCCTCTTTTACCTGTGAGTGCACGCAGCGGAGCAATCCCACTGGCCCAAGCCTGGCGGCTGCCAGATGTGCAGCATCCTGTCGGGGCTGCCTGCCTTCCCCTGGAGAGGGAGGGGAGCAGGTAGGGTTTAAGCAGCTCTGTGTGCGCGAGTGTGTATTTGGAAGGCGTTTCAGGCAGGCACAGGACTGGTTTTGGCCAAGGCTTCTAAAACCTTAGTTTATCATCACGCTCGTATGCGGAGTCAGAGCGCCTCGTGCCTGAGAACCCTGCAATTACCCTGCATTCGGTTGGGTCTCTCGGCTTTTTATTTTCAGTAAATAAATGGCTTTATAATGCAGCTCCCCCGCGGGGCAGGCAACAGGCAGCGTTATAAATATCTTAAGCATGGGATGCAGGGGGAAACGGCCAGCCCCTTTTCAGTGTCTGTGGGGACAGGACAAGGGGTAATGGCTGTAAACTGGAGCACAGGAAGTTCTGCACCAACATGGGGAAGAACTTTTCCCCATTGAGGGTGACAGAGCAGTGGAATAGGCTGCCCAGGGAGGTGGTGGAGTCTCCTTCTCTGGAGATATTCAAGACCTGTCTGGATGCCTATCTGTGCAATATGAGCTGGGGAGCTGCTTTGGCAGGGGGGGTGGACCCGATGATCTCTCGAGGTCCCTTCCAACCCCTATGATTCTGTGCGATCCCTGGGGAGGCTGGGATCTCTGGGAAGAGCCCAACTGGTGCAGCCCGTCCAGCTGGGACGGGCAGGAATGGCTAACTGAATTGCATGCGTGGGCAGAGGGATGCAGGGAGGGAGGTGAGTGGATGGCACCACTGTGTGCCAGCCACCCCAGTGAAGTGAGCAGCCCCAGGGAGCCCTGTGTCTTGCCAGGCTGCTTCCCAGCCAGGCTGCGTGTGCTGGGAGCCGGCGCGCTCTTCCATGCGCATGGTGTGTGCATACTAATGTGCTCTTCCTGCGGTAGAGGAGCCTTTCCCTGACAGAGCCTTTAAGGACAGACGTGGATTTTGAGAAACCCTTGAGGGCACTGCTTGTAATTATAATGTAATCGGTGTAATTGAGAGCCCAGGGGCTGATTTGCATGTTCTTAACGGCACATCGGAGGCTCGTGGGGCAACCCCCCACCTTCCCCTGCCTGCATTTGTGTGGGGTTTAGTGATGCTGCTGGGGCTGGGTCCGTCTTCCTGCCCGTTGATGGGGTGCAGGAGGAGATGAGGGGTACGAGAGATTTGTAGGTGTGGAGCAAGCAGCTACCAGCTCCCACTGCAGCCCTGGTTTGAGGGCTACTGGCAACATCCATAATTGATAGCTCCCAGGCTGTAACAAGCTCCCAGTCCAGCCTGGGAAGTCATTTGCAAGCTGATCTAGAGTTTCATGGAACTGGCTGGTTCTCATGAAGGGTTTTCAGGCTTTTAGCTATTATTCAGGCTGTGAGGGACTAAGGCAGAAGGTGATGCTGTACCTCTGGGTGGGGAGGAGTTTTAGCAAGTGCAGAGCAGACACCATGTGCCAGGGTATGGGGTGCCCAGGGTGCTGAGGTGGGAAGGGAGCTCCTATCCCTGGACACAGGGATGAGCCTGGGGCTGCTGCTGGCTTGTGGAAATGAAGCTCGGGTGAGAAGCTGGAAGCAGAGAGAGCCTGAACAGCCCACGGGGTTTTGAAAGGGATGATGTATGCTGAGATGAGAGGGCTTTCCTCTGCTTCGAGCTCTGGTGTTAAGATGTTCCTAGGAAAAAAATGTGGGTGAAGTGAACTGCTAGTGGTGTGACGCAGAAATGCGAGGGTAGAGCCCGGGTTGGGCAGGGTGGCTGTGCCTTCAGCCTTAAAACCCTTCTGCCTGCCCATGGGGGTACAGTCTGCAGTGAGAAAGCAGCTGGTGAGACCTTTATTCTGACGTGGTGTTGCGGGAAGGGGTCTGCTCTTTTCTCCCAGCCCCGTCTGTGGAAGGTGGAAGGAGAGAAACAATCAAAGCACAGCACGGGAGGGCGATGCTCTTAAATCCGTCGGGGCTTTGGGAGGATATTGTTTGTGCTTCTTGAATAATGGCTTTTGATAAGTAATAATATATTGTGGAGTTTTTGATGGCCAATATTACATTTATTTTAAATTATATCATCAGCCCTTGGCGTCTCAGTTGATTTAGTCAATTAAGTTTTTAACCTCATGTCTTCAATCTCATCTGTGAGTAATTTAAATGTGGTGATTTTAATGAAAGTACATCTACCTGTTCATTTACCCATATGTATCGTTGCCCTTTGGATCTCTGGTGGTTGGGACCAGAGATGCTTTTTATCCTTCTGCAGGGAAAAGTTTACTACGGGTGAGGAGACAATCAGTTGGCATTAGGGAATTGCTTGGTGGTTGCTGTTGTGGTTTTGGTGGTTTTTTTTCCCCCAGAGCAATCCAGACCCAGCAGATGCAGCGACTTCCAGAGTAAAGGGACTTGTACATCAGGGCTTTCAGGATGGAGAGCAGCCTTGTGTCTCACTCTGAGGCTGTGTGTAACCTCAGGAGGAGATGGCAGTAATCAGCCATCCAAAGCCAGTATGTGCACAGCCCTTGGACACAGTGCAAATATCATGGTTTCCCCCTTGTAACTACAACGCCATGAAGTCAACGGGGGCTGCTGGGGCTCAGATTCAGCCCCAACCCCCTTTGCATTACCATCTGCTTTGGGACACTCACAGCAGCGATATCGGCTGGGAATTGGCGCTGGGGATCCCCTTCTCAGGGAAGCTGGGGTGCAGGGTGGTCCCCAGGGAAGCACGGAGCTGCTGCAGCCCCTCTTGCAGTGCTAAATTCAGGACCAGAAAGCCGAGTCTGTGTTTTCCAGCCTTTGCTGGCGTTGCTAAGAGAAATCAAGATAAATGACCTGGTGTTCCCGGGCGTCCGGCTTTGTGTGCTCCCAGGCACGCTTGCTCCTCCTGATGGCATTTTTTGGCTGGGGAGCCCCAGTGCAATGCCCCCCTTCTGGGCATGGGATGGGTGGTGAGGATCTCACTGTGGGCACAGACCTGGACCCACAGGAGAGGTGGCAGGTCCAAGCGGGGTGCCTGCAATAAGCTTATTTGAAACCAAGCTCAGAAACATTACTCTTGGCTTTTTGTTCCCAGCTCATAGGCTGGTGTCCCTAAAATACATTTTTCTCTCAGTTTTTGAAGCAAGAATCCTCCGAAGGGGCATTATATGTGGTTGTCTCACAGAAGGCAACCTGCCTCCTCCTGAAAATAGTTGTTTTAAAATTTTCAGTGGAAAACGCAAGCAGTTTTTGATAAAAGCATTTCTATTCATGAGCAGCAGCTCATGGAGATTTGCAAGAAATAAATAGGTTTTGGCAGCATAAAAGTCTCTGTCGAGCAAGGGGATGGGGAAGGTTTGAAACCTGCTTCCGTGGAGTCTGCCCGTGGAATTGCAGCAAGGATTCACCAGCAGAAGTGCCAGGGGATGTTTTCCTGTCAACTCTGGTCCCGAATCTCAGGATGCTGGTGAGAGCTATGGTGCTTTTAATGTTAATGATCATCTCTGCTGCTGCAGTGCCTTGCTCCATGGAGACTTGTCTCTATTGCGCCCTGGGATGCGTTTGCTGCTTGCCGGGTGTGTGGAAGGACCGGCCCTGAGCTCCCTCCAGACTATCGACACGCCAAGGTCACCGTGCTGCATCTCACTGGGAAGTCCACTTCTCCCAGGCTCTCAGTAAACATGCCCCCTTATTACTGCAGATTCTTTATGAACTCCATGCATGTCAGGAGCCAGAGCAAGGTGGGGACGTTTCTGGTGTTTGTCTGAGGCGGGCTTTGCCTGCAGCAGTGAGGTATTTCTTTTGCTGTACCATTGCTAATGCTCCATCACTTCCTGACTGGGATGAGGGCCCATGAGGCAGGGAGGGTTGATAATGCATAGCTGAGGGTAAACGGGTCATTAGCATATAATGAATTCACCAGGATCCCACAACAACTCCTTCCCTCCAGCGTGTTCCCTACTTCCCTCTACTTCCTAGAGTCCTCTGCTGGGATGGGCAGGATCTTGTCTTGGAGATACATGGTTCGATCCCCAAGCCTTTTGCTTGGATGCTCCCATACCTGGATTTCAGGCTGGTGCTGGCTCAATTTCCCCATCTGAAGTCTAGGGTCACCTCTCCTTGCTAGCTTGAGGCTGCTGTGGCAGTGATAGAGCTGGCAATGTTAGAAAGCTCCCGAGCAGATGCCCTGCTTGTCTGTACTACCTTCCCTCTTGATTCCTTCACTGCTGCTCCTGAGGAGGCTGGAGCGTGCTTGAAGGCCACGTTAAAATGGGCATTTCCATCTCTGGTAAGGAAGCACTAGAAGCCAGGGATGCTTGGAACTGCCTTGCTGCCTCCAGCGTCTGAGTGGATGCAGCTCCGCTCCCCTGTGTGTAAGGGAGAGGCAAGAAGAGGTGCCCGTGCCACTTTCCTTTAAGCAGCAATTCAGCTGTGGCTCTGAAAACAGAATTAGAGGCAAGGTTTAATCATACAAGCTCTAGAAATATGATAGATTAAATCTTTTCAGGGAGGGCGGCTAAGCACTTTATTTGCTGTGCAGGAATCTTCAGGGGGTCGGGGACCAGAGAACTGGATTTAAAGCTTTTAAATTCTTTTTTTTTCTCCCTTAAAAAAAAAAAAGGTTCTTTCACAATGCATGGTTTGCCAGCAGGGACTTTAAAGTGCTGGTTACAAAAGAGAGAAGGATAGCTGGGATGGAGACTCTTGTTGAAAATAGACACTAATAATGTTGTGTTGAGTTGTCCGGCTGCATTTAACCCTGGAGTGTGGGTTGGCTCTGGGAAGCGAGGTTTTTTGTAGGTGAGGGCAACTTTTCAGGCCGCCTGTGCTGCTCCTCGCTGTCACTGAGGACAAATTCATTCCACATAGGACTGGGGTAGCTCTTCACTGGCCCCATCCCTCTCTTGCCTGCTGCAGCATCTGCACAGGGCTGTGGATGTTGGCAGAGCCGGGTGCTGGGGGCCCCCCAACCTGGGGGTCTTGGGGCAATGTCGTAGCTGAGGTTGGTGTTCTGTCTGGAATTGGGGTTTGGGGTTTTGTGGTTTTTGACAGCCAGGTGCTGCCTGCCAGCTCCCTGAGCCTTGCTCGAGGGAGTCGGTCCCAGCCCGTTGCCTCTGAGCCAGCCCGCTCAGGGACATTCGCTTGTGTTTGGCTGGTGTTTTTCTTAATTTCACGGAGCTGAGGAGATCGATGGGAAGGTAGGCCTGGGATTTAAGGCTGCCTATAGCGTGACTCTGACTGATGACCCCTGCAGCCACTGCCGCTCTCGGGGATGGCAGCTTGTGTGGCTGCCACTGCTGGCTGCAAGCTGGGGGCCTGGTGCTGTGGGATGGGCGACATCCCAGGGAAGGATCGTGTATCCTTCCTGCCCATGCTCTTGTCCAGAGACCAAGGGATACACACACAGGTTGTGATGCTGTGATCACCCTGGGCAAGGGGTGGTAAGTCAGTTTTGAAGCCTCTCTGGATCTTGAGTATGCCAGGAGAGTCCTGCTTGGAGCTGTGGAGCAAGGAGAGCTGGTGGGACCGTGGCCTCCAGAGTCAGCAGGGCGGTGCTGGAGTCTCCATGCGGCAGTGGTGGCTATATCAGTGATGCTTGTTGCCATAGAAACACCCCCATGGCAATGCGTTTCTGGAGGGAGGTGGCACTTGCATGTTGGCAGGAGCCTGGTGTGGACACACAGTGTGTTAGCAGGGATCACTGGACTCTTCTGACCTGGTAGGAGTCCTTTGGGTCACCAGGTGTTGTATCTGTGGGAAGGAGGGGCTGGCTAGGGTGGCTGCAGTGGTAGGGTTGCAACAGCCAAGCCCTGAAGGCGGCGAGAAGGTCGCTGTTGGTGCTGCTCTGCAGTTCTGCTGGGTGCAGGCAGTGAGGAGGCTGTTTGTTTCCCACCCTCCCTGGTCCAAAAGCTGCCTTCTGCTGCTAAAATGGCTTGTGTGGCCCCAGCTGCCCTCGTGGAGACCCCTCTCCATCCCTCAAGTGGTGTGGCAGCCCCCGCCACCTTCCTTTTAATGGGCCACTTCCATGGAGCAAATGAGGCAGCTCCTACAATCCCTCCCCTCGATCTGCCAGTGAATTAGCACTCCATTAACTTAACGAGGGCTCCCTGGACGTGGACACAGCATGCAGTGCTGCCAGCCGAGGAGGAGGCCTCTGGGTCTGTGGCAGAGATGGCTGTGGAGGGGAGGAATGGTGGGAACAGCCGGTGCTGCTGAGAGTGCTGGGTTGTGATGCTGTGCCAGGCATGATGCTCCAGCATCCTTCACAGCCTGGTCTGTGTCACTGTGCCGTGGCCATGGGGGACTGAGTGGGGTGCAGTGTCCCTTGGAGGTGTCTGTCCCCCCCCACCCCTCACTGGGTACCAGGCAGCACAGCAGCCTGCCTCCAGCAGCACCAGCTCCTTCCCAAGGCTTTGTTTGTTGACAGAGTTAAATTTGCAATTTCATGGTTTGGTTACAACAAGTTCAGTTTATAGAATTCATGAGCTGTTAGGAGGTGTTGAGAGGAGGGGTGATGAGCGTGGAAAACATGCCTGGGGTCCGCAGGCAGCAGGGACGTGGCTGCTGGCTCATGCTGGCCTGGGTACCGGTTTGGGGGCAGCGTGGGGCTTGGAGATGAGGGGAGCACATGAAAGCCGCATGAGTGGGGGCAGAGGGATGGGCCCCTGCCAGAGGAGAGATGCTCACTTGCCTGGTGACACCTGCCATGTCTTGACCTGCTCCCTGGGCTGGAAGGTCTGCCTAACTCAGTGCTGTTCTTGGGTGGCCTCCAAAGAAACACAAATCCTTTCAGGGATGGAGCCTGGGTGCTGTGGTGGTGGGTGCTTGGAAAGAGAAGGGCTCAGCTGGCTGAGGGACCCCAGTGCTTTGGTTGAACTTGGCTTTGGTTGAGAGCTGGCAAATGAGCTCCTGGAGCTCAGGAGGGCTGGGACAGCGGGATGCAGCTCCCCTGAGCTGCCATGGATACGCTGTGCTTGGGTGGGTCACCTTGTGAAATGAGCTGGTTTTATTCCCTTGTGTTTGCCTTTTCTATAGGATTTCTGTGCAGCCTGTCCTGTGGGTCTGAGGGCTGACTTGGGAGTGGTGCAGACCCCCGAGTGCAGGCACCCTACCCCCTGGCTGGCTGCCGTGTCCTCCATTCCACTAGCAAAGGCAATGCTCCTCCAGCAACCCACACCAGAGCTGCTGATGCACTGCAGCAGGAATCGAGAGGCGAAGTGTCAGGAACGATCTAAACAAATATTAGCCAATTAATATTACATGCCAGGGAGCTCAGAGGGAGGAGGAAGGGGAGGTCTCGCCAGAGGATGTGGAGCCATGCAGTACCTGTCCTGCATGGCAATGTCTGCCAGCCCCGTGCCGTGCCAGCAGTGTGCGGATGCGTGCACCGTGCGTGGCTGGGGCTGATGTCACTGCGACGTCAGGAGAGGCTGATATATTTTCAACTTCCTTTACCAGTCAGAAAGTGCCACTGGACATTGCTGGAAATGCTAAGTTGTTAGCAAAAAGCTAAGTGTTTTTGTGTTCCTCAAAACTAACCTTGCTGTTAGTCACCATGGGGTCTGCTGCTTCTAGATCTGCCCCACGAAGAGACACTAAACCCCCTTTTCCTCTAGTGTTTATAGGGATGTGGGCTCCCCAGGGCTTCGATCTCAAAGGCTCCGCATTGTCCCTGCCTCTCTTGTTATGGATATGGAAGTTGTTGATGGAAACTGACCTGTGGGGCAGGGCAGGCTGCTAGATCTCTCCCCAGGTCTCCAAGATATCCCAAACCTGTAAAAAGGAGAGACACACAGGGCATCGATCTCGTTGCGGTGACCTCTCCAGCAACGTCATCCATGGAGGAATCTTGTAGTTGGCCTCTGCCACTGCCTTTGGGCAGCAGTTGGTGTCCCCTTAGCTTGGTGAGACTCTCCGTTTGCAACCAAATGTCCTCCTGTGAAGCCACAGTGCTTTCTGGGGAGGGTCCTCATGGCTTAACTGTGAAGTTTCTCTTTCTCAGCAAGCCTGTGTATGTGAGGCATGGTGACGTGCAAGATGCAGGACCCAGGTGG
Source organism: Zapornia atra (assembly GCA_013400835.1). NCBI lineage: Eukaryota > Metazoa > Chordata > Aves > Gruiformes > Rallidae > Zapornia > Zapornia atra. The sequence continues at coordinate 465,246 of VZTU01017459.1, read as the reverse complement.
GCTTCATGGCCCTTTGACTCGTGCACAGGGGGAGCCTGTCTGAAAGGAGGCCTGGCTCTCCTAGCGCCATCGGGGCATGTGTTTTCCATGCAAAGTGTTTAATCACCCAATTTGTGTTAAGGAGCATCAGATTTCGGTTTCCAGCTGTGCCAGCACAGAAGACGCTGCCTTGTTAATGAATCCTGTACTTGAAACGTCTTCTGTGCATGCAGGGGGACATGAAAGCCCAGGGAGGGGAGAAGACTTCAAGGTGGCTCTGGAAATTGGGGGTGAGGGCAGGGCTGAGCCGGGAAGATGAGACCGCCCGCAGATCACACTGCATTGTGCTCGGTCCAGTATCCAAATTTCTGTAGCCTTTTTAAGAGGATTATCAGGTGTCTGTTTGAATTACTCCGACATGAACAGTCAGTCAGGGAACATACCTTCATTTGAAAGGTCAAGTACGTCTGGGTTCTGTGTTTGGTATGCAGGGGCTCATCCTTCCAGCTCTCCCACCCTTAATGAGATTCTTGTTTCAAAGAGTCGCACCACGAATGGGATCTGGTGAAGTCAAGTGCATTGCAGATAGTTGGGGTTGTTTTTTTTTGTTAACATGTTTACCCCTTTTATCTGCTTGTGCTTTGAAAGCTCCACCACAGACAACAAGGAGGCGGCTGGCTGGCCAGGCTGGCCATGTCTGCCAGCAGAAAGGAGGAGAGATGGAGATGTGATAACGGGATGTGCATCACTGGGAATCCTGATGGCATGCAAATGGAGGGGGGGGGCTGTTGGGGAGGGGGCTTTGAGAAGACTCTTGGCCACTGTGGGGGCTTGGCCGGGCGGTGGGGTGTTAGCATCTCCCACGGAAATAAAGCCAAGTTTGTCCCAGCAGGATTGTGTCTCTTGATTAAATTAATGTGTATTGATATTTCTCCTGTTGTTTTGACTTCACAGGCTGTTTAAATTCAGGCTTGTCACAACAAAATACAAAGGAGGTTGCTCAGAGATTGATTTTTTTTTTTTTCCTTTCCCTCCTTTAATCCTGTCTCTGAAGAGGAGTACTTTAAAATTTTATTTTTTTCACTGCTTCCAGGTTGACAGGCAGAGAAGGCTGCAAATGTTAAAACTGTTGCACAAATAATTACGTTAAAATACCGAGCATACATTACTGGGGAAGGCGCTCCTTGATTGTAAAGCAAGAATCAATTTTCCACATCGCAAAATTACCCACATCGGAGTTTACTTTGGTGATTTATTCCCCTGAACAATGATTTTTGTGACTGCCAGCCTCCTGTCCCCGGAGAGAGGTGGGTTTGTGGTTGGGTTGGGTTTTTATTCTTTGGGTGGGTGAAGCTTTGGTCTCCTCTTTGTTGTCAGCGCCGTCTCCTCCCCGCTCTCGTGACGGTCCCGCTCCGATTCTTCGAAGCCCAGAAGAGCCTTTTATTCAAGGCGCGTCCCAAAACGCTCTGCCAAGTTAAATAATGTAGTCACAAAACCAAATATTGAATAATGACTGAGGGAAGGATTAAGGGAGACAGTCAAGGAACAAAAGAGCCGTTCTCGAATGTTTTGAAGGCAAAACTGAGAAGACAGATGCATGGGAGGTTTTTTCTCTCTCTGCAGCCGGAGAGGATGCAGATTAGAGGGGTCCCCTCCCAAGGACTGCGTGTGTGTCCCCCACAACTAACTCAGGCTGCAAGATACCTAAAAATCTGCTTAAATCCAACTTTTTCAATGAGCCTGAATGGTCTGAGGAATTTCTGTTGGAAATAAATTATTATTATTATTTTTTTTAAAGGAGGTCTGGGGAAAGTATCCTGTTTTCCTGATGGAAAGTTCCCATGGAGGCTTTGCTCTTTGCTTCTGGAAAGAAAACATTTTGGGGGGTTTTTCCCCTCTTGTTCCTCCCCAGACAGCACCATCAATCCTAACCCTTTACTCGACTCTGGTTTTGTGGGAGAATTTAAGTAAAGAAATGCTGGGTGTGGGGGGGGAAATCACAGGCATGCAGCTCCTCATGCGATTCATGAGGCTTTTCTAGTCCACCTCTAACTTGTCGAGCTGCGGTAACCATGTAGTGGGTAGCTGTTGGATACTCATATGGTGAGAGATAAATAGACTGAGAGAACGAGCTTCTCATGTTGCATAAAATCTTATGTAAATGCCTTTTGTATTGCCTGAAGGAAATCTAGGGCTCCTCTAAATCGAAGAGTAGAAAATTGGGCTGGGAAGCTGTAACTTTAGGTGTCTTTCCTGCAATGAAATCAAAATATTGGCCAGGGAAGAGCATCCATGTTCAGTGGTGGCAGAAAGGGTTTCTGGACCTTCTGGATTGGGTTTGGTTTGGGTTTTTTTGCTTTATTTTAATTTTTTTTCCCTTTTCTCCTGGTTGGTCCAGAACAGGTTGAAACGTAGCTTAGGATGAATTGCGAGGTGATGATTTACATGGCAGGTGACACTGGCAAGCACATTATCCTAGGAGGAAGCATGAGATGTGATGTATTTACTGCCTGTCTGGGCAAATTATCTGCTCTCAGGTGTCTGGCATGTGCTTGTGCAGAAAGAACCTACGTCCAAAATAGCTGATAAATAAATGCAAACCCCCCATGGCTCCTGCACATCCCTCACGCTGAACTCTCTCTAACTCTCTCTCCAGAGAAACTGATGCCAGAGGTGATCTGAGGTGTGGGAGCTGATTCTTGCACGAGCAAGCACGCTGACAAACTTCATTGCTGTCGGCAGGGTGAGACAAGTGTGGTGCTGGCTGGGAGAAGGGGACATTGCAACTCATAGTGTGGTACAGGAGCTCCGGAGCCCAACTCCTTCTCTCACCTCTCTTACTTAGCAGGGTTATAATGTCCCATCCTGTGGGGAAAGCTTCTTGTTTGGGACTGAGCTAATTATCCTGTGCTGGCTGCTGTGATTTCTCAGTCTCTGTTGGGTCAGCTGTGATGTACTCTCCACCTTTATCCCTCCTCCTCACCTTAGGTGTAAACCAAACAGTGATGTAATGAAGTGGGGGTGGCAAACTCGGAGTAAGCTCGTGCCATGCGCGGAGGCAGTTTGGGGATGGAAAGGCAGTTTTGGGGGCTTGACCTCCCCCACATTGACCCTTCTCATAGAGGCTGCTCCAGGCCGTGTGAGTTATGGATGGGCAGCCTGTGTGTTTCCAGGAGGCTTTTGCTTTTCTTCCCTCAGGCGGGTTGCAGGATGATTGCTTTTTATTTGCGCTTGTGCCCACGGAGAGCTCAGGATCTCATCTGGCTTTTAAGTGTATGCTTCTGTTATCTAGCAGGTATTGTAGGTGGATGTGTAAATTAGTGTACTTCTGTTTACATGGAAATGAACTTATAGTATAGAAACAATTTACTTGTAAAAGACTCATCCTGCCTCCAAAATATGTTTGAATCTTAACACAAGACGAAGTAATTTAATCCCCCAAACCCATACGTTGTTTGCCTCTCATTTTTTCCAGCAAATTTTACCTTCATCCAAAGATAAATCAATTTGTAGCAGCTATCGGCAGCTATTTAAACTGGTGAATTGAACAGCTTAATTAGGGAAAATATATTAAAAGATCTGAGAGATGCTAACACGTTCAGTGCCTCCTCTTGGGTACCTGTTTGTGTGCTTCTCTGCCCCATAGCAGTGCCTGGGGTGATACCTTCAGTTTGCTTGTGCTTGCCAATGCTTTTACTTACGGAAACCAGTTAGAAGGTGGATTTTGGAAGGGGGTTCCAGCAGTCTGCCCTTTGGCAGGGGTGAGCATTGCAGCTTTCAACTAAGGCTTTCTCAAAGCTGCACTTGCTGAACCTGACCTCTCTCTGGGGCTTTTCCCTTGGGTGGCTGTGTGGATCCAGGGTACCTAGAGACGAGCAGGCTATGATTTGGCTTCAGCAAGTAGGATCTTTTTCTTCTGAAGGCTGGTAATTCGCAGAGCTGAACTCCCTGAGGCTTTCAGAGTGTGGGATGGTGATGGGTTACCAACAAAAAAACAATGTTCAGTTAATTTAAGCTTCAACTTGAGGTGCTCAGATAAAATAGAGTTGATATCAGGATAGTCTTGCTTAAAAAGAAGAGTATTGTCAGTGTTCTCCATCTGTTCCTGTAGCTGTTAAGTGCCAATATTAGATATCTCCCCTGCAGCCTGGGAATCCTTAAGCGAGTGCTCATGGCAAAAGCTTCACGTGGGAAGTTTCTTCTCTCCTTTGCCTTGCTGAAGGTTAACTCACACCAGAGCCAGCCAGGCTTTGTGAAACTAAGTGTTCTTGGTGATGCTTAGTACTTATTTAATGTCCTCCACTCCTCCCTGAAAGGACAGGGCTAAAGTGGAAGGGGAAACATCAGTCAGAGAATCTCCTTGTCATCAACTTGAAAATCTCCTAATGACCCGAGAAGTGGTGTCTCTGCTCTTGGGGCTCGTAATACCTTGAAGCTTTTCTTCTCCTGCCTTGTGGGGTTGGGTGGGTTTTTCTTTTTGATTTTTGGGGTGGGTTTTTTTTTTGTTCCACAGCAACGGAGACAACAAAGTTTCACTGCTGAGGGAAACAATGAACCTTAGAAACTGAGGAGAGGTCTTGTGACAGGCTAACACCTCGGATTGCTTCGAACCTGGTATTAGGAAATATGCAGGCAGCTTCATTTTGTCACTGCAGGTGGCTTGTTCTGTGGTAGCATGTGTGCATCCATGCCAGTGCATTGTGCGTGTGTGTGTGCGCACGTGTGTGTGTATGTGTACATGCACAGTTATTCTTGCCTCGGCACAACGATTTCCTAACGATCTCTTACCCATCCAAGACAGATTGCTTTTCATGGTTCAGTGGCCACAGCTCAGGCATCCATTTTAATCAATAAACCAGTCAAAAGCGAGAATAGATTTACTTGTTTCTGGTTTTTTACATTTAATTGAAAATTTTCGAGTGATTACAAACATAGATATTGTATAGATTGCGGGGTTTAGAAGACAATAAGTGCCAAAAGAAAAATCTCCCTGTAGCCTAGCATCTTCTCCTGTCGTGATGCACAATAGATGTCAGTGGCTTGCCTGCCTGGCCGTGTCCTTTTCTCTCCTTTCTCATGGCTTGCAAAGAATGGGGTGGATTTAATGGGCTTTCACCCAGAAATCACAAGGAGTGTCCACACTGTTGTGGACACTGTTAAATCCTATTACCTGTGGTGTGTGTGTGGGAGAATCTTCCTTCTCATCTAACATATAATGAACATACCAGCACCAGGTGAAACCTGGGGATGCTGTCCTCCTGTGAGCCGGATGGCTGCCTGACACATGTGAGACTGTGCTGTAAAAACTCTCAAGATCCAATGAAAAAGGCTTAATTTTAGTGTGAGCCGGTTGAAAAGCAGATTCAGGGGGAAAAAGGTTTTCACTCAGTAGGGAAAATGTATGTGGGGTTTTTGGTGTTCTTGGTAACCTTTCCAACCAGCAACTCTGAGATGTCAAAGCCAAGCTGCTGCTTGGGGACAGTAAGTGGAAACAAATACTCAGTGAATAAGAGGGGTTTGGGCAGCAGGAGGATCGGGAGATGCAAGTACTGGGATACTTGCTGGTGCTGTGGATGTTATCCTGGGAGGATGCTGCTGGGGTGTTATCCTGTACCAGTGGGCAGATTCACCTTTCCCCTGCTGTGCTGTAACAGGGCATTTAATTATTTAATCTGTTCGCTGTCATCAGTGTGTGTGGAGGGGCATGTGTGTGTGTTCTAGGGGTGCCACGGACATTGTTCCTTTCTTGAGGTTGGAATAAATACGGGCATGGAGTGATATCTGTGTGGTTTGTTGTGTGGCCTTGGGGAAGGGGTCTTCAGGACTGATGCAGTTTCCCAGTTTGCAGCTCAGAGTGTCGCCTGAGAAACTTTGCCTTTTTTCTTGTGGTGGGGTCTTTTTTGGGGGGGAAAAAAACCCCAAACCAAACTGCCTTGTGTCTCTGGTTGTAAATCTAATAGACCTGGAAGCGGCCCAGCAGCTGAACATATAAAAGTCATAGACTGTAAACTCAAACGAGTGTGGGAAAACTTTAAAAACAGTCACCGAGACCTCTGTGCTCCCTGCGAAATGAGAGCTGATTTCTCTAAGTTGTTTTTAATAGCTGGAATTACTGAAGATTGGTGTTTACCAGCTAATAGGTTTGCGAGCGAGCTGCCTGTTTGGTGCCCATGGTGATATCATTTACACTGGTATTCATGCGATAACCTCTCGTGCACACAGGTCTCCTCACAAATTAAAGTTGAACCTCGTGTGCCGGGTGCACTCCATCTCCCAGACAGAGAATTTCCTCGATACTTTTATTGTCATCTCTGATTTACTCAGCTTCGTTGCCTGCTGGAAGCATATTTGTTCCAGCGTGGGCCAAGATGTGACTCCGGAGGAGCGGCTGTCATCCTCGATCTAGTCAAGGGCAGCCGTGCCCCAGTGTTGCTGTCAGCTCACAGTGAGCGTGGCTTCATCCCCATCGCTCCAAAACCAGATTGCAGGTTGTAGGAAAAAGTCTCCAACTTGATAACACCCCCTCCCAAAAAAAAATAAAATCTTGTGATGGAAAGGTTTGGGGAGCTCTTTGGAGGAGAAGATGGGTCTCGGGGTGGCTTTGTTCACATAATACAGCATTTTTATCTTGCTTATCCCTGGCGTTACGGTGTGAGCTGGAGACCCCTGGTGATGTGCAAACACAGCCTGCAGTAAAAAACGATTTTGCCCACAAAGAAGTGTATAGATTCGTGGCAATTCCTCTCTTGGCAGCGTTTGACTCTTCATCTTGCTCTACGTGGTGTCCCCCCCACCTCTTCCTCCCTCCTCCCCAAAGGAAATCAACATTCTGAGGAAGAACAGATCCTCTCTGCGATTTTCTTCTCAAACACAAAATCAAACTCTCCTTGAGGAAAAAGCTTTGGATGGAAAGCTCTGACCAGCCCATGAACTGGGTGGGGGGGACAGACTCAATTTACTCTGGTAAAACACTTTGAGAGCTGCAGATGAAAACTGCAATTTAAGTGCTTAATATTATAATTATATACTGATGTGTGTTATTAATGGGATTGAATGCTCACAGCTTTGCAGTAATGAGGTTTTTTGAAGATCCATGTAATAGAGTTTTCTGATGGTAAGGACCCCAGTGTGCTGTTCCCTCTGGAAAGCACCTCGGAACTCGTGGAGTAGCCAGGGACAGGGGTTAGTTTGTTGACTTGAGTAGTAATTAGTTGCCCATTTCCTGGAGGAACGCTCCTTGTGGGGGGAAGAGGAACCCAAACCTCCTTCCTGAGGTGCTGTGTGGATGATCTGAAGCCTTATTGAGGTGGGACAAGTGACTCTTGAGCAAATGAAGTGTTTTGGGAGCCTCGGAGATGAAAGGTATTGTGTTGACAAATTAGCACTTTGCAGATTGCTAGTATTAAAGATCTGTGGGTTTAAGCAGCGTGTGCATTCGGCCCTTTCTACTGAGGGGAAGAGGTAATTTTCCCATCCTGTAATACAGTTCTGAATGTGCTTCTGATGCTGAATGGGAGTGGAACATCAAAACCTCGAGTATTTTTGTGGGCCAGGGTACCCCCTCCCCCCCAAAGTTAGGCTGGGTCAGTTAACACCGTGCATGTTTGAAGCTTCCATCTGAAACAACAAACCCTGAGTGATGCTAACCTAGGTTTGGAAGGGAAGAAAGTCTTTGAGCCAGATTTCATTTCTAAGCAAAATGTTGATGACTTAATATATTATTGTTTTTCCTTACAGTCAGTTCATCACACCTGACTTTCCTGTGAATAAGTCTTGACTGGGATAAATCAACATATAGTATTAATTATGTTAATGAATACTAGATAACTAGTGTTAATTAGATAACTGTTAGCAGGTGGGAATTCAAGACTTTCTAAGGCTGAATAGAGAGAGCACTGAAAACAAAGCAGCGAATTGTAGAGCTGTTACAGTGTGGACTGGGATATATCTTGTTGTGTGCCTTTTGACAGGAAAAGGTAACTTTTCAAGGGGCACTGCAGCATTCTTTACAAATCTTGCTTTTCTCTACGTGCTTCCCTCTTTATACAGGGATGCAGTTACCTCTTGTGAACTCCTGTACAGGCAGTTTTCATCTTGCACTTTGGGAAGCAGGGCTGCTTTGCTGAAATAGCTGGAAGTTCTTGTTTCTTCTCCTGGCACCTTCAGTCACTAGTTTTCATGAACAGAGAAATCCATGCTTGGCCTCCCATTGATATCTGGGCATTCCTTGCCGTGTGTGTTTGGGAAACATGAAGCCAGGCTAGTGGTTTTTTGCCTTTCCCATTTCGTTAATTAACCCAATGTGTCCAGTCACACTTTATTTGGCAGCCTGGCTTGAGAGCCCAGCTGCTGGGAGATGAGCCATGAGAGGGGAAACAGAAGCTGCGTGTTAAGATGTGGATTTCGTTGCTTGTTGATGTCACCTGGAGCATCTGCTCCTTGGTGTTTCCCTATGTACCTCAACCTGGATCTTTCTGGGAATGCTGGAAAAAAGACCTGAGGAAGGAGGAGTGGGGAAAATGGGGGTGTAAATGGGAAAGCAAGGGTGGAAAATTTTATCATGCTACTTAAGAGGATGCTGGTAGCTGCTCCTGTAGACCATGTCGGCATCAAAGAGCAAAATATTTGGATCCTCTTTGGGGCAGAACCTGCTTCTCTTTCCCTGCGGACAAGAAACCACACCTAGCTTTCAGCATCATCCTCAATCACCTGCAGCAAACTGGGGTTCGGGTGGGTGGGAAGGCAGAAGATGGGGAATATCCCCATCCCATCTGCTCACCGCCTCGCCTGCATCCCTTCTGCTCTTCTTGTTCATGGTCGCTGTCAGTAATGAGATGGGAAGACTGGGCAAGGAGACAGCTCCGGTGCCACCCTGTCCACCCCCACATTATCCTGACTTATTACATTGTAATAAATTGAACCATTCCACTTCATTATTTCATATTTGAGGAGATTTATAGATTGTCCTGGTGGCTGAAGAGGCAGTGATTATAGGAGCAGTGTGCTAATGAATGAGCCTCAGCACAAAGCTTTTTTAATTAATGCGCAGCCCAGGGGCTGTAAACGCCTTGCTGATAACAAGCCTGGCCCGTTCAGGACATGAACTGACAACTTTGCATGAAACGAAGGCTTATGTGGAGACATGGGCACGGCACTGAAATGGCAATTAAGGCTAATAAAATGATTCGCCCGCCTATCCATCGCGGCGGTACTGGCCCTCCTTCAGCACGCCCGGCCCGTTCTCTGCCTCCCAAGTAACGGCAGGTGGAGATTCCGTTTGGCTCTTCCAACCTTTCTTCAGTGATTTAATTTAAGGGCTGGCTGCTGCATCTGTTCCTTCGCATGGCTCTTTCAGTCATGCTGGAGATAGGTTGGGGTTTTTTTAATCCACTCTGGGCTTTTCTGAACTCGCTTGGAATTTCCTCACGTTAGATCATAGAGTCACAGAATCACAGGGGTTGGAAGGGACCTCAAGAGATCATCAGGTCCAACTACCCTGCCAAAGCAGCTCCCCAGCTCATACTGCACAGGTCGGCGTCCAGATGGGTCTGGAATATCTCCAGTGATGGAGACTCCACAACCTCCCTGGGCAGCCTATTCCAGTGCTCTGTTGCCCTCACTGTGAAAGTTTTTCTGCATGTTGGTGCAGAACTTCCTGTACTCTAACTTGCAGCCATTGCCCCTCGTCCTGTCCCCACAGACACTGAAAAGGGGCTGGCCAATTTCCCCTGCATCCCATACTTAAGATATTTATAGACATTAGTAAGGTTCCCCCTTAGTCGTCTTTTCAAAGATGATCCTGCCCAGAATTTCCTGCTGTTGTTTTTGGTTGTGGTTTGGGCTTTTTAATGTTGTGGTTTTTTTTTTTAAAAAAAGTTTCTAAAGGAGCACCTTGCTGGGAGAGAAGGCGAGCACCCCGGTGGCAGTTGTCTGTCTATCCATCAGTCCGTCTTCTGAGGTCTTGTCAGGGCACTCAGCTGAGCTGAGGGTGGCTTTGCATGGCTCTGGGACAGGAGGGACCTGCCAGGATGAAATGCTGCCTTGCTGCAGGACGGCCTCAAACCTGCCCCTGCTTTTTAACGAGTTTCGTGTCCCTGCTCTGTTTGGCAGTGTCTGTATGGTGTTAAACAGGCTCTGTGCTTTGGAAGGAAAAATAAGGACTTTGAAAAAGCACATTAAAGGGGCAAGTCCGTGCTTAGATAAACAGCTGTGAAAAACTGGAAGTTTCCATAGCACAGAGAGTTGTCCTTGGCAGGTCTGGGGCCAGATAAGCAGCATAGTAGAATTTCAGGTGGCAGCAATGGTCTGAGGAATTAACCTGAACCGCACCAAATCCTGCCTGATGGTGCTGTGCTGTTTAACTGCTGTGCCCTGGGTCAACCTATGAGCAAAGCTCCCTTGATGTGTGCAGTAGCATGCAGCTGTCACAAGCTGAAACCAGCTGGATGCTGTATGGACTCAGGCATCTCTGGAGTACTTAGGAGAATACTCAGTCCCTCTGAGCATTCCCAGTGACCTGGGAGAGATGAGGAACCTAAAGCCCAGCGCCGTCCTACCTTATCAGGGTCCAGCTTCTCCGTTTCACCTCATCAAATCCCTGACAGGCAGAAGCACTGTTATTCAGGAAGAGATGTGGGAAGAGGAGGTGGCAAACTTTTGAAACAAACAAACAAAAAAAAAGGTTAAAAAAAAAATAAATGATGCTGCCTGTGGCCCACAGATTTAATGATATTTACCCATTTGATTGATGAAGATGATGAACGAGGCTTCGTGGCCTGTTGAGGGTGAAAAGTCTAAGTACCAGGATGGAGAATGAATCAATCACTTTGCCAGCTCCCCTGCCAGATGGGTTCATCAGTTAACTGTGGTTCCCAACAGGGTCGTATATTACCCCTGGCTGAGGGACGGCACGTCAGCTATGGCTGCTGAGTCTTCTCCGGAGAGATCGATAACCCGTGGCAAGTGGAAGCAAATGAAACCACTAAAACTCCTCTCTGACGGCGTTTTTGCATTAGGTTTTGTGTGCTGACAGACAGGAGCCCATAAAACATCTAGCAAGGGTTGGACTAGACCGTTGGGCTATGCAGTGCTGCGTTCTTCAGGGCCAGGCAGGAGATGTTAACTGGAGAACGTGGTGGAAAGTGCCGGAGGTTTCCTGAAGAATGGTTCTCTGAGTGCTTGCAGTGACCCCGTTCTTTCTTGTGTGGTGGGGTTTTTTTATGGCCTTTGTTTAGTACTTATATGCTTGCTCACTGTTTCCATGGCAAAGCTGGTAAGGTGGTTGTGAGGAACAGTTCTGACCCTGCTTTGGGGAGGGGGACTGGGGCTGAGGGTGGGAATTGTCTCCCCCAAGCTCAGACGCTGTGATGTTGGGCTCCAACAACAGCCAAAGGACTTGTTCCTTTTGCATCTCAAGATGTATCCTCTTTGTGCCCTTAAAACACCACCCCATCTTTGGGCCAGGGCTGTACCTTTATTGCCTCGAGCAATATTTACCTCATGCTGGCAAACAGAGCTTGAAAAACAGGTGTGTGGAACCATGTAACGAGCTCAGCGCTCGGGACGTTCATCACAAGTTTTGGGGTTTTATATTTCCCAATTCCACCAGCCCTGCAAGCTGAGCCGGTGTGATTTATGGCTGTGTGTTGTATTCCTGTGAAACCCACAGGATTTCGATGTAAAATTCTCCTGCCTTTAACTGTCAAGTTCCACCTGAGTCCTGCTTTGGAGACAGTTATTCTTTATGTTGTCATTCCTGAAGAGCCCTTTACAGCAGGGGCTCGGCATTATACAGCACTTAGTAACAAGCAGGTTACACTCCTGAGTAAAGAACATTCTGCTGTGCTTAAAGCTTTTGCGGTGATCATTGCGACCGTCGGTGTGCAGGGTGTTTTGTAACCTATTTGTGTAGGGAAGCACCGTTCTGCTCAAGTAGGGTTTTTGGTTTGTGACTTAGAGCGTAGAGATGCTGGAGGTTTTTCACAGCATCTGAGTTCAGTTACTCAAAGAAGCCTCGAGGAGGAAGAGAGGCTCCTGCCTGGCATGCTGTGAGCTGCCCTTGGGAGGAGTCTGTCACTGTTGGCTTGGTTTATTCACCTCCCCAGTCTGTAATCTGGACCCACTGGAAACCTGGCCTTAATCACCTGGCCTCAGTATGATGGGTTTAATGTCTTGGTCAGACAGAGATGCTGCCGCACATCTCCTTGCCAACAAAGAAGGCGGCAGTGGGGAGTAAAGAGAGGAGGAAGTTGCGGTGATGCAGGAGAGTGGGAGCTGAGGTCCTTGCATCTCATGTGGCCAGACCCCCTGAGTTTCTGGAAGGGAGACATGGGCCAGGTGTTGTCACGGTCACAGCGCATGCGGAACTGGCACACTAAATTTTCAGCCAGGGGTGGTGTGAAAATAGGAGCGGAGATGGCTTTTGGGCAGGGCTGATGGACGGGGATGTGTCTGCACTCTCTTTCCGCGGCTGCGCTGCAGACTCCTCCTGTGACCTTGAGGATGTGTTCAAATCTTTCTTTCCCTCTGGTGTCTGCTCAGTCGGCTCAGGCTGCGCTTTCCAGGGCAGGGAGCGCCTCTTACGACGTGTGCTTAGTCGAGGTTTGCCTCTCATTTGAAGGTTCTGGTCTCTGCTTTCGATATCAATAACAATCAAAGGCAAAGGAATGATGCCCAGGAAAAGCAGAGCACTGGTACTCGGCTGTGTTGGTAATTTGGGGGCAAGGAATATAGGTGATCTTTAGCAAGGAATAATAAAGGCTAGAGATCTTCAGAGCACAGTCCTAGTATGGACTAAGAGGTGTTAAATGATGAAACAAGCTTGCTGGACCTTCCCCTGTGCTTCTTTTTTTCTTAGGAGGGATAGGAGGAAGGGAAATACAGACATTTCCAAGGAAGACCTGCATGGATTCGTAGGGACAGTGCCTGGAGCAAAGCTCAGCCCAGGCTAGGGTTGTGAGATGGGCCCTCAGTCATGGGCAGGGGTAGAGGAGCTGGGGAGAGCCCTGTCTCCCTCCAGTGAATCCATGCCAAGCCCAGCCTGTCCGTATCGCGTGTATGAGAGCTTTTTCAGGTTGAAATTGCTGGCTAAACTCCGCGACTCATATCCAGCCCAATGCAGTCATTAGAGAGGGGCTTAAACTCATTATCTCCTTTTCATTAGCATTAACCATTAACTCCGGATAGCTGTGTTATTGATATAAATGTCTTTGAAAACCTTCCGAGCTCTTGGCTTCAACGGGTTTCGTAGGCTGGTGGAGGAAAGTGTTTCTTCTCATCAGTTCTGAATTTGTCACTATTTCAGTGGAATCAAAGGGGACTTCTTGTGTTGCGAGGCAGGGGAGGATAGGAATGCCAGATGTACTCTGTCTCTCTCGTTCGTTAATTCATATACATTTATCATGAGGCTTCCTATTTGTCTCCTTTTTAAGACACATAATCTCAGCCCTTCCAATCCCTTGTCATACGGAGACAGGAATGATTTAAGGACGTGAAAAAGTCCCGTGTGACAAGGGATGAGGAGAACAGTATATTTAGTCTGGTCACCTCGTTTCTTGAAGGATAGAACAGGAGATGCCTGGGCTGAGTGTGCCAGTTTCTCTGCAGGCTGACACTGGGATGTGTGTGTGGACACGCATCCATCCGCTGGCTTTTCTTCTGCTGGTGACACAATTCTGGCCTGTGTTAGGCCTGACTTGAGCATGAAATAAGATAAATTTGGTAGGAGGTGCCTGTGTGACACCTTGGGTCCTGAGCCCAGAACTGGATGCTGAATGCGTTTGGGCCATTTACTCCACAGGCATGACTTGTGTCTTGAAGGAGGCTGTTTAAGATCTAACCTGGATCTCCTGTGATTTGCAAGGGGTAGTGTGTGTGTTTGGGGGGGCTGCTATTGCTCCCTGGAGCAGGGTGAGGATGCTGGGACCAGGTCGGCAGTCTGGATGCCAGGAGGGTGTCCAGTGAGGAGGCAGGGCTGGTCAGAGGGATGCCTCTTGCAGCACCCTTGCAGCTCGCCTTGTTTATGAGCTCGCTGTGAGCTCAGACGGAACGAACTGTTTGAGAAATCTCTCCCTGCAGCCGAGCCTAATTTGTCCTGTCAATCTGGTGCTCGCCTTCCCGCGCTCGTATTTAGCGCCATTGATTTATTGGATTGCAGGAATATTAAGAACCTCAAACTATTAGTCCTGATTACAACTTCTTGGCGGCTTCATCACTCCATGTGTCTTGCTGTGCTCCGAGGGAGACTAGCCCCTTCGCTGGCTCTTGGCAGCTATCGAGCATCAGTTTGCTGCTCCACTCTCCTCTGTCTTCTCCCCATCCCCTCTTGCTTCCCTGAACCTGCCTTTTCCCAGCGATGGGTATTTTGGGGGGAGGCGGCAGGTGCAATGAGAGGAAACAACTTTCTCCAGCTGAGATGAGCCTGTCTGTAGCAGCGACAAGGTTGCTTGTGTCCTTGTCCTGATGTTCCTGATGCACTGCAATGCCCCTCACTTCTCCTCCCCGCCCTTTGCCTGTCATCAGCCCTCCTGCAGTCAGCCTGGGCTCTTCTTCCCTGCCCACTGCAGGCTCCTTGGCAGCCCTCACATGCCCCTCACCTCAGCATGGCCTGCCTCATGTTTTCCTCTCAGCCCTTTCAGGCTCTGGGGCACCTCCAAACAGAAATGGGCTCATCCCAAGTCCAGGTGGGGATGCGCTTATCTCCTCTGGAGTGATGCCACTGGCAAAGAGCTGCTGTAATAGCCCTGTTTTTGGAGCTGGTCTGTATCAGGAGAAATATAGCCTCTGGCAGTGAGGGGTGGGGGGAGAGGAGGGAATTTGGGGTGAGAAGAGTGCTGAAAGGAACAGTCTGTGCACCACGCTGTGCCGGGGAGAGCTGTAT
>VZTU01017459.1:436487-450189 GCA_013400835.1 Zapornia atra | reverse complement strand
ATACCAGCTCCGGGTGGGTTCCTCCATCGGTACAGGTGGCTGGAGAAGCAGTTGCTGGACCCCACGTGGTGCCCCCTTTCCTCCCTGAGCCTCTGTTCTTGCCTCTCATGGCGAGATGAGAGCTTCATCTCCAGCCCTGCCTGTCCTTCATCATTCATGACCTCAGAAGTATTTCGGAGAAAGGTTTTTCCAGTCTGCTGGCTTGAGGCTGGCTAACTTGTCTGGAGGAGCCGCCAGTGAGTAATAGCTGGTGTGTGCTCCACAAGGCCCTGGCCGTCTCCCCGTGAAAGGCTCTCAATCATGCTTTCCCGGCCCTGTGGCCACGCGGTGCTTTAGCCTAATTACAGCAGCGCTGCTTAATACACCGCAGCCACTGGCAGAAGGGGACTCCTAAGCTTCCACCTTGTCTCCCAGCTTTTACTGCCCTCTGGAGAGGTCTGACATGCTAAGGAACACCAGGTCCTCCCAGTGTGGATGTCACCAGGGAGCTGGCCCATCAGCCCATCCAACCCTTTCAGTGCAGGACAGCAGCATCACCTGTGGCTGGAGTTTTGGGTCCTGGCTCTAGGGTCTAGAGAAGGAGGAGAGTGAGGAGCACGCTGGCTGGATTGGGATAGGGGAACTAGTAGCAAACTCCTCTTTGGTCCACTTCCACCCCTCGCACTGTCCTTTCCCCAGGCCATCCTTGCTCCCTGGTCCTGCAGCTCAGCGCCGGTGCCTGGGAGAGCACCAGACGCGTTACGCAGCAGCCAGCCTGCTTAAGGAGCTAAATTTATTTCATTTTCTAAACTGCAGCTGGGAAAAAATAAGGAGCCATTAGGCTGTCAGTTGTCAGGGCTTTACAGGAGCATCAACACATCATGCTTTTCTTTACTGAGGCATTAAATGTGTCAAGACCCATGATGGACTGTCTGGATCGGGCTTGGAGGGCAGATGGGATGGTGAGCGAGGGCAGGAAGGCTTTCTCTGTGCTCCCGGTGCTGGGGGGCTCTCTGGTTGTATAAGCCTTGGGAGCGTGGTGCTTTCCTGAGTGTAAGGGCAAAGTCCTTTGGTGCCATGGGTGCTGTCACCTTAACGGGACTGGTCAATATGCTAGGGGGAAAGAACTGACAGGGAGAGCGATGTGGAAACCAGGATTTAGGTGAAGGAGGATCTGGTGTGGATGGCTTTATTAGTTTTCCAAAGCAAAAGCCCAACAGGGTATCTTTTTAATTTTTTTGAAATGATTTTGTAGGATGCCCGGAAACCTCCTGGAGCCTTCAGCACCACGAGGCTCTCCCGAATGCAGTGTTTGGTCTGCACGAGCATGAGATGTATGGCAAATATTTTATTTCAGATGCTGGCATATTTGCACTGGCACTGACTGCGTTACATGTGAGTGATGAAAGGCCCTGTATAAATACGGAGTTTCCATCGGTATTGATTGTGTTATGATTGCAATTGCATTTGCAGCTGTGTTACATGTGTCATTATATTGGCAGCCATCATCGGGACTTGCCCGTGGCCACTTCATTTCTCCTTGGGCTGTGCCTGGAGCAAGAGTTGAGCCATTGAGGCAGAGCGGTGGAGGCAAGGCTGGCTCCGGGGTGCTGTGTTTGCCTGGCGGCACTGGTCTGCGCAGGGATGATGCTCTCCTGGCTGGTACCTCTCTGTATGTTGGGCTACGTGTCCCCTTGCATGCTGGGTGGCTGAGCAGCTCTGCTCTCCTGCCAGCTCCCACTGTCCCTCCCAGTGTGTCGCAGCAAAGGCCTCTGGAATTTCAAGATGCCCTCTGAAAGTTCCATCTTGCTCTCCATGCTGATACTCTTGTTATACCAGCTAATTTCCTTGCATCGCTTGAGTAGCAAAATGTCTTTTCAGCTTGGGTCCAACCTCTGTCACTTGTTTTGTGTTGGTAGAAGAGGTGCTGTGGGCTCAGGGGCAGTTCGATCTTTTCAAAGCCATATCCTGTCCCATGAAGAACAAGATGTGGTCTGTGTGTGTGTTCACAGGCCCACACAGTGCAAGTGCCCAAAGTTCCTGGAATAGGAGGACAGGGATGTGCATTCCTCTCACGCAAGCAGGGAGGTATGGTGTGGCTTTTACTGTCCTCTGGAGCTGCTGAGGAGGATGCCCTTTGCTACCCTGCTTTGGAGACATCATCCTGGGCAGGGAGGGAGCTTGGTGCCTGCTCCTTGGCTGAGGCAGGTTCTGCAGGTAAATGATTAGAAGCAGAAGCTTTGGGCTCAGGAAGGGTTTTCCCTGCCTGGGTTGCTGTTAATGGGAAAAGTTAGGGGTATGATGGGGAGTGGGGACTGGAGCTAGAAGGGTCGGACGTGTAAGCCAGGGGGTGGGAATGATGAGAAGGAGCAAGAGGATCAGGAATGCTTGCCGAGGCTTTCTTCATCTGCTCCCTTTGTTCGAGGGGAGATGGGACGCAGGCTCGGTGACCCCGACTTGGCTGCTCCTGGCCCTTTAAAAGGTGGCGGGGATTTGCTCCCTCCCTCAGCTGCTGCCCGGGGAAACTCGCCTTTCCAAGCCTAAAAAAAAAAAAGTAAAATGAAAAAAAAAAAGCAGCCCTGAAGGGGTGAAAGCGGTGAGGGGGAGGCAGGGATGAGGAAGGGACACAAAATACACTCCCTCTCTGACAATCCACATGAGTTTGAAGTCAAAACATTCTGTGCATGTCTGCTTTTTTCTTCCCTCGCCACCTGGCAGCTATTATCAGATGACAATTTATTCCAGGCGTCCTCTTGGGAAGAGATTTCATAAGCATCAAGATTTTAGATCCAGGAGAGGCCGTGATGAGCACAGAGGCTGCGCAAGCCGAGTGCCTGGCTCCCAGGTCCCAGCCCGGGACCATGCACCTTGCTGCTGGCTTTGCATCCTCCCCCCACAAAGCTGCAGCCTTTGGCTCTGGAGTTTGAAGCCCAGGGGCTTCCACTGACTCTGGGACCAGTTCTCCAGCAAGGAGCTCTGGCTACAGCCGGGAGAGGGAAGGGCTTGTGCAGGTTGCCTGGGAGAGGGCGGTCGGGGTTTAAGGAGGGGTTTCATCCTCTGTAACCTTTTCAGTGCAGGTATAACAGCTGCTGCCAAGGAGCCAGAGATGCTCCCTGGAAGGAGATGCTTCCTGCAGCAAGGCTGTGTGGTTAATCACAGGATTGCAGAGCATCAGGAGCTGGAAGAGACCTCAAAAGGTCATACAGTCCCACCCCCTGCCAGAGCAGGGTCACCCAGACTAAATCCCACAGGAACACATCCAGGTGGGTTTGAATGTCTCCAGAGAAGGAAACTCCACAGCCTCTCTGGGCAGCTTGTCCCAGGGCTCCATCACCCTCACAATGACAAAGCTTCTCCTTGGGAATCATGGAGCTTCCTCTGCTCCAGCTTGTACCCACTTCCCGTTGTTCTGTTGCTGCCATCCCTGAGAAGAGCCTGGCTCCATCCTTCTGACTCTGGCCCTTTATGTATTTATAAACGTTAATGAGGTCACCTCTGATTCCCTTACTAATAATTAATAAGGCTCCCTCTGATTGAGGAGCTTACCATCAGGGCAAGTTGCCGGTTCACCCAGTTTCGCCTTTGCCACAGAGGCTTATTAGTCAAATCATTAACTACTGCAGCTAACAACTTAGTAATAGGCTGTGCTGGGATACTGGGAGTCCAAAACCGCTGGTATCTTACCGGAGCAGGTGCCTTTTTCCTGCAGTGGGGAAGCTTAGCACGCTGCTGCCAGCACACGCCTGTGCATCTGGGTAAAAACCCACCCTGGATCCCCTTGCAGGGTCCCTGCCGCCCCCCAGCTCCCCACGCTCCCCGTGGGTGCCTGGCAGGCTTGGCGCACGGGACTCCTTGTACCTCGGCGCCTGCGACTTCGCCTCGCCGGCGGTGAAAATAGACTTGTCATGTTTGGTTTGGTTCGGCCTCCAGCAGATGTATTCACAAATAACTTCGTTTGGTGGCGATGATGGGGAAAGAAAAGAAAATCATCCTGATCGTTTCCTGAACGTTACCCAATGATCTACGGAGCCAGCCAGAAATTTATAAAGGGAAGGAAGGGGGGGTAAAAAAAGAGAGGAATAGTTTGACAAGAATGTCAGCATTTCTCCAACAAATTACTTGCAGCACGTAATTCAATTGGTGTGAGTTTCCCCTGTGCTGGTTCCCGAGCACTGAGGCAGGGGATGGCTTGTGCTGTCTGCGATCCTGACCTGCTGCGAGGGATACGGCACACCTTGGAACACAGGGAAACCTGCAGAGCCTATATTGCTGCTCATAGGGCTTAAAGGGCAATGTTTCGGGCAGGGCGGGGTCGGTCTGGCCTTGGCTGCCCAAGGGTTGTCCTTTGTGCTTTGGTGTCTGCCGTGACAGCTGGAAACCCTGGGGTTTGTAGGGGCTTGACTTTGGGGGGATCTGCAAAACCAAGTGAGTGTTGGTCTGGGTTTACTTCTCACCTGCTCCCAGTGCGAGCTGGAAGCAAAGTGCCCTGAAAGCAGCAAGAGGAGCAAAAGCAGGTGTGATGCAGGGCTCCAGGAGCTGGGACAGGTTGCCCAGGGTGCCTGTAAGGTCCCATGGAAGTGGCAGTGGCAGCACACATCTGGTATAGGTGGTGAAGGTGTAGGTAACCTGCACCTTGGGGTCTCTATTCAAAGCATGTTTTAATCTGCCTCCATTTCAGAGGTAGATTTGTTCTGTTGGTGGGACCAGCCACCGCACTGCTGCGGTCCCAGGTGAGGCAGCACAAGGCGAGGAGGGGTAAATGCAAGTGATTAAAAAAAACCCTAATGATATAGGAAAACATAATGCAAATTCCCTTCCTCTCCTGGCTCTGTGTGTGCATATGTGTTGGGTGAGCAGCCCCTGCAACGGGGGGCTGTGAGATGGGGAGAGTGCCTGGCCTGTGCCCAGCAGCCTGGTGCCCTCTCCGAGGGCTTATCTCCAGGTGGCTGGAGGCAGACTGTCAGGCTTTGCCTCTTGTTTAGAGAGCTTTGACTTTTATAAGTTCAAAATGAGATGGCAAATTGAATTTGTTCATGAGCAGAGAGGCTCTCTAGGGTTTCCTCTTTAATTCAGTAGACTTGCTTTAAGGGACTTTGTATTTTAGCAGAGAAAGTACGGGAGCGCTGCTTTCATCTTCCTGGTTTCCTCTACTGGCTTTCCCCCTTTGCTCCTGCCTCCTGCAGAGATCATCTAAGAGCAGCAACGCCCCTTTCTGCTGTTCCCTTCCCTGTTCCCCCCATCCCTTGTCCTTGTACCTGAGTTTTTGGGCAAGACTGCTCCCCACACAGGGATGTGTGGAGCTCTTGGGTGGACCCATTGGAGGGGCTGCAGCAAAGCCCACACCTGTGCTCCCAGGGCTGACGGAGGATGCAGGACCTTGGTCCTTTCTCCTTGTTACCCATCCTCTTAGCCCTGCTGACAGCAAGACCTGCCTGGGCGAAGCATTGCCTCTTGAGTGTGGCAGCTGGCTTCTGCCGTGAGCTGTCGGTGCCATCCGAGCAAACAGGCTAATGGGAGCCATATGGAGCGAGCGGCGAGGCTGGCTGTGTCTCCTGCCCCACGCGCTTGCAGGGAGCCCCGAGGGGTTTCTGAGCAGTGACAGGAACAGTCACAGGCACGGGGACCTGTTATTTGCTCTTTCACAGTTCAGCAGTCTCTGTTCCTGCCTGGTGTGGAGTCCCGGAGGGCTGCGGAGGATGCTGTGGGCAGGGGGATGTGAGGGGTTTCCATGGGATGCGGGGTGTGCATGTAGGATGAGGGTGTGGATTGCACCTGGAGCCGCTGGAGTACCCAAATATCCCCTCCTGGGGTAAACGTGCTGAATTTGGGCAGCAACTCTTGAGTGGTGGATTACTTCTGCCCATTCCCCTCTCTTTTTCCTTTGTGCTGCAGCTGGAAAACCCAGGAGGGTGCAGCTGAGGGGGAGGTGGCAGAGACCTCTTGGGCATGTGAATGCATTGTGGTCCCTTTGTCTCGCCCTTAATCCACTGAAGCACCAAGGCTGAGCTCAGAGAGCAGCCAAAGCGCTGCTTGGGATGAAACTGGGAGCAAGTGGTGACTTGCTGAGCTTGCTGCTGGTGGGTGTACGAACCTGGCATCTAGAGAGAGCCTTGGGGTGTGAACCCCTCGTGGAAAGGAGGTGATAAACATCTCCCCCCTCCTTCCCCGAGACAGCTGCACCTCTGTGTCCGCTCCTGAGGTGAATGGGACTCTGACACACGTCCAGAGCTTGACTGGGAAGGTGCCGCTGAAGGACAAAGTCTGGATGATGCTTGGATCTTGAGGTTTTACAGCTCCCCTGCCTTCGAACAATGCCTAAAAATACAAGTGTATGCAAATTATAAACTAATTTAGATGATGGAGCATGGGAATATTGCTCATACTCCCCAAGCATGGCATTTCCAATCATATCTTCGTTTCATTTTTAAGCAAAGAAATCATAATCTTGACATGTTTATCATTCAGTGCCTGCACCAATTATCTCTTTGGGTTCATTCTATAGTTCATAGAACTGATAGATTATGATCATGTTGTTAGGAGAATTGTGCAGTCATTATTCCTCCAGCTGGAGGAGAAGTTGAAAAACAATTATAAAGAATGATTCTCCTTTGGATTGCTTTTAGAGTTCATGGAATAGGCAGGTTCCTATTACCCGGGGCCATGAGCTGCGAGGCTGCTGCCACTCTTGGGTTTGATCTCCTGTGATCCGAACCTGACGGCTCGCAGAGCTGATATTCCCTGGCAAGCTCTGGCCGTGGTTGTCGGGGGTTTTTTTTATGGGTTGATATCAGAGAGGTGAATGCTACTGGCTGTGCAGCTGCTGGAACCCTGAATGGCAATTTCCAGTTTAATTACAGCGCAGGGGTGGTGGTGGTGATGCGCCGGCACCTACCTTTAGAAACGGAGACCCAAGGCTCGCATCCAAATAATGCAGCGTCGGCATCTGTGTGTAACTGTGACTCGCAACCGGATGGAGTGTGGTTCCCTCAAATTAAGTTGTGTTTTTATTTCAAGAGCCTTAATGGGACTCAGGGGATTGCGACCCCCCAAAGAAAACATTTGCGGGAGCTGCTGCAAAAAGAGTCCTCTGGGACTTTGGGAGTTGAAGGCAGCGTGCTCCTGGGGGAGAGCTTTCCTTTGATCCCCAGAAGGAGCTCTCTAATCCCATCCATTAGCACACTTGGGCAGCTCGAGGGTGATTTGGCAGCTTTCCTTCCTTCCCTCCTTCCGTGACTGATCATCCCCAGAGGAACATGCTGCTTCTCCACTCCTCCCTTGGCCCACTTCTCCGTGTGCTGCTGAATTTTCAACTTGACCAGAAGGGAACAGAACCCAGGAAACCAACACCTTGCTGAGGTGCTGATCCTGTGCAAGGATCTTGCTTCCTTGTCTCTCCAGGGCTTTCCTTTCCTTCCTCACTCACAGCTCGTGTTCAGGATCAGCTTTTCCTGGTGACAGCAGGGAAGCCAGGGGTGAAGCGAGCTGGGTCCCAGGTCTTTTGGCTTCTCTGACTGCAAAGAAAAACATTGGGCTTGACAGCACGGTGAGGTTTGGGCTTCTTTTTTTGTGTGTGCTTGAGTTGGGCGGTGGCATCAAGAGTCCTTGAAACTTTAGAGGAAAGATGGAGAAGCAAGCGTTTACTATTTATTATTTTTGAACACCTACCACTCTGAGCTCCCGGAGTTAACAGGCTCCCTGTAGCTCTCTGCTTGCTAGTATTTGGTAGATGGATAAACATACTTTATTCCTTTATAAAGGGGAAAGGTTGTTTACGAGTTTTAAAACAGAATGGAAATGCTGTTTTCCATCAGAAGTGTTTTGTGAACAATAACGAAATAATGTTTAAAAAGCCCTTGAAGTGTCCCTTTCAAATGAGAAGCTGAAGCTTTGGGAGGAATATTAAATGCCTGTAAACCCGGGGTATTAATGCCTATTAATGAACTAAAGAATAAATAAAAAGCCCTCACCTGAACGCAGAAGCCTATGCCTGGCACCAGAACCCTTGTGATCATGATGCCAGACCTCTTTGCATCCCTACTTAAAACCTGGAAAGAAAGCACAAAAGTCTAACCCCCTTGCTGCATGGGCATCGGCTGTGCAGGAGGGATGGGGGGGACAGAGCCCCAGGGGCTTGCTGAAGCCCTGGGTTCCTCTGCCTTGGGGAGGAAGAGCCTCCCTGGGGCTTCCAGGCATAAGGCGATGTCTTACTGGTGATGGTCAGGGAGGGGGGAAACTCTTTCTGCATAGGAAACACCTGAGAAGCTGGCTGCAGGGTTTCTGCATCTTCACTTGTTCCAAGCGATGTGCTGTGGGTGTGCTCGGATGCTGCGAAGTCTGTTCTTCTTAACCTCTGTGTGCCTAGTTTGCTAAGTGTTAGGCAGTAGCCAGGGGAACATTTCTGGTGAGTTCTTCTCCTTGCAGCTACCGTAGCACTGGGAGGAAGAAGCAGCTTTGAAAAACAGATTATCTGACAGCATCTGGTGAGTCAGAGCAAGACTGGCCTGCCTTGAAGAGCAGGTCCAGGGAGGGTGCGGGACATGTTTCCGTTTACTCCACGGCCAAAGCCATCACAAAATAAAAATATTACCAAGTGCCAGCGGAGGGAGCCAGCAAAGCACAGGAAATCTGAAGGTTTCTGCTTTTTTAACATATCTCTTTTTTTTTCTGCTAATGAAATCAGAATAAATTGAGCTGGCACCTGTTGATAAGAGTTGGTAAGAGTGGTGTCAGTGTCCAGCTGACGACTGGCCGCGCTCGCTTCAAAAGTTTGCAGCTTTTCATTGCAGGGGACTGGGCTTCCCCCTCTCTGTGCTGCCCACCTCTGCAGTTAATTTCTTTTGCAATAACCTCAGGGTAGGTCTTTTCTTGGCCTCTGGTTTTTCCCCTGTTCTTATGGCATGGAGTTATCCATGTGGAGAACTTGGGTTGAGAGTTTTACCTTCATGATGCCTGTCAGGGCCTGTCACTGCTTGGCCCTGCAAGGCAGAGATAGTTTTTGGTGATGGGCTCTTAGATGGGGTTGAGGTGCAGAAGAAGAAGTAGCTCCACTGCCAGCTTCTGGTGCTGCTGCCACTCCCTGGAAAAAGCTGGCAACAGAGGGGATGACCTTGGCATGGAGCTGCTCCCTGCAGCATCCCTTGCACCAGGACACATGCTGCAGCAAAGCGTGGGGAATGGGCATTGTTCGACCCACGGTGCTGCTGGGAAAAGCTGGGAGAAGCGGGGAAAAGGACATCTGGGAGATGCTGGAGGCGTCTCTCCACCCTGCAGTGTTGCTGTCACAGACAGGGATGCAGCAGGAGACAGAGAGGGGCACGCTGTGCCCCAGGCTGTGAAGTATTTGACCCAAAATGTCTGGGTGTGTCCCCAAAACTCCTCTCTGGTGTCTGGGATGGGTGGGAGCTGCCATTGCCGCTCAGTTTTTGGCCTTCCCTTTGGCTTTGCTTGCACCCTGTCGCTCTGCAAATTCCTGTGTCCCCCCCCAATCATTTTGCCTTGCAAAATGCCTGTGCCGCGTATGAAATGGAGGAGATAAAATTGCAGCATCTCAAAATTGGCCGAGCTCAGTGCAATATATAACATAACAGATGGCACTACATGATGCCTCTGAAATATCTGTGCAATAGCATTTTAAGAAACGTATAACTGATCAGGGAGCATATGGAAAATACTTTCTGTGCTGCACGAGGGTTCGGTGCCCCCTCTCCTGGCACCTGCTCTCCCTCCCCAAGTTGGTGCTGATGAGCATCTCTCGTCTTTGACGCGGGTGTCCTTGTTGTTCTTTGGGGCAGATCCCCACACTCTGCCCCACATGGGTGAGCACAGTTTCACTGTGACTTTTATCTGCCCCCAAAAAGTGGGGGGGAAACAAAGTTCTTTTAAATCCAGGAGCAGAGTGAGAACGCATGGGGGTTCAGTGGCTTCTTCACAACCTCCAGGAGGCAACTTTCCCCAGAAGCATCCCAAGGATGTGGCTATTTGCACAGTAGAAGGGACTGTGCAGCCTCCCCTCTGCTGCTCCTGGTTGAAAATGGGGTCTCCATCCCCTGTTTCCCACCTCCTGGTGCGCCCATCACTCCCTGCTTAAGGCACAAGCATTGGGTCTCCAGCTAGGCTTAGTGCCGCTGCTCTTGGAGCCCCCCCCGATTCAGCCGGTTCCAGATGCAGCTTGCGCAGTCACCTTACCCACTGGCTGCCTTGTGCACGTCTAAAGCCTCCCCTGCCTATTTTCTGCCCCCCCCCCCCGCTTCTGGCCTGTCCTCCCAGCCTCATGTGTTGGCTGATCCCTCCATCAAACGGAGAGGATGGTGTGTCCTCCTTGTGAGGCTCAGCTCGTGTTCTTTAAGGTTCTCTGGGGTCATGGGATGAAAGGCTTGGTGCTGTTTCTGCAGCGAGTCAAAGTTGAGCTAAGAATAGATCTATAAACAAGGCAGTGGAGAAGGTTTCCTGGAAGAGCCTAGTGGGGCCCAGGAGTATGTCATTGCTGGAGTCATCCATGGAGGAGGTGCGGACCCTGCTGAGCCCTCGCTTCATGGGGCACCAGGCATTGCCATGGGGAGGGGGTTTGGCTCTGGGTGTATTGCCTCCCAATTTGGAGGTTGGTTGAAGTCCTAAGTAGGAGAGACGGTGTCAGGCACTTCACCGCCTTGCTCTGCATCATATGATGGCTGCAGGAGTCTTGGTGTGGTGGTGATGCCACAGGAAGCAGCTGGCAGGCCTTGGTTGGGATTGGGAGCGATGAAGTCAAGTCCTCCCAAAACCATGTCTCCTTGGGTGCCTCAGTACAGCAGTGAGGCCTGGGGCAAGCTGCATGGCTGTGTTTTTCCCCCGGGCACGTGAGACGCTCTAGCAGGAGGCACTACACTTAGTTGCTACCCACGCTCGTGTGGAGAGGTATTTAGAGCTGTCAGTCTAGCGTGCTGTCTGTCTGTCCACCCACCCAGATATCTATAAAAATCCAGGGTACACTGAATGCTTGTGAGAGCCCTGGACGTGCCGAGCCATGGGGCTGAGATGAGGTTGGGCCGATGCAATTCGTTGTTCCATATCCCCTTACATCTAGGCTGAGAGGGTTGGGATGGGAGTCTGAAATGCCCAGCTTGGTCCCCATGTCTGGAGTAAACTCTGTAAAAGGTGAAAGCAGGAATCTTGCAGAAAGCAGACTTCCCTCCTTTTGTCTTTCCTGGCTTTGTCTTCCCTGTTATCTCATGGCTTTCTGCTTGCTGGCTGTGTTTCTCTTTAATCTGGAGCCCTCTGTTCTTACCTGAGCAACAGAGACTTGACGAGGAAAAGCACTGAACTCTGAGAAAAATGAAAGGGGAGTAAGGTTTAAAAAAATGTTTTCTTTCTCTCTCATTCTTTAAAATAATAAAAAAAAAAAAGAAAGAGAAAAACTCAACCTCCAGAAGCAGGCAGCCAGTGAGCGATGCCTGAATTATCCTTGAACCGTCTCCTGCGTGTGCGGATCAGGATGCATCGCTGCTGCCCTGCTTTCTTTTCTTCCCCCCTGCTCTTCCCCTGATGTTCTGCTGTGCTGATGAAAGCTGGGCAAACAGGAGGCTCCTCTCTTGCCCTGTGGACAGGGGAAAAGGGAATCCTGCCCTGCTGCTGGCAAGCCTGTGTTTCAGAGCTGATGGGATGGGGGAGCCCAGAGTGGCAGGGTGAGCGGAGAGGGGGGGTGGTACTGAAGGAGCTTGATGTCTGTGTGGAGATAATGTTTTGTACACGACGACAGCAGATAATTACTGTGATCAAAGATTTGTGTTGAGGGTATCTCACGTTTCAGCTCGTGCTGGAGCGGGACCATCCTCCTGACGGAGGGAGGGAAGCAAGCTCCATCGCTGTCTCTTCCTGCCATCCTCCTGCCTACAAGGATTCTTCCCAGGAGATGGGATGCTCTGGATATTTTGGGAGTTGCCAGGGAGCACAGGGGAGTCTACGGGGCCCAGGCTCTTCTCAGGGGTGCCCAGAGAGGGCGAGGGGTAGTGGGAACAATCTGAAGTACAGGGAATTCTCTTTTGAGTGTAAGAAAAACATCATTTTTGTTGGTTTTTTTCTCTGGCAAGGGTGCTCAAGCACCGGGAGAGGTTGCCCGGGGACATTGTGGGGTTCCCAGCCTCGTGGTGCTGCTGTGTTTGTGCTGCTCGTAGCAGGGCTTTGGAGGTACCTCATCCAGCACGCGGCTGGTAATGATTCTTGACGGGAATTAGTACCCTGTCCATCTGGCCCCGTTCTGCCATCTAACAAGAGGAGATAAGTGCACTTAACAACACACCAGCTCTTGTTCAGGCCCCTTCTTCCCAAGCCAGAATCGATAGCAGGTCTCTCCAGCTTTTAGAGACTTAGATCCCGTCTTTTCATCTCCCTCTCGCTCATTTTTCCCAAGCAGCACGCATCTAGATTTTATTTTTTTTCCTTTTCTTTTTTTCTCTTTGGCAATGCTGTGGAAATTTCCCTGTTCTGCCTTTCATCTGGGCCTGCCCAGCATCCTCCCAGCCGGGGCTGCAGCTTGTGCACCAGATAAGAAGCCCCACTGTAACCAGGTTCCCCATCTCTGCTCCCCAGGTTACAAGCTCTCCCCTGGCCGCCTTTATCTTCAAAGTGCTTTGCAAACGCTAATTAATCCTCCCAGCACCCTGCTGTGGTAGGTGAGGGAGGGAGAGCTGCTTGTGCCTGTCACCTGTTTGTGCTGGCACCCCTCTCCCATGCCATGGCACTGGGCTCCTCTCTCCGGGCCACCCCTGCTCGCTGGGGTTGCTTGCCCTGGTTTTAAGGAGTTGGGAAGCTCTTTCCTAGGCAGAGATGACAGCTTTGGACCCCTCTCTATGGAAAGGACGTTGAGGTGCTGGAGTGTATCCAGAGCAGGGTGATGGAGATGGGGAATGGTTTGGAGCACAAGTCCTACAAGGAATGGCTGAGGGAGCTGGGGCTTTTTAGGCTTGAGGAGACTGAGGGGAGGCCTCCTTGCTCTCTGCAACTGCCTCTGAAGAGGGTGTGAAGACAGGGGGGTCGGTCTCGTCTCTTGGGTGACGATAGGACGAGAGGAAATGGCTTGAGATTGCACCAGGGGAGATTTAGGTTGGAAATCAGGAAGAATTTCTGTACTGAAAAGGTGATCAAACATCGGAACTGGCTGCCCAGGGAGTTGGTGGAGTCACCATCCCTGGAGGGGTTTAAAGGCGTGTAGATGTTGTGCTTCGGGACATGATCTAGAAGTGGACCAGGCAGGGTCAGGCTGCGGTCGGTGCTTCCTGTGCCTCCTCCCCGAGCATCTGCCCTGCTTCTCCCTTTGCTTTTCCACCTCAGAGTGGGGCTCGGGCGGCCATGGCTGCAAGGATGAAGGAGCACCTCGCTGTCCGCGTCCCGGGGGGGATGGGGGTGGCTGGCTGGGCACGTTCCTATGGGCACGGGATGCGCGGGCAGGTCCCCGCGCTCCGGGACCTGATGCTTGGGGAGCGCATCGGGGGGCAGGCAGCTCGGGCTGCTTTTGCCAGCATCTTCTGTTTATTCCCGACGCCGCTCCGAGTTCAGAGAGGCTCTTTTCAGAAAGAAAAAAGAGAAGGAAAAAAAAAAGAAGCGACTTTTACTTTTTTTTTTTCCCCCCCTTCCCTTGCATGAAATGCAAATCAATAGATGTTGTATTCACATTCTAACAAGATGTCAAGGAGAAAAGGGTAGCCTTTCATTCAGGCGGAGACACAAACACACACAGGGAGAGGCGGGG
>VZTU01017459.1:398662-436338 GCA_013400835.1 Zapornia atra | reverse complement strand
GGGCCCCGGTGGCCGGAGAGAGGTGATGCTCTGCAGCACGTGGCCACGCAGGACTCGGCTTCGGCTTGCTCCGTCGAGGGGGCCCTGCCTGCCGTTTCGGGGCTGGGATCACGGTGGGTGGGGGGCTGCTTTGGTGCCTGGGTCCCCGGGAATATGTGAATGGACCCTGGCGACGGGGGAGTGTCTGTGAACGGAGCTGGGCTGCAGAGCCGCCCCTTCTCAGCCTCCTTGCTTGCAGGGCATTGCTTTGGCGTGGGGGCTGGTCGTGCCACGTGGCTGGTTGTGCTATGTGCAAAGTCACACCGAGGACCTGGGGTTGGGTCGAGGGGCAGCAAAAGGTCCTGATCCTGCTGTGTTACCTCACAGACCCAGTACCAGGCATGGCTGCCAGCTTTTGGGATGCTCTGCCTGCCCCCATCCATGGCTGTGCAAGGGGAGGGTGAGAGAATCTCTGCTTTATCAGAAACCTCAGTGTGTTTTTTTTACTCCAGAGAGGAGAGCAATCCCAGATGTGAATATGCATTGAGACAGCTTGGGAAGAAACCCCTGAGAATGGGTGCAAAATGATGTGCCCAGCGGAGCATCATGTCTCCTCTCGATCGGGTGCTGCCTGTCAGATTTAAATATGCATTTTAGATTCTCTGCTTGATACCAAAAAACAAACAGCTCCAAATATCCTGGAAAAGCTCCATCGGCTAAATACATATTTATACACCTATTTTATTTTTGCTGTTGTAGATGTGCCTTGGAAATCAAACAAATGAAACGGGACGGGGCCCTGCTCCGGACCTGGGGAGATAGGGAGCACCACCAAAGTGTTTTTGTTCCCGTTTTGCAGACAGGAGAGTAAAGGTGTTGATGTGCCAAAGGTCTGGTCCAGGGTCACACTCAGACCCCTGCTCGACAGTTTGGGTCTCAGCTTAATGGGCCCAAACAGGGGTGAGGAGAGTGGCTAGGTGTGTGCTGGGTTCGTTTAATAGTAATTTCCAGGCAGGGAAGAGCATCCTGGAGAGATGTGGTGGGAGGGGGAGAAAAAAAAAACAAGACTCTGTTGTTTTGAAATTTGCCCAAAACCAGCTTTTCAGCTCAGGTTTTGAAAGCAGAGCAACATGTTTATTTGGAGCCCATCAAACATTTCTGTTAATTAGAACTGATTTCTTTGTTTCCTTGTGTTCCTGGAGGATAACAGTATTTCTTCTCACCTGGGGTGGGTGTGGAGCTGGCTGGGTGGGTTTTGGAGAGCAAGCTGCAGCTGGGAGTGAGGGGGGTTCAGTTTCCTGGCTGGGAGCTGTGTCCCAAGCAGCACGGTCCCCTCTGTGGACTCTGTCCCAGTCCTGGGTTGCCTGTGGGTGACACGGGAATTACCAATGCCTCCTTGCAGCCCGTTCCCCAAAGCGCTTGTGGAACGAAGGGTGAATTTGCTGGAAGTCAGCTGGTTGGGTGTCAGTGGGAGGGAAATTTGGCTTAGAGGAAAAAGCCAAAGGGAGGAAATTATTGGGGTTCTATGTCTGGGTTTGGATGTGAGGTGTTTGGTAGCAGGTTAGGGGAGTCGATGCTTGCTTGCAGCCCTGGGGGTGGTGGATGTATCACCCTGCCAGGAATTGCACGTGTCTGATGTGGAGCATCTCTTCTCTGGAGATGATGAGTTTAGTGCAAGAAAGAGTCTTGAGGGAGAAGAGTCTGGAGAACCAATGTGTCCCGGGGCACCAAGATGCTCAGGTAGATGAGCACAGAGACTGAGGCAGGGAGTGAGGTGAAACCCTGGGACAGGAGATAGGGAGTTGGAGGAGTTTGTGACCGCAGGTACCAATGTGCTGTGGTGGGTTGATAGCTGAGAGTCCAAAGTATTGGCCTAAAAGCACACTTGGGCTGGAACCAGAAAAGGGTCTTTAGTTAGAGGGGAGAATGAAACAATTTAGTTTGTCTTAAAGCATTAAAAAATGCTTATGATTTATTTCTAACAAAGCTGCAATGAACGCTAAATACGAAACAGGTTTTTGTTAGCAGATGTCACGATAGGCACTACTCCTTTTAGAAACATCTTTGCGACTTTTTGGTGGTGGTTTTTTTTGTTTTGGTGTTTTTTTTCTTTTTGGCAATGCAGCAAACTTGAGCCTGAAGTGGCAAATGCTTTGGGCTGGGGGTGCCTGTGGGATGGCAGATGTGGCAGGGGCAGCGGGCAGAGAGGCGGGGAGCTGCATCCTGTGCCCTGTGCTGGGGATGCTCGGTGCTTGATGAGGATGTGGGGACATGCTTTTGGAGCTGTCACCCTGGGTTCATTGTCCCTCTGGGGCTCTGGGAGGCTGCTGAAGGGAAAAAATAATCTCTGGTTGGGATGCAGAGAGAAGATTGCTTCTCGGTTTCAGAGATTTTGTGCGAAAAACACCCACTCATGCTAAAAAGCTTGGATTGCTCTGCCTTGCCTTGGCAGTAGGCAGAGCTGCTGGTGGCTTCCCAGGGAGGGGAACAGAGCCCACAGCCAGGCAGGGGTGAGCCAAGGGGCCAAAAACCTGGGGCTGCCCCATGGGCTGGCTCCAGCCCCTGGGGGAAAAGCTTTCTGAGCCCCTTTGCAGGTGGCCGGTGGGTGAGGAGTCTGTGGGACAGTGCCGGACTGCTCCCTCCATCCTGGGCGCAGCTGCTAGTCGGTGCGGGGAGGGATGCTTAGGGGGGTCGATGGTGTGGGGAGGGATGCTCAGGGAGGTCGGTGCCCGCGTTTAACTCCCTGGTTGCGGAGCGAGACCCGCAGAAGAGCGAGTGTGCGTGTGTCAGTCAGCATCTCGAACCAATGGGTGCCTGGTAGGAGGTC
Organism: Zapornia atra; assembly: GCA_013400835.1. Lineage (NCBI taxonomy): Eukaryota > Metazoa > Chordata > Aves > Gruiformes > Rallidae > Zapornia > Zapornia atra. The sequence goes on along the minus strand of VZTU01017459.1, from coordinate 433,532 downwards.
TGCTTCCCCCGGTGCACGCACCCAGCCTGGTGCTCCTTCTGCTAGTTGTGTGCGTGCGTGTGCAAGGGAAAATCGGAGGCACTGACTGCCTGCTCCCGTCTCTCCTCTCTCTCTCTCTAGCTCGCTAACTCTGTCTCCCTCCCTCTGCAAACATTGGATTTAAACCTGCTCAGAATTCAGCACAGACGAAAGCAGCAGCGGCGGCGGCAGCAGCAGCAAGCAGCAAGCAAATCAGCCGCCAGCCTACCGCAGCTCCAAGATGAACCATCCTGCCTGCTGGATCGTCTTCGCAGCCACGACTGCCCTGCTCTTCATCCCAGGTAGTGCCAAAATCAGCTTTTTTGGTGTGTTTTGTTATACCCAGGGGGATTGGGAGGACATCAGCTCACAGGGTGGCAAAGCCCAGCGGGATGTGTGTGTGGGGGGGACCCGGACTTCATGCCCATTGCGCACGAACGCACGCGTGCAGGCAGGCAGCGAGTTGCTCTGCAGCAGGGAATTGCCAAGTGCTTTCAGCAAGCGCGGTTCCAGCAGCTGTGCCCGTCTCCCGTGGCAGGGCTGGCCCCCCGGGGCGGGCACTGGAGCTGCACACCATCCGAGCGGTGCTGGCACCTGCAGCGGGGGGGTGATTGGTGGTGTATGGCAAGTGTGCGGTGCTTTGGCTGGGCAGAGTCCGTCCCCTCAGGAAACCTCTGGCTGAATATGATGGGGTCGCAGAGCGTTCTCCCCTTCAAAGTTGGGTGCCTCCTGTGCCCTCTCTCTCTCCCTAGCTGTCATGCTATCCCTCCTGCTCCATCACTCCTTCCCCGATTCCTGCCAGGAAAACTCGGGTGGCTGCCCCTCGCTCCCTTTTCCCCCCTGACCCAGACACCCGCGAGGGCTGAGGTGAAGCTGCTGCACCCTCCATGAGCCGGGCAGGTGGCTCCCAAAGCATGGGTTGGCCTCATCCCCACGGCTTGCTGGGGAGGTGGGGGGGAGATGCTGGGTCCGGATCCAATCCTGGCTCTGTGCCGATGCTCGGCGGGTGGGTCATGGCAGGGCAGTGAGCACAGCCCTGTACTGCATCTGTGGGGAGGGAGTGGTGGGGGCAGAGCAGCAGAGCTGCGTGCTGAGGGGAAGACGTCGCCGGCATTTTTTTAATGATGATGATGATGTGCGGCTTCAGCAGCCGAGAGATCGTGGTCCTTGTGTGAGCAGATGGGGACCGGGTGCTGAGGCTTGGAGCTGATCTTAACCCAACGTGTGTCTTTCGCTACTGTCAGTGAGAATTACACCAGGGACTTGGGAGGGCAGGGAAGAGGCACAGCTCTAATTTCAGTGGCTTTCTGTGGTTTGGTTGCAGCGCTTTGCTGTGCAGGGCTGGCGTGTGTGGGAAGAGGATGAGGCTGGTGGAGGGGAGGTTAGCTGTGTCACAACTGGAAAACAGCTCTTTCCGCTGCTGTGGCTATCGCAAAGGGTATTTGGGCTAAAACTTGCCTTTTTTGGAGGCTTGTGCCTTGGGACTGTCCGCACCCAGGGGCTCCCTGGCAGAGCAGTGCTGTGCTGCAGCCTGAGTTGTCCACAGGTGTGAGAGCCCCCGGCGTGGGGGCCGGGTACCGCTGATGCTCTGAGGGATTGCAGGGGGACGTGATGTGCATTAGCCCTTGGCCAAATGTGAGGGGCTTTTTTTTCCTGTTGAAAATCTTATCTTGAGCAAGATGGGGCCCGTGTGCCTGGCATGGGGGCGGCTTGATTCCCCCAGGCTGTGCCGAGCAGAGCACTGGCTCTTTCCCTCCCTCACAAGACAGAGGTTGCTCTGGGTCAGAACTGCGAGGGAACGGCTGTGGAGCAGCTCTGCAGGGCAAACAGGAGGGCACCTGATGGGCTGTCACTGAGGTGTGTCCTTAGGCCGTGGGGGCTGGCAGGGACCTGGCACTGGAGCATTGGTGGTTTGATGGTGCCCTGTTGCAGTTTCCTTGGGACTGGGCTGTTCAGCCCAAGGGATGTCTGGGCTAGCTCCCACCACTCTGTGTGCCCCTGAGGAATGGAAAGGGCCCTGCATTTAAGCCCCTAGTGCCTTGGGAGGAGGTTTCTTGACCCATGGGCATACTTTTCCCCTCTGACTTCTATTAAGGAGCAATATCTACATTGGCTTTGAACATCCCCTGAGCCAAACCAGCCTGGGACCTTCCACTGTCTGGGCTCAGCCATTGATCCATCCATCCATCAAGCTGAAACCTGCTGTGCCCGCATTAGAGGAAGAGAAGCATTCCTGAGCGCGGGGCTGGCTGCTCGGTGCTTTGCCTTCCTGCCCCCACACCGGCTGCTTTTTGCCTCAAAGCACGGGATGTGAACATCATCTCCCACCCTTTCTGGTTTTGTGTGGCTTGAGCAAAAGCAAAAAAGGGGGAAGAAGGCAAAAAGGAGGCTGGATGTTTTCCCTCCCTGCCCAGCCTGGCCACAGCACCGATTTCCGTCGCGGTTTAACTGCCATGGGTTGTAACGCAGGTCAGGTTGGCAAAGTCTCCCTGGACGGCAGAGGGGAGCCGAATGGTCCCTGCCAAACCTGGGAGCCTGTGCCTTCCCAGAGTGCTTTTTTTGGGCTGTTTGTTATTTGCAAGAGTAATCCCACGTGTTTTGTGCAGGTGATGCTCCCCTGGGATATGCAGAGGCTGTTTGTGAAGTGCGAACTCCTTCCCTCTCCGTTTTTATCCGAATCCTGCGGGAGTTTTGCACAGGGTGGTTAAAGTGAGAAGGGAACCTGCTTTTAGAAGGTGTAATTAGAGTGAAGGGAAACATCACAACTTGAAGGCTCCTGCAGAAAATAGCACTGCAAAGTTATTATTAGCTGTAATAGCTTATTTGCCAGTTTTTTCCCTCTCCCACCACTGTTCTTCTCCCCCCCCTACCCCTCCCCAACCTCTTACTTTTGTTAGGAAAGATGCATTTTTCCCATTGGGGCTCATGTCGTCTCGTTACCAATTTACTCTTGTGGAATCTAAAGACACAAAAGGTTAATGCAATAATGAAACCCTGACCCCTCTGGTCACAGATAGCGTCTTACTCTGCAGCTTTTTATTTCTTTGTGAGACAAGTTCCCATCCAAAATAATTTCGAAGGTTTAATTCTGTTGTCATCTGGTGCCTTGAGGGAGGCGGGTTCTTGGACATGGGTTGCTCCCTGAGGTGGGCTCTTCCTGATGGGAAGGATGCAGAGGATTTTTAATGAGCCCAGCACTGCAGGGTGGGAGGGGGAGTGGGTAATTTAATTGTCAGGCTATTGGGAAATGCTTTGAACTGCTGGGCATTTTGGGTGCTGTTCATTTGAGATGTACCAGGGCGGGCTGTGCTGCGTCGGAGAATGGATTTGGGAGGTGGGGGGAATGTATTTGGCTCATCTGCAGTTATGGTGTGACATCATGGCTCTACAGGTGGCAAAAATCAATGCAGAGCAGCTTCCCCAGGCATTTGTACTGCTTGCTGCCTTTGCTGCCTTGGCAAAGCGACTCGTCACGGCAGTGGAGCAGCGCAGGATAAGGCAGATGATCCCAGCCATTGGGGTCCAGATGAAGCTCGCAGAGTCTGGGGAGTCCCCTGGTGCTCTGCCATCACCCCACACCCCCAGAACCCACTTTTCTGCATCCCATGGTCATTCTGCCCGTGCAACTCCTTACCCACCCTGCCTCATCCTTGCTGGGGCGGCTGTCACAAATCTGGCCTGAAGTTAGGAAATGGGCATCGCAGGAGTTAAAAAGCACCTTTCCATCCCTTTCTGGTGCAGAGCCCCTGCCATGGGAGTGTGCTTCTCCTGGTGCCGCCCTGCCTGCGACATGGCTGTCACCTCTCTGCGGCGGGGGATGCTGGACTGGCAGAGGGCTGCTGATCCCTGCGACTAAGCCTGAGAATAAGTACCTGGAGCACATTAGTTCCGCTTTAGTGTCATTTCAATATGAGCGAGAGGGACTTAAAGGGATTTTCTGTGCTCTCCCAAAGGCTGGGGATAGCAGTGGATAAGGCACTGCAGCTGTCAATCCTCAGTGGGTCGGAGATGCTGGGGGAAAGAAAACGTCCTGGTGGGATGGGGGAGCCTGCACCAGAGGGGAAATCGGTCCCAAATCACTGCCTGGCCTTCCTCTGCCCGATGCTTGGGCTGTAGTTTCCCTGTCAGAGGTGGATTCCTCTGTCCCCCAGCTCCTGGGATGTGGAAGAGCTGCCCTTGGCCTTCTGGAGGGTGTTTTGTCCCTGCTGAGGAGCAGCAGCAGCACTTGCTACTGTTCCCAAATGATACGGGGAGGGAAAGTGATGGCAGAATGCAGGCGAGCATGTGGCTTTTGCCCTGCACAGATCCCCACAGGCACGAGTGTCCAGGACAGTTCGCCCTGGGGGCTGTGGCAGCTGCCTTCCAGGGTCCCCAAAAGTGGCGACTCTTGCCTTGCCTTTTCCAGCAGCTTCTCTCTGACACTGTCTCCTTTGTGCATTCAGGAGTTAGGGGTGGCTGGCTGGAGGAGCTTTTGAGAATCCCTGTGAGGAAGGAGAAGCGTTTTGGAGGTGCCGGTGGGAGCTGGGTACCTTCACCGGTGCCTTTGAAAGCCTCCCCCAAAGGCTGCAGTATTTGGTGATGGTGAATTTCAAGCTGCATAATAAACAGCTGGGCTTGTATTTTGCACCTGAATGTGCACTTCAAAGTTTGCACTCTGCATGGATAGAAACCTGAGTCTCTGGGTGAGCGGTGGGGAAGGATGCTGCTGGGGTGCTGCAATGAACCCCGGCGTGTTTGGGAATGGGGAGCAGCATGCCCATTGCTGCAGAACGGTGGGGATAGAGGAAAACTTGTGGGTGGTGGGGGTCTCTGTAACATCCCCCGTGACCCCGTGGTCAGCCTGGGGTTTGCAGCCCTATCCTTTCCCCATCCCTTGCTAGATGAACCTGGATGCTGATCCCTGTCCCTTCTTACTTTTTGAGCATCCCCTGAGATGGTCTCGGCTGCCGGCCAGCGCGGGATGGTGGCGTGATCTCAGCTGTCATGCTTCTCCTCCCTTCTCTTTAAACTTAAAAATAACAACAGCTCCACTGCAAACCTCCTTGCATCCCAGTCATCCCCTCCCTTTTGCTAACGAAGCCCTGGTACTTATAATTACCGGTGCGGCAGCAGCACGTACAGAGATGGCTTTGACACTTGCTGCTTAGTGCGTGGGTTTTTCCAGGGAACTCCTCTTCGTTTCATGCTTGGAGGAAAGGAATGTTTCTCTGCCTGCTTCTCAAAGCCCTGGGACTGTGTTGTCACCCTCAGAGGGTGACCAAGCAAGGTGCCTTCCAGGTCTAGAGAGCCAGAAGATGCGTTGCCCTTGTGAAGTGCTGATGGGACCTTGGAGCTGGTGGTGGGATCTCCTTCTAGTGTTGGCTTGGGGTTGGAGAGTGTGGGGTGGTTTTGGGCATTGCCTTGAGTGGTATGGAGGTGGTGGGCTTCTCCTGGCAGCCCTGGGGAAAGAGTTTTGCTGAGAAGGTGTCTTTGTGGGATCGCCTGGAGCGGGCAGCGGTTGCGCAGTTGCAGAAAGCAGAGGCTGTGGCTTCAGGGGCTTGCTGGAAAGGGGACTTGATGTTTCTCCTGGTTCTCTGGATCTGTCTCTGTGGGCTGAATTTCCCAGATAGATGCGTCAGCCCTGAGCACCAAGGCTCAGCTGGCTGAAGAGACCCATCAGTGCCAAGAACAGCCTCCTTGGGAGGAGCTGTTTTGGGGAAACTGGACCTGTTGCCTGTGCGGCAGAGTCATGCGCGTGCCGAGCATGTGTGAGATGAGGCAAGGAAGGAAGAGGGGGGGAAAAAATAGGAGTTATTTTTAGATTTACTTTTCTGTGAATTCAGCGCTAGTGAAAAGTGCTGGATTGACAGCTCTGGAGAGGGCTGCAAGCTGCGGGGGGAAGGGGTGGCCCGGGAAACCTCCCTGTGAGCTCTGTGCTTTGGTGTGGGATACTGGGACCAGACCCCATCGCCTCACACTGCTCAGCAGAATCATGGGGTGGTCCCACTGTGCGGATGAGAGCTGGTGTGCTGGTGGGGTTTTATGGGGGGCATATGAGCTTCCCGGGGTCCAAGCTGGGGTTACCTGTGCTGGATGTGGCTTTGTCCACTGTGGCTTGCTCTGTGGTGAGCTCCTCATGGCTCCTTGGCTACATAAAGACCAACTGAACCTGCAGCAGGGGGGCTTGGGCTTCCTACTTGAGGACAGCAGAACTGTTGCCATTTCTACTTACCAGGTCCATTGGGCACGTTCCTTCCCATGCTCCTTGCAGTGCATGGAGGAAGAGGTCTTCTCACATGGAGCCTCGGAGCAGCTCCATACTGGTGAGACTTGGGGAGAAACCAGGCACCCTGTGCACCCACAATATGCTCTCCCAGCAGCATCTCTCTGCTGTCCACCTGCCAGCCCATCGCCTCCCTCACCCAGCTGTTTACTTCTGGCTTTTGTTCCCTGGACTTGTTGCTATGCACGTGGCGTGTGGAAGGAGCTCCTGCGAATATAGGCCACACTTTGATTGTTCAGCAAGCTGGAAAATGATGATTATAATTTTTGACAGGAGGGGAGGAGGGGGAAGGAGATCTCTGGGCTTTCAAATCTGCTCTGTCATAAGCAGGATCTTGCAAGGGCCTTCTGATGACTTCTCCCGCCCCGGAGGAAATGGCGTTTGCATAGCAAGAGGGGTTACAGGACAAATTCCTCTCTTCACAAGGATGAGCTGGCGCTGCTTTCCACCTTGTTGCGGCAGTCCCGTCACAGCGCATAAGCGAACCGCGGTTGGTGTTGGCGGGTAATGGAATGGGAAGAATCTGAGAGAAACCTGGATGCTGCTAAAAAACCCCACCCCAACCCCATCCCTGTTAGAGCAGAGTGCGGGGGGTGCATCCTTCGCGGTGCTGCTGCTGGTAGAGGTCTTGGTCGGGTGCTGCCTGCAGTGCTGGCCTCAGGGACATGGGCATGAAGGTCCTTAAAGCCAGCCTGTGCAGAGCATCCTGACGCTGGAGATGTAGACCCTGTCAACCTATCCCATCAGGCTGCTACATTTGAGGCCACCTCACGAGTGGACCTGTCATGGCACATTCCTGGGTAAGCGGAGCCCATGAAGACCTCGGATGCTCCTGCCATGCCTCTTCCTGACTCGGTGGTCCACATGATTGCTGTCAGCATCAGCTGCACAGCACCCACCGGATCTGCCTATTTATTTACTTTATTTAATGGCATGGGGCTAATTTCCACTTTAATTTTTTTTTTGTTTATTTTAATGTGATCACTTCTAATGAGGCTAATGACATTTAGTCTCCATGGCGGCGCATTTTAATTTGGTCACTGAAATGTCAGCGAGAGGCGGCCGCCTCCTATCTGCTCCCGACAAAAGGCATCTCAGACAAAGGGGCTCTGTCCCTGGCCATCCCTCGCCCTCCTTATCTCCTGCCTCCCAGGGCCCAGCTGGGACATTTGGCAAAGCCATCACCTCCTTTCCTGGCACCAGGGGAGCGGGCTCGGCCACCAAATGCTGCGAAGACAACAAGCAAGGGCTGCCGGAAGCTCGACCTTTCGAGGCGAGCCAACGCCGTGCAGTTAATCAGATGTCAGAACCTCTCAGCAAAGTTCTCTCTGATCCGTGGGGAAATCTGTCACATCGGTTGTTCTGCTGCCCCTGGTGCTTTTCTTTCTCTGCCCATCCATCTACCTTGCCACTTCTCCCTTCCATGGCCAGGGTGGTGACCTCCTGTAACCAGTGGGACCTCCCGGCCAGCATCAACGTGCCCTCGCTGGCAGCAGGGCTGGTGCTGTGGGACAAAGCGATGCAGGTGCTTGTCAGCCCCTCTGCTGAAATGCCACAGGGTTGGAAATGGTGCAGTGGCAAGGGCACTGGGTCTGGGGTTTCGTTTCGTGAGCTGCAGGAGGATGTTTGGCATCTACAGAGGTTGAGGTGGTCAAATGCTGCAGCGCGAAATCGGGGAGGGCTCTGGCACAAAGTCGGGGCGTTGTGAGCTCCTGAAAACCCAAGGGAGGTGGTGCTGGGGGTTGCAGGTGGCTGCGCTGGCGAGACAGCAACTCCTCTGCATTGTGTTGTACTTGAGTCCTCTGAAGATGCTGAACCTTAGAAGCCCGAGCCGTTTTGCTTAAGAACGAGTCCTTTTTTCTGCAATCTGGGTCCAAATGCAGCTGAATTTGATCTGCTCTCCTTTGATCTGTTCCTCCCTCTCCATTCTATGTACCAGGAATGGATGAAGATTAAAGTTTGCAGCTTCTGAGCAAACTAGGTTGCTCATCACTGCATGAGACCCAATTACCTGCTGATACCTCAGGAGCGAGCAGGTATTGATCCTGCTTGGATTTGAACTTGTTGAACCAAAGAGTCTGGATATTTCAAATCTGTTGCTGAGGACATGCCATTTCCTTCAGGAATCAAAGCGTGATGCAGGCTGTGTTTCTGCGCCCCGTGGTCCTCGGGACCGATGGGAGGCAGCTCTGCTGGCTCTGCCACATGGGAAATGACCGATAAGTGATAAATAATAGCGTCTGTACTCTCCACAGAACAGGAGGGATGTAGATCTAATGACTGTTGTGATGTACACGAGGAATATCTTCATTTTACTGCAAATGAGTCCCCAGAAGTTGATTTATTATTAGGGTTTTTTTTCCTCCCCCCACCCCCGGGTGGTTTTCTGTGCCCTCCCCGTGCGCCATCTGAGCACTGCAGGCTGCAGAAGTGCCTTTGTTGGCATCCCCCGTGCCTGCCTTCCTCCTGTCTTCTGCTGCCTGTTGTGTTCCCAATCAGAATGAGCCTGTCAGCTCAAAATAAAATCAGAAGTCCCCTCCCCACCCCGATTACCTGGTGGGATGAGGCCCGAGGGTGTGGATCGAAACACACTCAGCGGCACTGGGTCTCCCTCTTGTGAAGTGGTTGTTTGGAGCAGATCTTGAAACAATTCATGGAAAAGGGGAACTTCGTTGTCCTCTGGTTTTTCAGGTGGGGAAGCCAAGGAATAAAGGATGAAAATGGCTTGCCTGAGGCATGCGTGGAGATGTGTTAAAAGGCGTGTGCTCTCTGTAGCTCCCAGTCTGAAGTGGAGGGTTCTGCACGTTTATCCTTGCGAAATAACAGTGAGTTTCAGTTTCCTCCTTGGAGAAACACAGGATGGAGGCTTGTGGGATCAATAGGTCGGGTCCTAAAACCCGCTTGCAGGGATCAGACTGGAGTGGAGCATCATGGGGCTCCTGGGATTGCACTTGTGGGGTGGCTGAGGCCCTGGGTAGTGTCACTGGTGAGAGAGGCTGTGCTATGCTTTGGGTGGTGATGTCTGGAGGTGGGTGAATGTCAATTCATGATTAATAAGAGACTTCAGAGCTGAGGGGCACCCTTTGCCCCTCTCAAAGTTGGCGGGAGGCCAGTGTGTGCTTGACCCCCCTTCCCTGTCACGGCTCGTGCTTGGGGCCTGGCTTACCCCAAGGTCTGAGTGTGATGACCTCCGAGGTGTGAGCCTGAGGCAAGCAGAGAAGGAATTCTCAAGCATGCTCTTTGCTCAAGCCATGGCTCCAAGGGGAAAGGCTCCTTGCCATTTAACAGAGAGCTCATGTTTGTCCTGGTGATGCTGCCCTGCATCCTCTTTGCGTGCTGCTCCGAGGCCGGGAGTTGATGCCTTTGCCAGCCTTTCCATATCCTCGGGATACTTTATCTTTATAAAGTAGCAATAAGTGGACAGTATAATATATTTCACTTTTAATAAGGTGTTGCCAGTTGCACACACTCCGCAGAGCAATTAGTGTCAAAAGCAGCTAAGCAATGGCGGGGAGCCGTAATTCGACTGTTTACTGGGCTGGAGGATTTATGGGCAGGCGTTGGGGGGAGCTGCGGTCGCAGCTTGGCTGGAGATCCGGGAGGTGCCGCGCTCTGGCTGTACAACCTCATGGCTCTGCGCTGCTGGGAGTCCTGCCAAGTTGTGGCAACTCTTGAGGGAGAGGCTTGAATGAGCCACTACTTAATTTTGCTGGACCCCCAGCTCCGAGGCTTGGGAGGATGCCTGCAAGAGTGGATGCTGAGCCTGTGCAGGTGCACCGGCCAGCTGGGCGGTTGTCCAAAATTTGGGCAGGGATGATCCTTTGGCTTTTTGTGTCTTGGTCTGGAAGGAAGAGCTTTCTGGTGTGAGGTTGTCCTCTTTGAGGAAGGGTCACATCCAGATCAAAGGGAGACCCTGGGCGTGGTTGACATGTGGGTGTTGAGATGATGGAGGTGGTGCCTTGGGGCTGGAGGGGGTGTAGGGAGTGGTTTCAGGTCTCAGGGCAGCTCTTCAGCATCCATCCAGCTCATGGACTATCTGCAAGTACCCAGACCTGACAGGGAGCCATGCTTGATGGTGCTGCTTTGCATGATAGTAACCCCTTTCTGCTGTGTGGCATGCTTTATCCCAGGCATCCTTGCTTTAATTTCAGGCTTTTTTAGCGCCAGGGCATATTGGGCAAAGAGCTTCAGTGAGCTCAGCCTGGGGAGATTCTCATCTCTCTCTCCTTCCCGTGGACCGAACATCCCCTGCTTTTGTCTGGGGACTCTCTGATCATCACAGGTTGTGCTGCACACTAGGAAGGTAGCTCGCAGAAAGACTTGATCTCTCTGCCGAGGCAGGCAGCCAAGCTGTCCGCTCGGAGCTCTCCTACCCAGATCTAACTGGGCTCATGCTGATGTTTGGGGCGTGGGTTGCAGGAGCCTTGCTTGGCGAGAGCTTCGGGGGTGGACAAAAAGCGGCGTTGCTCTGAAGAGGTGGTGAGGATGGAGATGCTGCTGTGCCCCATGAGCTGCAGGTTCCATCCAGCCCGGATCCACTGTGGGAAACAAACTCAGTTTGCGTCAAGAGTTGTAGGATCTGATTTCAGGGGGTGGGGGGTGTGTGTGTCTGAAATCAGCCCATTGGGGAACGCATGTGACTTGCAGCCGCTCACGGAGCGAGGTGTGATGTCAGGATGCTGCGGATGGGCTTTGCGTCCCAGGTGCTGTCGGCTCTGCGCATCTCAATCCGTGTCTCTGGCAGCATTTGCCATCCCAGCCCTTGGGTCAGCCCTGCTTCCCAGGCAAAGCCTTCCTTGCCTTCCCCCGCTGCCGAAGCATGTGGCTTCTAGACGGAGCACTGGCAATATTTCTGAGCCCATGCCCCTGCCCGCTCCCACTTTTCCCACCCCCTGTTTCTCAGTTCAATAAAGTCCTGGTTTCTTGGGTTTGTTCTCCGAATTGAAAGCCTTCCATTTTCACACCTCTGTAATTGGTGCTATCTGTTGAGAGAAACTCTGCAACTCCAGCTAGCCGAGGTCAGGAGGAGCCGAATTGAATTAAAAGGAGCAGAAATTGGTTCGAGGTGGGCAGAGGGCCGCAGGGAGAACTATGCAATTTCTCTCCTCGGGGCTCCTGATGAGCAGAGCGAGCGGCAGCTTCCCATCTCAGCCCACGGGGGGCTGACATCGGCCCACCCACACCTTAATCTGCACACTGAGGTGGGCACCTCTCAATTGAAAACAAGGAAATGAAACCCAGCATCTCCTCCTTTTATCTGGTCAGCAGGACAGGGCTCTGCTCCTCTGGTTCCTTGGCTAGGATGCTGACAACTGTCACTGAAATGACCTTGCAGTGATTAAATACAGCAAGAAATGATGTTTTTAATAAGAAAAAAACCTAAGGCTGTGATACAAGGTGGGTGATTTAAGGTGCCCCACACCCGTCCTACCTCGGAAAACTCAGAAACTCGGAAAAGCCCTAGTGCCATCGGACTGAGGTAAGGGCGAGTGTCCCAGCATGTGCATTGGGATTCCCCAGCTCAGTCTCTGCCGGATTAAGTTGGTGTAAAAACCAGAGTGGCTTCAGCCGCAGCCGGTGGATTTATAACCCCGTGGTAGAGCTATGGCTGGAGAGCGTGCTGGGAAGCACTGCTTTGTGTGATGGCACGGAGCTGTCTTGGGGGAATAGACGTGAAGCTTTACAGCTCTTACAGAGCCACTTGGAAATTGTCCCAATTTTTTTTCCTCCTCGAAAAGTGTCTGCTGCTTGACTCAGAACGTATCAATGGTGAGTGCTCTTTGCTTGGCTCTGGAAAGCGTGCTTGGCTTGGAGAATGCTGAGGAGGAGGAGGCCCCAGCCTCCCAGGAAGGGAAGGCTGTGACCTCCAGTCCCTGCTCTGCCCTTATCCCTCTAGCACACTCATAGTCTCTCTTCCCCAGGCCAGGCTGGGCTGGCTCTCTCTATTGGAGCTCTTCTACTGGGTGTATAATTAGTGTTCATAAGAGATTTGGCCCCAGGTCTTCCCCAGCCCAGCTAAATGTCCTTGGCTCTTCAGAAATAGAGCTGCTCTCACTTTGGTGCTGGCTTGGTGAGTATTCAGAGTAGAGTGGCTCCAACAGGACCGCGCAGAGAGGGGGAGACGCTTCAAATGGTGAAATTTTAGGCAACAAGGGAACAATTTTCCACCCACTTCTGAGCTGGAGCAAAGCCCTTCCCGTCTCTCTTTCTCTTGCTCCCCAGCTGGGCTGGCACCGGGGATGTGTCATTTATTAGAAGCAGCAGGAAGGCACGTGGCCAAGGTAGCCTTGGAGGATGCCAAGTGCGGTACCCTGGCTGCCCGGCTCTTCGGAGGGTCTGCTTGGAGGATGCCCCCGACCCCATTTCTTACCCTCTCCCTCCTCAGGGGACTCAGCATCTGTGACCTCACTGTGCCCTGCTCCCATCCTCGGGCAGGAGAGGAGCCACTGGCCTGGCTGCAGCCGGCAGAGCGCCCTGCAGCCACCCCGGGTCCCCGCTCTGCCTCTCTTGTAATTTATACAAGAGCAAGCTGATGTTCCCTTTTAAATTGACAAAGGCAGAGAATGGAGCCTGGGAAGCCCTCTGACCCTGGAGCCCTGGTCCATGAAAATTACAGGCGCTGTACAGCACGCTTCCTCTTGATGTACTTGCAGTGGGGAGATGCTGGTTAATTTGCCAGGACTCAGAGGTGACCCGGGTTTAATAAAGAGGATTAATGGATTTGAGCTAAAGGTCTCGGCTGTTTTGAGCTGATAGCCTTCTCCTTCGAAGACACTATGGCAAGGTGCGGCTCAGCCTCTGGCAGGGAGAGGCTGGAAGGAGCGCGCTGCTGCATCGGGAGGCGATTTCCCCCAGGGTCAGCTAGCAAAGCCGGGTACCCTGACCCTGTGTCCCTAGGGCATGGGCAGTGCTGCTGTGGGGATGCAAACCTGTGCCATCTCCTGCCTGCCCTTGCCGCCTCTGGAGATGGCGGCAGAATAACAGGGAGGCTGGCACTGCTCTGGGATGTCCCCTTTTCCCTTCCCGCCTCCTGGACAGATGTGCCACTGGTGGGGTGGGAAACAACCAGGTGGCTGAAGGTGAAGGGTGTGACAGCTGGACACAGATCTTGTGCTCGGCCTCTTGCTCCTCTTCTTTTGGGGTTTGATATTGAGGTCCCATTAGTTTTGCAATGAGCCCTGCGCTGTGGCTGGCTTTGGCAGCAGTGCCGCCCGGCCAGCGTATCCCTCTGGCAGTGGTGACATGACTGAGGGGAGTTTGTTTCATACCAAGTCTGGCAGTGCTTCCCACAGTGATTTACTCTCTTCCCTGACCTGCCTCTGGGAGGTTTTGGGGATGCACATGGGTACATCTGGAGGCTCTGCAGTGACAAAGAGCCTGGGGGCATCAGAGGATACTCCAGAATAAGTAAGCAGAGTACTCTGGACCGGGCCCCTTTTCCTGCTGGGAATATGCATGCATTACCAATTCAGTCAGCTCACCCTTCAGGTCCTTTTTGGGCTGGTCTGAATTGATGCTCTGACTGAAACCCATTTGTTGAGTAGCGAAGGTGCAATGAAATTACAAGCTGTAGCTTTTACCAACTCCTGGCCTCTGCCTTGTCCTTTTTCTTATCCAACGGCGTGCCTAGTATTATGAAGCATTATTCTTTTAAAACCCTGTTTCTCCTCTTTTTGTAGGGGTGGGGTAAGCGCCCAGTAGTTCATCCTTTGCTAGCCTCAGGTAGAAGTGTTCAGTGAGAGTTCCCGATGCAGAGCTGGGTCATCTCTGAGCTATTTTTTATCTCTCTTGGGATGGATGCTGACCCCTCTTATCTTGGTGCTCATCAGGGGAACCCGACTGAAGGATTTCCTTGCAGAGCTAAGCGTGAGGTCGGAGCTGAAGCCACTTGTGCTCTCGTCCCACAGCTCTTCAGGGCAGGGAGTGAAAGCATTAGATATATCTTGGAGAAGTACAGGAGCCTGAATGATTCAGCAGTGTGCTTGAATGTGATGCTCTGCTCTGGGGGGTCTCGATGTGCTGCTGGATCGTGGCTCCAGGTGGAAACCTTGGGGGGAGTCGCAGGGGTGGGGGGGAGGAGGGCATGTGTGGCTGCACAAACCCTGAGCATCATTAGGAGTGAAGTCACATTTTTACCTGCCCCACGTGCATTTTGGTTGCTTTGGGCTCTCATTGAATCTCTTGTGCTGCTCCTAACAGCCAGCAGTTGAGCTCGGTGTGCTGCCTGCCTCGCAAATAACCTTTAATGCTCACAAGTGGCCAGGACTTGGGTTTTGCCTCATGTCTGTTTCGTCCAGCAGCCTGGCAGAAAGCAGCATCGCCTCCGAACCATCCTCTTCCTCAGGAGGTGTGTGAAGGCAGGTTCCCAGCAAAGGCTGCGTCCCTCCCTGTCACACTTGAAGGCTTTCTGATGTGATGCCAGTGATCTGGCTCACGGCCTGGTGCTGCGTTCGTTTATCTGGGGAGCCGGGGGCTGGGGACCAAATTTAGCTGTGCGGTAGCTGGGTGAAATGTCTATTTTGGTCAGTGATGGGGACTCGTCCGGCGTGCATAAGAGGATGATTGCCTCAGCTTTGGATGCAGAAAAGAAACTCACCCCAATTTGCAGTCGGGTCAGGTGCTTTCCCCGGAGCCAAGCCCTGCGCTGAGTTTGCCCCCGCCGCTCCCTGGGGATACCGCAGTGGGGACCTCCCCTCCCTGCTCCATGTGAAAGCGGGGTCTTGCAAATGATCCGGGCTGCGGCGGGGCGTTTGCCGCTAATGCATTCAGCCCGCATTGTCTCCCCTCCGCTGCTGCCTGTAATTTATACCTGAGATCGTCATGTATTATTTAGCTCTGAGATTAGAGATGCAGTTTGCAGGAAAGAAACCAGAGCCAGAGCATCCCCAGCCCCAGCGTGCGCCTGGGAAGCCAGCGGAGCGGCTCTGTGTTCCCATCCTCCGGCCCCGCACCGCTGCCACGGGTTTTCCCGGGATAGCTTTCATCCCGGGCATCAGGCCTAGCGCGAAATTGCCGTTCACCCCTGCAGCAGGAGATTTAATTATCGTTAGCTTAGCTCGCGTTGCTCCACGTGGTGTCGTGCAGCTGCGAGTTTATCTGGGCCTTTTAAAAATCCAGCTGCAGTGCATCTATTTATTTATTTATTTATCCCTCCCCATTCTCCTTGTGTTTTTTTTAGTCTTTGCTTCTCGCCAGTGCTTTGCTCTTGGTGTTTTGAGCCGCTTTGGCAGCCTCTGGCCACTCGAAGTGGGAGGAAGATGCCCATTTCAAGGAGTCTTGCAGCGGTAGTGGGCAATGGAAAAGCTGCAGGTCCCTTTCCAAGAGCTGGGTCAGGTTTTTGCTGGATCCGGTGTTTGTTTTGTAGCATTGGGGGAAAAAACCAAAAAATGAGGCCAGCGGTATGTGAAAATCACCTTTTCCTCACCAGCATTAGCGGAGGGTGCGGGAGGAAGGAGAGAGATCCCTGGGAGTTTCCCTCTCTGGGTTGGAAAAGCCAAACTCCCTGGGTTGGATGAATTTTCAAGCCCCCGGCAGCCCGCACAAAGGGGCTGGCAAGAAAAGGGAAAGCCCACAGCCCACTCTCTTCACGGGACTGATGCCTCTTAGCACAAGTTTCTTGGCATCCAGCGGTGTCCCCAAACTTTCTTTTTCTAACTCCAGGTTGGGGTTTGGTTTGGTTTTTCTCCCGTGCCAAAAATCCTCTTTTTGCTGAGGAATCCCAGGCGGGTGCTCATCCTTTGAGCCAAGCCCCTGCCTCAGTGACCTTTTCCCACGGCTTTTCCCACCCCTTGCCCCACCCTGTCCTCGAAGCCAGTTTCCCCCTCTTGCCAATAAAGGCAAACAAAAATTAAATCTATAATTATCATTACTAATTCCACTTAATTAGTCACAAGCCAGCAGCCAAATTGGCTTTCTCATAATTATCAGATAAGCAGTAAGCACATCTCATAGATTATAATTAACACCGCTTAATTAAAATCTAATATACATACACCCTTTCCTCAGCATATGCCTAATTGGGTTCACAAACAGAGGGGGTGTGAAGCCCCCCATCCCCACCACTCCCCTGAAGGCCTGTTCGATGCCACTTCAGCATTAAGTTGGCAGCAGGGTGGGATGCTTTTCTCCATTCTCCTTAAAACACCTTGGCTCACAGAAAGGCGTCTTCCTGGCACGTGATGCGCTCGCACGAGACGCAGTCCCGACTTAACTGCTTTTTATTATTATTGTTATTGCTCTGGCTGTGACCTCTCTGTAATCCCCTGTCTACGCTGGGCGCCGCAGTAATAAGGCAGCTTGAATAAATTAGGCTTTCAAAGGCGAAGGCTGGATTTTGGCGCTGAGCTCTGGAAATTGATGTCTCTCTTATTTCCTCCTTCTTTCCCTGAGCTGGGTGCGGGAGGGTCTCTGAGGCTTTTTGCACAGAGGGGAAACTCTCGCCCTTGCTCCTCGCACCCTCCCCGGCTGTTCGTATATTTCAGTACAAAGCAGTCCTGCTGGGCCCTTCATTGGAGCAGGGATGGTGGCTCTATGCCAGGAGGTCCTTGGCCTTCTCCAGGGCTTGGATGAGTGGTTAGAGCTTGCAGGTGAGAGCCCTTGCATGATGCTTTGCGTGCTGGGCTAGCCTCTAGCCCCACTTTCCCTGCGTTGGGTGGAAACGCTCTTGGATGGGAAGCCGGGATCTGGTCCAGCTCTGGCGTCCCAAGGATGCTGCTGCCTGCCTGGAGGCCACCAAGGCTTTGGTGTCCCCTTGCAGGTGGCCTGTGAGTAGAGAGCCAGGTGCCAGAGCTGCTGCTCTCCGGCCTTACACAGTGTTAGTTGGATCGCGTTCCCAGGTAGCCGTGCTGTAGCGAGGCCTCCCGTTTGCAGAGAAGCTCTCGCCTGTTCAGCTGCCTGAGAAAAGCGGAAACTACTGATCGCGCTGATTATTAATTAGATCATTTGCCTGCCAGTTTTTGCTGAGCTAATATCTGAGCGGTGAGTTGATTCACTGTGGGAGACTTGCGAAATGTGGTTTCCCTCCGAGAGATGCTGAGCTGAGCTCCTCGTTGTCGGGATGGAGGGAGGAGCCTTCTCCAGGACTTCATCCCAGTGAGGGCTCCTGGCTGCGCTGCGATGCCAGGGCTGGAGACCCCCTCCTCTAATGCAGGGCAAGAGATGGGACATCACCCTCAGAAGTGGTGGTCCTTGGGGACATGGAGGAGGGAGCTTCCAGCTCTGGAGTGCTATGGCTGGGGGTGATGCAAGGGCATCCCTCTGGTCTGTGATGAGAGCTAGTCTTGAAAGGCTGTTAATGCAGCGGCTGCAGGAAAGTGAAGGCTTGGCACGTGTTCCGGTGTCGGGGGAGGATTTGCGGATTAGAGATGTGTAATTGTATGTAGTGCATGACAAAACAAAATAAGTGGCAAAAAGAACTCGCTCGTATTAAGGATTCAAAGCAAGCATTAAGCTTTTTATGTTAAGGGGGGGAAAAGAAAGAAGAAAGCGAGCAAAACGTGTGAGGCAAAATCCCCTTTTCCTCTCCACAGCCTTCACTCTGGGCACTCCCCCTCTGCTCCTGTGGCTGCAATGAGGATGCGGTGCTGGGGGATTGAGGGATGCTCGCCATCAGTCCATGGGAGAGAGGTGGGGAGCCAACTGCTTCTGAAAACTTTTTCTACCCAGGTGCCAGGCTTGGATGGATTTGCTGGCCAGGGACAGATGCGCATTTGGAAAGTGAAGGCGGAACATGGCCGGGGCTTCCTGGCTGGTTTTCCTGGCGATGTCAGCGGGCGTTGGAAGAGCCAGGTGCCTTGAGCCGGTGGTGTGGTCCAAAGCTGGTGGCAGGAGGGGCTCAGCTGAGCCCCCAGGTCCACGCTGCCCCTGCTGCCATGTGGTTGAGCATCTCGGCAACCGGTTGCTCATGAGCTTTTCGCTAGACCGTGCGCGGCAGCTGTGTGCTTTTTTCCGTGGGGATTTCTCACCATCATAAGATCTTCCCAGATTAAGTAAATAATTTCACATTAGCTTAATTAAGTCTAATAGACTCATTAGTTCACTCTTTGCACATGTTCCCAAGGGAGCGATGGCCGGGAACTGTGAAGAGTTGCTGTGGAGAAATCCCGTGGTGTCTTGAAGGCAGGCGCCAGTGACAGGGAGCTCTGCTCCTGGCTGAAGGTTGCCTCTGGGAGGTTCGGGAGTTAAAAATCCACATCTGTGGCAGCTCAAATCAGGGGCAGGTCTTTCCTGCCCAAAATGCTGCTGGACTTTGAGCTGGGTGGTGGCTGAATGGTGCCGGTGTTGGTGGGTGCGGCGTCTCAGGCCAGGAGCAGCATGGTCCTGGTGTCACAGCAGCCTCCACGTGCCCGGGGGTACCTTGACCTACTTTAAGCACAGCAGCACTGCGAGGCCGGTTTGGCAGTCCTACGAGGCCAGGCTTTGGGGGGAATTTTTGGATGCTTTTGCAGCTTTTTTGTTATTTCTCCCCAGTGTTGGCTCTGTGAAGCCAAGAAGCTTCTAAGCCCAGCGTGTCTTGATGTTCAGAGGTGTGGGGTAGAGCAAGGGGTCCCGATCCGGCAGCAGGGTTTGGATGGTCCCTCTGGCCCACTGCATGGGATGGCGGGTTGGGGCTGGAGCTGGCTCCCGGGTGGTGCTTTGCCCAGAGCTGCGGACGGCATGGGCATGGAGAGGGGACAGGTAGGGGACAGATGTTGGGCAGATCAGCAGATGCATGGAGAAGGAGGCTGTGGCTTCCCTGAACAGAAGGTAATGGGGAAAGGAAAGAACCAATGGAAGCTGGAACATATGAGTGTGTGCGAGTGCTTGCCAGTGGGAGGGGGAGCGTGTTCGCTGGCAGTAGGGGAGGATTTTGGCTTCTCCCATCTCCAGCCTTCCCATTGGTGGGTGATGCTGAGTCAGGCTACAGCGTGCAGGACGTTCTTGCGATGCGTTATAAAGTTACACTGAGGCCGTCAGGAGCATATGGATAGGTGACCTCTTTCTGCATTTGCATAAATCTAAATAAATAAAATAAAACTGAGGGAGAAAGGCAGGGGGCCTGTGGATCTCCTCATTCTAGTGGTCTGTTTCTACCACACAATGCCGAGGAGTGGAAGGCGCAGAAGAGGGAGGCAGACATCTGGTTTCCCTTTCAAAAGTGTTGCCTGTTCTTTATTTATAGAGAAACGATTGTATTAAAAGCCAATGCTTGTCTCTTGTACCAGCAGAAGAGCAGAGATAGGTGGGTAGATTGGAGGGAAGCAGGCTGTGCATATAAATGGGAGTTAATTTTCTGAGTCTTTGGAGAAGCGAGACCTAGCTGAGAGCGGTGGTGGTATTTCTGGCAGTATTTTGACTTCAAAAGCAGCATGAGAGGTGCTTGTCCCGGCCGGGGGGGATGCTGCACTGTGGGGGGATGCTGCGGCATGGCGTGCTGGGTACCACCCTCTCTTCTGCATGCCAGCAGAGCAGGGCTGAACAGAGAGCTGACAGGATCCTGTAGGTATCTCCTGCTATCCTCGTGTTTCTGACCCTTGTGCCTCCGGGTCCTGCCCATAGTGTTTCTCTTTGCACCATGGCATGGCGTGACTCTGGGCGGGCAGCAAGGCTTGGTCCTGGCCACGGATAAACTCCAGCAGGGATGGGAGTGGGGAAGGAATAGATGGAAGTGCTCAGTGCCTCCCGGCAGGAACCAGCTGGAGCTGGTGGAAGCCTCAGACATACACCTATAGAAGAGGAACACGATGTTTCATTTGTTTTGTTTTATTTCACAAGAGAAAAAATCTTCACAGCCCAAACTGTCACTTTGGAAATAATTCGTGGCTGAGGATTTCAACACCCACTCCAATGATATTTTATTCTGACCCTAAACAAAATCAATAGCTTTTTTTTCTCTCCTCCTTTTTCTTCTTCCTTGAGAAAACAGTATTTTTCAGCTCAGTGGAAGAAGAAAATAGATTCTGCCCAGTGCTGTTAAAAAGATATTATAACCAGTGTCTCTGGAAGTGTAAAAAGTACATGATCTAATACGTCTGAGGCAATTTTGAAAGGCTGCTTTATTTAGGATAATGGAGAAGCAGCAGTAAACCTCATAATCTTCTTAGATAAAGAGTGCAGCAGGAGGGTTCAGACCTGCAGCTTTCTGCCCTGGCTTTATTTTATTTTATTTTGCTTTTACCCATCAGAGTCAGGGTTCAGTGCTACCCAGGGTGCAGCGAGGCTGTGGTACCCACTGGCAGCCAGGGAGGATGCTGGGATGCTCCTGCCCACTGATGCGGGGACACAGGGTGAATTGTGCTGGGGAGCTACAGGGGAATCCTACTCTGAGTCTGAAAGCCTCCTCGGAGGGTGGGTGGCTCTGGGATGCAGAAGCACCTCTGTGAGGGTTTAGGGCAGCGGGGAGGTGGTGATGGGGGGGCTCTGTGTGTGTGTGTGCATCTCTGGCACCGATGCTGCGTCTTTTCCTGTTCCCTGGAAGCAGTGAGAAGCCCACAGCGATACTGGTGTGGTGGTCGCCCTTCTTAGGAACTACAGCAAGTGGGGTTTGTCAGAAGGGGGGTGGAAAGGAAAAGAAGAAAAAAAAAAATAAATAAGAGGAGTCTGGTGAGTTTTAAAATAAATTATAAATTATTTTTTTAATAAATTATGAATACATTTTCTCTGTCAGGATTTGAGAGTCTCTGCTCTGATCAAAAAGTCTCCAAGTGTGCTCTCTCCCTGCTCAGTCGAATGTAGATGTGTGCATTTCTCCTCCTGGTTTTACTTTATTTCATTTTGATGAATTTTTTACTCTGCCGGCAACAAATACTGTGTGTGTTCTCCACGGGCACCGGGGGAGGAAACTTTTGCAATCCTGCCCAAACACCACGCTTGCGATGGAGGTGAGCACTACCAGGATGCTCTGTGCCACCCCAGCCCCTCCTGTCCTTGGGTAGGGAGCGGGAGGAGGCAGGAGGGAAAGGGGTGTGGAGCAGAGGAGGGGATGGATGGATGGAGCTGGCACGAGGTGGGCTTAGTGTGTACCACCAGCCAATGCCAATGGAGGCTGCTTGTGGTGGGAAAGGAGTTTCATGAAGGTCTTTGCAACTATCTGAGGCCTAAATGGTTTGAAGAAGGGACAACCAGTGAGTGATACCACCTTACTAGGTGGTTTGCACCCTCCTGTCTCTGTGCCCAAGCCTTGAAGTGCCCAGGCTCTGTGCCTGTGTGAGGCTCTGGCTCTGCTCAGGCGCAAGGTGAGGACCCTGGTTCCTTCCAGCAGCTCTCTCCTGCTGCCACCCAAGACTGCTGCCCAGCAGCGTGTCCTTGGGCCGCTCGTCGGACTGGATAAAAGGGTCTTTATTAGCCTTTTCCTCCAGAGGATGACAGGGGCAATCACTCTTGTAGATTTTAATTAAAATGTTTAATTAAGCGAGATTCTAGCAGGCAGAAAAGTTAACACTGATCCTGGCCGAGTCCCCAGACTTGGTGCTCGTGGGGGCTGGGTAGAGGAGGAGATCGTCACTGAGGAGATGCATGAACCTGCCCGTCAGGCGTGTTCATTACTGGGCTCCTGGTAAGAGCATGCAGGGAGGCAGGACAGGAGATGGCTGCACTCACAGCAACACACGTGTGCACTGGGTACTGATTTCTCTCAGGTGCCAGTTAGAGGGAGATGGCAGCTTTCCTGGGTCTCCTGTCATCATGGGCTGCTTCTCTGCCTTTCCAATAGTGGTGATGGCTTGTCGTCTTCAACCTGGGGTACCCCCGGGTCCTTCCCAGCAGCTCTACAGCTCAGCTAGTCCCATCCCAGCCTGTGCCAGCATGTGGGATTATTCTGTCCCTGGCGCTGAGCTTGGTGATTTTTCTTGCTTAATATTGCAGGTGCTCTTCAGTGTTTTGAATAACACATCTGCTCCAGTAAGAGCAAGCACCTGAACTGCACTGAGGCTTCTAAAACTCATTTATTGTGTGAAAGTGCCAGGGACAATGAGGCCTGAAGCGGCAGAGGAGCCGAGGCAATGGCTGGACTAACTGGCTGCTCTTGATTGTACTGGGACAAATTGGAGATCAGCAAGAGAAGACCTGGCTGTGCTGGGTTTGGATTCTTTTCGCCCATTGCCTTGGAAGCACAGGTCTTCCATGCAAGAACATCCATGGCTTGAAAAAAAAAAAGCACTGGAAACTGGTTCCTGAAATAGACAGTGGGGAAGGAAAGGGGGGGGGCGGCGGAATCAGTGCAACCTACAATCTTTCTCCAGGGAGCAATTACCAGCCCAAGAAAAAGCTATTAGCACTCTGCTCCCTTAGACACCTTCACATGTGTGCATCCTCTGCAGCTCCCTTTCCTACCGGTCCCTAGCAGCAAGGTCCAGGAGGAGCCGCCAGCTGGGGATGGGGCCACCCAGCTCCTCCAGAAAGCTCCCCTAGAGCATGGAGCACTGTGGCAGGACCCTAAAGCCTTCCCCCCGCCCCCGTCATGTTGCCTCTCCTTGGGCTGAGAGGGAAGGGTATGTTGTGAGAGCCCACCAAGGAACATGGGAAGCTATCGGAGGTCTCCTACCTCCTCGTGCGAGCACTCTGCTTTTATAACAGGCTTCTGCCGGAGCTCTCCTGACGCCTGCTGTGTCTGGCTGCTTGGCATGGGGTGATGCCCGTCCCCCTGACTCCTTGTTGTGTTTGTCCACCTGCTGTGAAACTCCATTAATAGTCTGAACTGTGTGAAGCAGCAGCCCCTTGCTCACCCTGATCCCCAGATATTCCCGCCGAGAAGCACCGCCCTTTCTCACGACACTTGGCCAGGAGGCCCTGTACCTGTTAACTTTGGTAATACTTGATGGGATTTTAGGTGTTTTCTTTATTTCTGAGTGTTATTCTTTAAGAGACTCTTTGTCCTCAGTATCTTACCATGGAAGGAATTGTGTTAGAGCTCCGTCTCTTTCTTTCAAGCTTTGGGGAGGGTGCTCTTGGGAGGGCTGGACTTTTAGGACTCCTGCGTTACCAGCTGTGGGGCAGGCTCTCGATTTGAGCGTGATAGTTGGGCTGGTGGCCGAGATTGCCAAGGAGGTGAGAATCATAGAAACATAGAATCACAGAATCATAGGGGTTGGAAGGGACCTCGAGAGCTCATCAGGTCCAACCCGCCTGCCAAAGCAGCTCCCTAGCTCATATTGCACAGGTTGGCGTCCAGACAGGTCTTGAATATCTCCAGAGATGGAGACTCCACAACCTCCATGGGCAGCCTATTCCAGTGCTCTGTCACCCTCACTATGTAAAAGTTCTTCCACTTCTCAATAATAATAATAACAATGAGGAGGAGGGGCTAGTTCTTGGAGAAGCTGAGATTGCAGGGGAGTAGGATCACCAAGAGGACCAGAGTTATCAGCTGTAGAGTGACGCGGTCTTGTTGTCTAGTTAACACCTCATGGAGCTGGGGAATATTTAGCCCTGGCTAGCAGGAGCCCCCCAGGGTGAGTGGTTTTTACAGCTGGCGGTTCGGTGTGAAAAGCCAGGGTTCACCCCGAGTCGAGGATGTGAACCACCGTCGCCGGTTCCCTGGTTAGCATCCGCGCCGAGGTCAGCCTTCTCCATCTCAGAGGCAGGCTCCTCCGCTTCCCCTCTCCGTGGCGATCACTGACGTGTTTATTTCTCTGATTAATGAACTCTGCAAATTAACCTCCACGCTGCTCTATAATTGCTATTAAGGCTTCAAAAATCACTTAAGCGTTTCCGGCGCTTGTGAGCCCATTCCATTCGGCTGGCCAGTGCGGCGCGCTGATTGCAGGGAGATAGAGCCCGTCTCCTGACCTCCACGTTTACAATTAATTATTGCATTCAGCACCCAAATTACCCCTGGTCTCCACGTGCTCAGCTTTATCTCTCTGCACACACAGGCTTGGCTTTTAATTAAAGGCCCTTCAAATTAAATGAAAACAAATTCAATTATTGCCTCTCATTGGAAGAGCTCACCGCAGACTCCTGACTATACTTCTGCTGTGGAGAACCTGGGGAGTGCTGGTCTCCCATAATCCAGTCTAGCTAAATCTGCCTGGTCTGCTGTTTTCCTTATCAGTTAAGCTGTTCTCTTGCCGCCGAGTCAGGCGTGGGCTTGACTTGCAGCGTTAAGCTGAGTTTTAAATGGTATCGCCCTGTCTTGTTTGCATCTTCGTTGCTTTTCAAGGTGAACGTGCTCTTGTATGCTGTGGAGGGGTGGGATTGTCATCATCAGTCTTCATTTGGGCTGCAGTGAAAGATAGAAGACCCCCAAAAATGAGGACTTTGTCTCCTTAGTGCTAGATACCTGACTGCCAGGCAAGTGGGATGGTCCCTCATCCAAGGGTACTGTTGTCTTCAGAACTGTAGTTTTGAGTATGGAGTCCTCCGAGCCCCAGGTCTTCTCGAAGGAGAAAGCATCTCGTGAGAACAAGGGCAGAACCTCCCCAGAAGCGTTGTGGGCTGTGTGATTGTGGCCAGGAAATCGTCACGGGTTAGCATTGTTTCTGATGGCCTTTGGTACAGCAAAAACCAAATGGCCAAGAAGGTTTCACAGCAGGAGGGCACTTTGGGAGAACTTGGCTGAAACAGGAGCTCTGGCTGGAGGTGAACTGAGTTTAACCCAGACAGCAGTGCCTTTGAACTCTTAGATGCCTTTTCAAGTGACGTTCTTGCCTTCCTGCTTCATCTGCAGCCAGCCAGCCAGGGCTCTGTCCCGCAGCTTAGTCATCTCCTGAAAAGTCCTTGTTCACCTCCTGTGTGATGGAGTGAGAGAGAATGGGGCTCTGGCACTGCTCTGCTGAGTCATTTGGTCCCGGTTGTTGGGACTTTTTCACTCCCTTTCTGGAGTCTGTGTGGTGCTGGCAGGAGGGACCAGCTCCGGCCTTGCTGATGCGAAGCAGGAAATGGTCCAGTGCGTGGAGGAGGGGAAACCAAGGCCATCAAGCATGCCCAGAAACCAGAGGGGTAATTAACATCTGGGGTAAAACTCTCTGGTGGTGTAAATTAGCAAAGGCTCTGCAGTGTGACATCCGCCAATGACCAGCCTCACTAGCTTCACCCGTGGAGAACCCTCCCCTGGCTCAGGGGGCATGCCCGGCGAGGGGAGGGCGGTGGGGGTGGCAGTGCTGCAGAGGGATGCTCTGCCAGAGCAGTTCAGAAAGCACCAGCCTGTGCTTTCTGGAGCAGCCAAACTCCTCATAACTCTCCCGCTGTGCCGAGCCTCTCCGTGTGCCGCTCTGTATGGTAATAACACGAGATTATATTGCTATTTAAAAGGCTGCAGTGATCTCTTTTTATTTTGCTCGCAGCCAAGCGCCGCTGCCTTGTGGTGATTGAAGGTTAGGCTGCTGTGACTGCCCGCTCCCCACCTCGAGGGCAGCCTTCCCGGTCCCCCACACTGATCGCTGGCTTTCCCCTTCCATCTGGCCTCTGTGGGGAGCTTTCCCGGTGTCCTTTGCTCCACGGCCAGGCTCTCCGCTCGCTTGTGGTGAGCTCGGTGACATCTCTTTTCCTGGCCCTGCGCAGGGTGTGGGTGGAGGGTCCCATCCAAGCTGGGCTTGCACGCTGGGAAGCGGGATGCTTCCTGGCATCCAGCCTCAGCATGAGGTAGGGAGCATCCTGCAGCACCTTGGGGGGAGGTTCAAAAGCCCGGAGTCATGGAGGCGAAGGAAAGGGTGCGAGGGATAGGAGGGGAGGAGAAGCCGTGGGGGTGGATGGATGGATGGATGGATGCGCAGGAGGGGACTGGAGAGGAGCAAGCACTGGAGAGCTGGAGCAAGCTCATCTTGCTCGCCTGCGGGGTGCCTGGGCTGAGTGAGATGGCTCTGTTGGCATTTAATTTGTTGCTGTACACCGCATTCTGTGGCTCGGAGCAGGGAGGGTTTCAAAGCCAGGCGTTGCTTTGTGGTGGGATTTACTCTTGGGTGTTTTTTTTTCCTGGTCACCACATGGTGTTTGGGCAATTACTAGTCTGGAGCAGCCGCGGAGGATTTTCTGCTTCAGTTCACGAGTTCCTCCTTGCTCCACACTCTGGTGGGGAGCTGATTTTCTCTGTGATGTTCCCGCAGCCGCTGAGATGTCAGCTCAGCGTCTGGGGTATTGAAATGAATGTCTCTTCCCCATCAAAACCGTCTGGAGTGCTTTAACAACACGTGGTGTGATCCCAAGGTAACGCTCCTGTTATGGCCAAGGATTTAGATGAGACGTCAGAGTTTGTGGCCGAGGGAATCGCACAGAGGTCTGAGTTCAGGCTTTGCCTGCAGTCAGCTGGGTGCTTTTTTTGCATGTTGGTGGCAAAGAAGTAGTTATTTGGCATTTGGGTAAGTGTTTTAGGCGTGTGTTGGCCTTGAGAGGCCCGTTACTGAGCGCGAGCCTGTACTTTGCAGCGCGGTGATGGCAAAGTATGGTTTATAGGCCTAATGGAGCGAATTTGTCACTGGAGCAAGGAGGTGTGACTCTACTCAAGTTGGCAAATTGTCCCCCTGTATCTGCAGACTGCCGGTCTGTCTTTCCTTTCCACCCCCCTACGCTCTCTGCTCTGCCATCCATCATCATTCAGCACTTGCTGCGGTGATTTCCCCAAAGTCACCTATCCCGAGGCCGTGCCATTAGCGCGCAGGCTTTGGCATGATAGGTTTGTTTGTTCTTGGAAAGCTATAAATATAGCTGAAGGTAATGGCTTAGAGGATGAAGCTGGGTCTTTTTTGGGTGTCTGGGCTCCAGGGAGCTGAAACCTCATTTAAAAAAATAAAATAAATACCCGAGCTGGCTTGGTGCCATGAAAGGAATGGGGGTGTTGAGAAGGTGTTTGACTCAGTCTCCATCCAAGACCTTTTCCCTCCAGCTTGTGTTGCTGTGCTGTAGCATCCTTGCTGGTTTCTGCATCCCATCTTGTGTCTTGAACAAAGCAGGGAAGGGCTAGGAGTATCCTAAGGAGGAGTGTTTTAGTGGTTGCAATAGGTATTTTGGGCTGCTCGGTAATTTACCAGAGGTGAGTAACTTCTGGTTTCTGTGTGTGTGCATGTCTGGGAAAAGTGTTATTTGGCACAAGGGTGTATCATGTTTTAAGCCAGCTCAGCTTCTGCGAT
Organism: Zapornia atra; assembly: GCA_013400835.1. Classification (NCBI taxonomy): domain Eukaryota; kingdom Metazoa; phylum Chordata; class Aves; order Gruiformes; family Rallidae; genus Zapornia; species Zapornia atra. The sequence continues at coordinate 406,214 of VZTU01017459.1, read as the reverse complement.
TGCAACGTAGACATAAATTTGGCAATTAGAGTCACTGTCACGAGAACCATTAATCTTTGGGGCATGAGCTCTGCTGCCTGGTGGGGGGATGCTCATGTGGTGCAATGCTGGGGCTGTGTGATATCTCCAGGGCTTTCTAGGCTTTAAAAGCTGCGGGTCAAAGAATTAAACAGGGTTTTTTCTATTAAAAATGAAGCGTTATTGGTCTGTGGGTGCTAGGGTTCCCAAAGAAAAGCTGTGGATGGGAGATCATAGAACCCCAGGCTGGTTTGGGTGGGAAGGGACCTCAGAGCCTCCTCAGTGCCCCTCCTTTCCCCCCTGCCACAGGCTGGGATGCCCCCCGCCAGCCCAGGGTGCCCAAAGCCCTATCCAACCTGGCCTTGAACCCTGCCAGCAATCCAGGGGCAACCTGTGCCGGAAGATAACCTGTCCTTAGCCTGGATGTTCTTATCCCAGCAGTACCAAAGCACCCTCTTTATATTTAAGATACCCTCTCGGAGATTAGAAACAAAAAAAAAACCCAACCCACTTGACTTATCTCATCAACCCTCCACCGCAGGTAGAGCAAATATTTCATGGGAGCTAGCTGTGCGGGATCGTTTGGCCAGGCTCTGCTGTGAATGCTGATGAGGGATGCATAGGGAAGGGAAGACAGAGGCGACTAGGTTATAACTGAATGGGAAAGAGTCTGGATTCCTTGGATAATTTATTAGTGGGGAGGGATTTGATCGGCTCGGGATGGGTGGTAGGTTTTGTAGCCCAGGGCTTGGGTTTTCCAAGGCATCCATAGGATCTTGCAGTTGGCCTGCCCTTGCCACCTAACACCTCTTTCTGATGAGGACAGAGTGTCTTGCTAAGCAGTGAGAAATAACTAGTGAGCCCAGAGGACTGCACTGCCACTGCTGCTGGAGGAGCACGGGGTGGGAGAAGCCAGGGTTTGGTTCCTCTCTGCCGATGGACTTTTGTTGCCTTACCGGAGAGCAGGGGCTAAATGTTATTTGTAGCCACCTGCATCCCTGGGTTTATTAGTGCAGGGGAACAAGGTGACAGAAGATGGATAGCTCTGTGGTGAACCTTTGCCTTGTTTGGAGAGGCACGGCGCTTGAAGGCATTTTTGCTGTGAGGGATGCTGACAACCCAAGGAGTTTTGCTTTTCCCACCCTCCCAAGAGGCTGGCACCATGGTTTGCGGGGAAGAGAGATAAGATGGAGAGAGAGGGTGGGAATAAGTTAGGCCTGTAATAGGGCATCTTCCTTGAAAGAGGATGTTACTGAAAGTCCTTGGCTGTGATAATGCATGGAGAAGTGAGGCAGTGGGTATGGGTGGCACAGGTTTGTGTGGGGAGGCTTTCAGGTGGCAAAGCTTTTAGTGGGGCATGGTTAATTTGGCTGGAAAGTGGGGAGGTGTTTTATCCCTGATCCCTGGTGGTTTTCCCTGTTTCACACAGTGTACCTGCTTGGTGGGTCCTGGTGATGCCTTTGGGTGTGAGGGATACACATACACGGGTTTATATCGTGCTAAGTAAAAGCACAGCCAAAAGAACCCTTCCTCAGCGAGCCCAAACTCCTGTTTTTTTCCTGCCCAACCTGAGAGCTGCCCAAGGCACGGCTAAGGTTAAATCTTTCCTTTTCATCCCTGTCTTCTGTGAAGACTGGACGACTTCGCTAAGTGTGATTGGAGCAGTTTGTTTTTAAGCTCCACATAAGCACTATGCTGGATTTATAGCGTTTTCATTCTTTCTGAATCGACCCGCTGGGAGCCATTAAACTTTTATTGCTCTCTGCAGTTGCTTGGCTGGAGTGGGATAGAATGGCCTTGCTGCTGGAAACGCTCCGTCTTTGGCTGCTGGGGTTGTGTTGGAGAAGGGGCAGGAGGTGGACATGGGGGGAGAGGCATTCCCATGTGCAGGGCCACCTAGGACTTTGTTCACTGGCTGTGAGGCGCTTTGGGTGCGATGGTCTTCCACAAGGCAGAAGAAGATATGGTGCATCCTCCCCTAGGTCTTGGCTATTTCCCACCTCTGTTGACTGAGGATATCATGGCTTGTCTTTAAAAGCTGGAAGCACAGGAGATTTAACACAACTGTCTTTTGTTGTATCCTGGGACTACTGAGCATATGAAGTACCTGGTGAGGCTGACTCATCCGTGTGCCTTGCCTTGCACCGCTGTGGGCCTTGATGTGTGTCCTCCAAAGGATGCCCGGAACTGCTGGTGGGGGTTCATCTGGGGGTGTTGCACCCACCCTCTGTCTTGCTGGTTTCCTCTGTATCTAAACATGAGGACCTGTCCGCTACCGGGTCAGGAAAACTGTGTTGTGGTGTGGGGAAGGCAAAACGTGGGTGCTGTAGCCTGATCTACTTGATTTGAGACTCTTTCAGCAGAGGGAGAGAGCAGAACCTCCTGGTAGGGCATTTTGCTCATCGTGCAATAGGTTTTCAGGAGAGGTGAGATGAGGGGCCTGGTTTCAGGTGCTGGGCCTTCCCCAGTACCACTGAGGCTGGATGCCCAGCTCGGAAGTGGCTAAAGCTGGGAGAGACATTTCTTGTTCAGGAGAGAGGGACCAAGCTAGAAGTCTCAGAGCGAGACTAAGCTGAGAAGGTGGTCCCTGACCTGAGCCTCTTGTGCCTTAGCTGCTGTCCCTCCAACGCGGTTTCTGCTAGGAACTTGTCCTGTCATCGCAACCTGTGGCTCCTGTCCCATTCTTCCCCACCACACCTGGACCTTTATCTCCAGGGGCGTTATCACCAAGGCATTTCTGCAAGAGAAAAACACTGTTTCTAGATTTTTTCTTTAATTTTTTATTTTTCCTTTTTGTCTGATCTTTCAGCAACCCTTCCCTCGGGCTCCCATGAGAGCCCTTCTTCTCCAGCCAGAGTGCAGTGGGTCAGCCACCCCTGGGGCTGGAATACCAAAAGCCAAAACACGGGGCAAAAAGCAACCGGACAGACCTGGAGCGGGCACTCTTGCTGGCTGTTTGTGTTATCCTCTCGTAGCTCCAAGAAGGCTGGGCTGGGGTACTTCTGCCGGCATGTTTTCTAATTTAATTACTTATCCTTGTCTCAAATTGTTTATGGTACACTAGGCTATTAAATGTGCCATAAGCAAATGGCTCTTGAAAGAGGAAGAGGATTTATTTGTTTTAGCAACCACTCCAACAAAAGTCTATTTCCTCAGCTAATTAAGATTCCATTCGCTAATTTAAATGTTATGCTAATTAAAGCATAATTCTGAAACTGTAAAAAGGAACTTAAAAAAAAAAGGGGAGGGGGAGGGAGAAAGAAAGAAGCAGCGAGTAAGAAAGAAAACGGGTTGGCCTTTAGGAATTACATTAAATTTATTGCGTTGTTGTAACAATGGTGAGCAGAGTAATTATTTCATTTGCCTCTCATGTGCTATTCATGCTGTTGCTTTTATTCATTTTTCCCCCATTCTCGCACTTCATCTCATTAACACCCGTTCTCTCCCCTCTAATGGGCATCATCTCGCGACGGTTTAAGATGAATTGTGAGCGTGATCCTTGTGTTGCTCGGAGAGGGGCCACGCGGAGAGTGTTGGAGCTTGTTTATCTTCCAGCCTGAGCTGAGGCAATGCGCAGCAGCCAAACTCACTTGCAGAGCTGCGTCGTGCTCACTTTAATTAAAGTATAAATAATCTAGTTTTGGGAAGGGGAAAACAGGCGAGAGTGAAAGGAGTGAGGTCTGGTTTGTTTTCTGTTCTCTTTATTACATCTCGGTACACAAGGCAGAGGCTGGGACCGGCTCCTGTTCTTTCACCCGTTGGATTCTCACCATTTAACTTCGAAAGTAGCACCACTGCGCTCCTAAGAATGAGCCCTCATTCACTGGAGACTTTGGTAAGGTCAAGGAGTAGAAACTTAAACACCCCGGGGAGCAGGGGAAGCTTCGTTTGGAGTGGGGAAGCTGGACTTGATCTTGTAGTTTTGGCTGTCAGCTGAATGCTGAGTGTGAGAGGTCCTTTGGCCACCTTTGGCCTGGTTGGTCCCCTTAGAGGCTTGTCACCCACTGAGGGCTGGCGTCGCCCTGAGACCGGTGTGGCTTGGGATGGGCATCAGAACTGCAGCCTGAGCATCATCCCCTTGCTTTGATTTTTGCCTCCCCGGTATTGCCCAGATTATGGTGGCCATGGCTGAGACTGATGTCTGCCCCAGCCTGGGGGACTGTGATGAAAGGGCAGAGCCCTCTACAAAGTGGAGGGAAACCAAGTTACTGAGAGCAAGCGTGTGCCTGTACTGGAAAGGGGGAAATAAAAGGAGAAGGGGGAAGAGGAGAGGTGGGCGTATGGAGGCCTGGCTGTGAGGGGCAAGCCATGAAAACCCACAAAATAGAGATTGCAGCAGACCTGATTTTATCCCCCTGGACATCCCCCTTGCAGTCTGGCTCCCCACCTTCTTCCGGGTGCCTCTTTGCCCCCTAGCCCCAGGGTATGGGAGCTCACCTGGCTGCTGTGGCTTCTCCCACTCATGGCTGCTCCATCTTGGGGGAGAGGATTTGCAGAAAGTTGCTTTGCAGTGTGGTCTTGCTGTGTTAATATTATTAATAATGAAAATCAGGCAGGAGTTTATTATTTTGCTTTAATTTATGCATTTGGGGTTTTTTTAAGGGGAAACCAATTAAGATTCTCTGATGAGCCCTCTAGCTCCCAGTGGCTTTGGGAAACACTTTCCATGAAACGCATTAAATCTGCAGCCAATACCTTTGTGTGCAGTCCTGATAAATAAACGTGGGTGATGCTTTAATAACTGGCATGATGACTTCTCCTTCCTTGTCTCCATCCCCAGCCCTAATACTGCTTGTGGCCAACACCTACCCTGGCAGACCGCATCCTTTGGTGGCAGAGGCTGGACTGGTGCAAACTGGGGGCTGCAGAAAAGCCGGTGTGAGATCTGAGGCACGGCTGGTTGACTTTCTGCCCTGTGAGATCTTAGGTTGGGATGTTGCCTGCCTCAGCTTGGTGCACTGCTTTGGACACTCCTGGTCGAACTAAGGCATCCTCAGGGTGCTGTAGAGGGATGGGGACAGAGGGAACCCCTTACCCACACAGCAGTCCCTCTGCCCATCCCTAGCTTCTCCCTGCAGCTGTGCTTCAGCTGTGGAGCATCTCTTCTCCATCCCAGCTCACCTCCCTCATGCTGCTGAGCTGGGTCCCTTGGTCCGGACCCACGAGCATCACCTGCTGTTCTGCCCTAGTCCGCAGATATATTTAAACTTTGATCTTGATGGGAAGTGACTGGTGGTACATTAAAGCCATATGTTTTAGATGGAACGGCGAGGACGTGTAAGCTCAGTGATATTCACATCTAGAGAGAGCTGGGAACTCGTAGTGCCACCCACGCTTGGTATTTCTGCTAGCTCTGCGAGGCTTACACAGCTGTGGAAGGCAGAGTGGGAGCGAGATCTTCTGCTTAAGGGATTTTGTAGAGAGAGATGGATTAGATAGATTTGATGGAAACTGATAGTTTATGAAAATGAATTCACCTGCATCTCAGTTTGGTTCTTGATGCCAGGAGAGGAAAAAAGAGAAAGGGGGCTGGGGCAGCAAAGACAAGATGGGGAGAGAAAAAACAATCCAAAGTTAATTAAAGTGTGATTCCAGTGGGCTGTGCTGGACTGTCCTCTTTTTACCTGCTTAGCAAGTGGGACCTCTGCATGTCAGCTTGGCAGAGTGGAGTAAGCAAAGCAGTGTTGCTTCTCGGGGTGTCTCTTCATCTCCTCTGACTGCCTAATCGACAGCTTAGGAGAATGAAGTGGGGCTGTGTCAGAAGAAGTGAGGAGAACCGTATTGGCCATGGGTACTTGGCAGCGTGAAAACAAGAATCAGTTATGATGGCTGCGTTAATCTCCGAGGCCATCGGAAGCTCCTGCCAGGAGTTGGTGCAGTACTGCTAATTCAGCACCCAGCTGGGGAGGCTGCAGCTCTGCCAGTGTTTGGCCACTGGAAGCTCTGGGGAGAGACGGATGTTGGGTAGGAATAAATTAAAAAACCCACCCCAAAGTAACAGCCAAACCCTCTTTTCAACCTTCCCTGAGTCACCAGGAGGATGGCAGAACAAAACCTGGGTTTTTCTGTTGGAGACAAGGTGACCAGGGAGGGTTGTAGGGGACTTTTTGTCCAAAGTTGTGTAACAGGCTTTGCAAACCCAGGGAGGGAAATAGGATTATCTCTGTTTTGAAGGGCGTGGGAAGGATCCCAACCTGCTTTTCTTTTGGTGTGCATACCCCCTGCCCCTGCCTTTGGTGTGCTGTCAGGCAGGGGATGTAGGCAAGGGTTTGCAAGGAACCCATTTGGGCTGAGGATTCAGCTGCATGTGGGTAAATCAAGGCATGTAAGTGCAAGGGGAGCGCCTCTGCCCGGTCACTTTATCACAGAGAGGTTAAGAGGCAATTTGGTTGTGCTCTACCTATTTCTTGGTGAGCAGAAGTTGCTGAAAGCATGCAGGTCTTTAATACAGCAGCAACGAGCATATCAAGATCCGGTGGTAGAAGGTGAAGCTGGACTCATTTACAATAGAAGCAGCATCCAATTTTTGAAAAGAAGGTAATTAATCATTGCAACGACTCACTCTGAGCCGTGGTGGGACTGCCATAACTGGTATGCTTTGAGCTTGAGGAACAGGGTTTCTGAGAGGCTTTAAGGAGTTTTGGCAGAACCCACAGGCTGCCGAACTGTGGTATCTGTAAGCCACTGGCCTTCAGAAGGTTGTGATTTGCTGGGGCGAGGGCGTCTTGACCCAGCTTCGGATGCCTGCATGGTGCTTGGGGGTCCCCAGGTGCACGGAGCTATCACAGATGCATTAAGCACTAATCACTGCCAGGCCCCCAGCGATCCGGAGAGTCATTGTGCTTGCTTTTTCTTTCCCCCCTTTCTCCCCCTGCTTTAAAAGGAGTTTTTAAAAATCAATGTAAATAAATAAAGAAGCCATAAATCTGAAAAGACACCTGCAGCTCCCTCTGGAGCCCTCTAATTTGTGGGGATGGGTAGGGAGGGTGACAGGCCATTGACCTGCCCGAGACAAATGGGAGGATGCTGGCTAGGTGGTGGGGCAGCCAGTGTGTTCTCCAAGGCTGCGGCAAATGGGGGTCAAAGGCGGGTGGGTGCCTGGAGCCCATTTTGCGTCTGGTTTAAGATACAGCGTGATCCCCATCTGGGTACTCACTGGGGAAAAGCCTGGTGTTAGGAGTGTTGTTGCCAATTTGGAGGCAGAGGCCAGGGATTGCTTGAAAAACAAGACAGAGGCGGCCCTGAATAGCAGCCCCTTGTCTGCACTCCCCCTTGTCTGTGCTTCCCCTCCGCTCATCTGCGCTCACTGTCGCAGCGCCTGAGCTCGCAGCTCTGGGGGCACGCATTACTCCCAGTCTAATTTATTTGTGCTGAGCAGCATCGCCTGCCTTTGGCAGAGATGGGTGGAAGTGACGGGCGTGTTTCTCTTGGGGGACCCATCTAAGCTTTCACTCGTTTCTCTCTGCCTCTCAGCAGGAGGGATGTTTTCGGGGGAATGGGTTTGGAGACGTCCCTGTGTGTCCCTGGGAGCTTG